>JASCZW010001818.1:600000-1193824 GCA_034211315.2 Aedes japonicus
TGAACGGCTGCAAACTCGGAGTTATTCGAGCCAACGGAAGTGGAGCCATTCTCGGGGTTCTCGGTCGACATTTGTTCACCTTGCACCAAGTGCATGTGCTTGCCACGGCTTTCATCTCCGTCCGAAGATTTCAGATCCAGAACAGTTGTCGGATTTCATGGACTGCAGTCTCCGAATTTGCGTGAGCTGCTTCTTGATGGTAGTACTCTAGCAACATCCTAGTGATTGAGTGCTTTCGAGGCAGTATGATAGGGAATCTGAGTTCAAAAGGAAGGAACGAACCCTGAGCAGCTCTGCCCTCCATGCGCAGAACATCTTCCTCGTGTAAAAATGAACTAACGTCGTACAAACTACTGTTCTTCTCCAAGGGGTGCCACTCGTTGTACGGGAGCTTGCAGTTCTTCAACTGGATCTTCACTTCTTCGCCGTAGAACTCGGACTGTGCGGACCGCCGCCTATCTTCGGCACGTTGATACTCCTCTCGCTTCAGTGGTACCAACACCGCTGGTATAGACCTCTTCACAAGCCGTTGAACGCTAGATGGGGTAGAAACCACTTCAATCGTTAAGCATTCTCGTTTCCTGATGCAGTTGGATTTGAACCCGTAGATGCAGGCAACTGGTCGCACGAGAACTTTCCAACGAGAAAAATGGGTTGCATCTACGACCACCTCCGCTATGGAAACTTTATGGAACGAAAGACATGCTAGGACTTCTTCTGGAGTATTCGGTTCAACGGTGTCCTGCTGCGACCATTCTTTTTCCGGTTGATACAAAAATCGCGGACCCTGGAACCAAGGGCTTTTTAAATCCAGACTGCTGCCCTTCTTCCATTTAGTCAAATCATCCGCTATGTTTTTCGTCGTTGAAATCCACCGCCACCCGTTGTGCTTCGTGAGGCTCAGAATTTTGCCAATCCGAAACGCTACGAATTGCTTATATCTGCGTTGCACCGACTGAATCCGAGAGATGACAGTCCTGGAATCCGACCAGATGAACCGCTTAGTCACTTCCAAAGAATGAGCCTCTATCACCGAGCTCATCAATCTGGATCCTATGACTGCCGCCTGCAGCTCAAGACGAGGAATCGACAGCATCTTCAATGAAGTCCTTGAACCTGATGATGATGGAGGAAATACGTTGTTCCGAAGTTTAGATTAGTAAAACCAATCAGAGCTTCCAAATATCATTCAAGATACTCACAAACTAGTGAACCGGATCTACAAGCAGATCAATCAACGTTCTTGGAGCGTAGCCCAATCCTCCTCCACCACCATCTCCACGTGATTACCAAACCGATATCCTTCTAATTAACTAAACACAGTTATTACCAACCCATGACGGCACACATTACACCCGAGTAACCGTGTGATTACAAGACCCACAATTACCCGACTAGATTCCGAAGCCAAGCGACAACGAACCAATCAGTTACACCTCATTAATAAGCTAATCGTGACAAAACACTACCCAACTGCCCGTTTCTTTTTCCGAACCGAACTAACAAACCTGGCATTCAATCCAAACATCTACAACTGCTCAAAATGCAAAACAAGTGTCTTACTACCTGTTTGCAGCAGCGACAGCGGCAGTCATCGTCATCCTGTCCGTTTTCGATGCGATTACGAAACCTCCGTTAGCCAGCGTCTAGCACCGTGCATATCAAGTGGCAACGCTGGCGACTTTAGTAAGTGCATTGTACTTAATTGCTGCTGCAGCTGCTGCTGCTCTGCAAAGTGATTCCTCTTCGAACAGTGATGGATGTAACGGTACTGGAATTTACATAAATTAACCAAGACCAAGACGCGACGATGTTGACGACGCTGATTCATCATTAATCTCGACCGATGCAGTCTCGTAAATCGTTTGAACTTTTGAACTTTGAAATCAACGACCAGTTCCTGCTCTGGCGAGTACAGTTAAGAGCCATAAAAAGTCAATCCTCGCCTTTCGTAATTAACCTTCAATTATGATACCTCGGTGTACAGGGCACAGAGCGCATCCGGTAGTCCATTGGTCGTTCAACGTCTAATCTATGGGGAAGGAAGACCAAAAGTCAGCCCCAAGACGATTAATGACCCTGCACTTTGTCTGTTCATTATACAACTCTCTTGCACTTAACGACACTGCAATTCTTTGCCTTTCTTCAACCATGCAAAATGTGAAAGCATGGATCACTCTGAAACCCCATGTTTTTTTTCTGTTTTCGTTGAACAATGTGTGATATTTATGGCGAACCGGTGAACGCGACCGTCGGTAGCATCATGCACAGGTCGGTGTGAAAGGGAAAGTGTTGTGGTCATACCTTGAGCGCAGGCTCAGATACATGCATGGTTACATCAGATACCACGCGAGTTATGTAAAATTGACCCGGGTCTGGCCGGTTGATGGGGCTATAACAATTCATGGGCCATGATCAAGCATCAGGTTTAAGGTTGGTTGCCCTCGCGCGAGGGCTCCAATAGCGATGATGATGCAAGCTTAGCCGTGGATTCACGTAAGGTTCACCATGTGTAAGCCCCTTTATGACAAACTACAATAAATCAAAATAAACGAGGAACAAGGAAATCGAACCCCTCTCAGCAAGGACGTCTTGTGAGCACTTTTTACGAAGCGCACATTCACCCGCTACCTGTGCGAACTACCGGGTGTTTAGCCCAACCCGCAAATGACTTAACCAATTAAACAACGTCATCACGCCAACACTTAACCCAAGCCGGCTTCAGAAGAATGCAACAAGAATCTTTTGAAACCACTCAACAGCTCTTGCTGTGTTTGCTGCGGTAGTTGTTGACGGCACCAGAACATGCGCGATCGCATGTTTTTGTCGTCATTGCTGCTTCGAAGGGTGCGCGCGCCGCATGCATTTGCGCAACTCGCGATCACCCACTCTCTGTAGCTCGATTCGACCGAGACAACGTCAAAAAGCAAATTGCTTTTCTTTTGTCTACACACAACTCAAAACTTTATGGGAATTCCCGTCTTTGTCGTTGACATGAACGTCTAATCCTACCTCTTTGGCTGATGCTTCAATTAATCATCCCATTGTGGCGATGTAATAGCTCTTTCGCTACAGCAAACCAGTCGTCGAGATGTCTAAACCTGACATGACAGCTAATCCACGTGCGGCAAACGCACGCCTGTCAATCTGCTGGCGTGATTTGCGTTGGACCTTGAACTGGAAACTGAAATTGCCTCCCCATCGTAGATTCAATCTCAATGACTAAACAACATATTTTTCCTATCTATGCCCACCCACAGACATCGAAAGCGATCCAAACCGCGCGCCACCATGCGACCCGGCCGTCTGCGTACTGCCCGATTGCTTCTGCTCCGAGGACGGTACCACCATCCCCGGGGACCTGCCGGCCAAGGACGTCCCCATGATGATCACCATCACCTTCGACGATGCCATCAACAACAACAACATCGATCTGTACAAGGAGATCTTCAACGGCAAGCGCAAGAACCCGAACGGGTGCGACATCAAGGCGTCGTACTTCATCTCGCACAAGTACACCAACTACTCGGCCGTGGCGGAAACCCACCGCAAGGGACACGAAATTGCCGTGCACTCGATCACGTAAGTGTTGAACCTGTTTGAAAATTTCCCTATCCGGTCGAACAGTCAGAATTTGGCGCACAAAATGTTTTGTGCGTGTAAAGATGTAGATCTGCTGTGGGCAGAAGTCATTTGAAGGCTGGCAAATGTCATTTTCAATGAATCGTTTCACATTTCATGCCTCTGTGTGGTTGAAACCGCAGATGTGCGGAAATTTCGGCAGGGTTTCGTTTATTCTCATATCATGACTATCTTCTCCTGCTTATTCCTCATGACTATCTTATTTCTTTTCCTTCTTCATTTCGTATGTTTGCGCTTCTGAAGCTAACGCTTTGCCAGCTTACGATTAAATGCTCTAGAAGCCCTTCCACGGTTATTGACTCGGAGCTTTCACAACAGTTTCGGTTAGGGAAGGTCCATTAATTATGTCACGTCGTAGGGGGGAGGGGAGTTTTGGGAAAACGTGACGATCCATACAAAAAAAATTGAAGGTCCATACAAAAAACGTGACAAGAGGGGGGAGTTATAAAAAGTCACTTTTTGCGTGACGTAATTAATGGACTTTCCCATTATACGAGAGTTCTGAATACCGTTGTTTGCTAACAAAGTGATTACTAGAATGTCAATTATGCTAGTTCATGCTTGAGAAGTTATTTTTGTAAAAATATTTCTTCAGCTGAAATGGATTCCTTTTGCTTTTGACAAGTCTATACAAGCAATTCTGTTGAAACGTGATTTTATTTAAGTTTCTTTTTTCATCCCATGATTTCTTTGCTTTGCTAAACTGCTGGTTTTGAACAATAAGTTAAGTATCAATCCTGCGTTACTGAATGTGCCCATTAAACATTTCTCGATTAGTTTTTCAAACAGATTTTTTTCTGATGTTGTACAGGGTGTCTCACTATAGGTGTCACTAAAACAAAATGGGATTACAGCAAAAAAAATCAAAGCATTTATTTTTCATTTAAGAGATACATGTTAAAGAAATTAACCATATTATTTCAATTCGAATCTCCCACCCTTTTCCGTGATAACTTTGCGTAAACGCTTTGTAAACCCACCGTAGCTGGCACGCACGATTTCAAGAGGAATTTGGTCCCAAATATCAACCAAAAGTTTCTTGAATCGATCTAAGGTAAGCCTTTTCGTAAGGCCTCTATATTGAAGCATATAACCTCAAACTAAGTAGTCAAGTGGGTTGAGATCCTGTGAAAATGCAGGCCATTCTTTGCTTTTGATGAAATCGGGCAAAATTTCCGCGCACCACTCTTGTGTCTTCTTTGCCTCGTGAGTTGAAGCTGAGTCTTGTTGGAAACAATATTGTGTATCATCATACAGCGTTGAAGCATGAGGAAGCAGATGGTTATTCAAAACATGCTCGATGTAATATTCAGTGTTGATTTTTACATTAGGTTCTATGAAAAGAATAGGATTTTTTCCTTTTCGTGAAACGATGCCCAATGTCCTATGATTGCCGATACATTCTGATAGCGTTCTACAGCTAGTTTATCTCTTGGAATATTGACAAGACTTTTGCCATACACATGATTATTTTGTTGATTATGACTGCCCTGAAGGAGGAAGAGCTTTTCATCCAAAAATAAAATCTCGCAGTCCAAAAGATTTTTCAACCCGTGAACCCGTTGTTTCTTGTACGGCTTGCATTCCAGATCATGTCTGAAGAGCCAGTTCATTGAAGCATTTGAAAATATTGGCTCAATTTACGGCCAGATACGGCCAGATTACGTCTTATTTGCTCCCTCACACATTTGATCTTTTTCTTCGTTCTGGCAGTTCGTCTAGCACTTCCTTTCTGTTGGATATGGACACTTTCAGTTTGCTTGAACCGTTTCAAGGTACGAAAAACAAATCGCTAACTCACTCCGAACTGCTAAAAGCTATTGAATATCTGACATGGTCTAAGATTTTGCAAATGTAATTTTAAAACTTGCTCCCGTATGGCTTCCATGGTAGGTGATAAATAAAATCAAACGGAATCCCTTATTTACCTTCAGCGATAAGCTGTCAAAATAATACACTCAAAATGGGTATAATCAATTCCGCTGTTAAAATTACCCAGCTGAAATAAACCAAGACTGAAAAAAGTTGACACCTATTGTGAGACACACTGTAAACAAAGGGGGGAAGTAAGATTCAAACGTTAAATTCTTGAATCCCTTGGCAATTTCATGAAAATTAAGGCCACCAACACAAGATGTAACAATTCCGTAACATGATGGTGATGCTGCATTCGGTAAGGCACAAAGGCAGTGATCACGTAACCGGAACGGCAATGGCAACGGAAGAGCCCAATCTGACTAAACCTGCTTGTCGGACAGAAAGCTAATTTGATCCAAGTTGGTTCCAACTAGATATATCGACTTCGAAATTTTGTCATTAAATTCGGATTCTGCTGCCGTTCTTACAAAATGCTTTGACTTCCAGGTCTGAATGTAACAAGAATGTAAACATGTTGTACAACGAAATAAACTGGAGAGTTTAACCTGTGAAGCGAAACGTGAAATAATTCAAAATCTACACTGAAAGAAAAGTGTCTGAAATTTAACGTGGACAGGCTTTAGTAACGCCTGTCAATGTAATCTTCACTTTCCAGCTGCCTACTAGGCTTAAGCAATGTGAATCATGAGCGCTTTTTCCGTAAGGCAACCTATGCGTTACTTATTTCACTGTAGTTTAGAATGCCACAACAATCATTACTTGTCATTTAAAAGTAAATTTTGGAAATTAAAAACCAGATCGACTGTGGAGAGAGGCCACGTTAACCACTACACCACCGGCGCTTTAGACGATTCAGGAATTTTAAATAGGTATACTTGTATAAACAGTCACAACATTGGCTTACAATCTGGGTTTAATGGGGATTTTGGACGGTGAAAAAAAAAATTGCTGACTCAGGGTAGACTGTATAAATTTCAGGACCTCCAAGCACGATTCTTAACAGGCGGAAAGTTTCGAAATGATCGGGTCCGATCAAATTATCCCAGCGGTAAAAGTTGGTTTCAACAAATTAATTCATTCAGCTTATCAACGCGTCACGGTGTTTACTCTGCAGCAGTTGACTCGTGTATGACTTTCGCGCCGTGCTGCCAGTAACTCAATTGCATACTCGTTGCGTTTGGAACAGAGTTGGAAGCGAATCGCTAACACACTAAATGTTCCAAACGGAACATGCACCTATATTAAATTTACGTTTAACAGTTGCTGTGATAATCAATTCAAACACTGATTTTTTAAGCATAGAGATGTTATTCTCAAAAAAGCATGTCGGTTTGATTTAATTAAGATATTGATTCAGTTTTGAGTTTTGAATTGGAAATTGAAATGATGATTTACCAAAGAAAAAACGCTTAAAAATCGAAGCTTTTTTTAAATATATCATATTAACATGTAAAAATTATGATATTAAATCCAAATAATTTCTTACTGAATTGATCAGCAATTTTTAAATAAAACCAGATCACGTGGTCTTCTACAAAATGATTCAGTATTACCGTCCTGTAGGTTGGAAATATTATGCAGTACAGCCCGTAATATCAACACTTCGAACTGCAGTTCAGGTATTCCGGACGGAAAAGTGGACATAAAGCTAGACACACATGTTAAACTACTATTTTAATAACTTCTAAGCTATGCTCTATAACATTGCTTTCAAGTTTTGATTTCGCAATTGTAAATCAACAATGGATTTTTAAATTTCCGGATATTGCTAAAATTCTATTTTTCATTCCAAACAAGCACTAAAAAGGTTAAATAGCTTCATCGTCAAACAACTTTGAACGCACTATAACCAAAGATTTCATAAAATGTTGTGAGTTTATGAGTTTTGAAAATCGAATTTTGCAAGCAGTTTACCTCCGATCACTACGGACGGTGAAATTCAATTGGCACAGATGAGTACTGCTAGGAGTAATTCTAAGAGCGATCATGGTGAATGTTCCTGGCAGCACTGGCTATGGTTAATGATATGAACTGTATCGAACATAATTTATCGACATGTTTTTATTTCAAATCATACAAAAAATGATATCTTGTTCAAACATATGGATGATTCTCTAATGTACGGGATTGAACTTGAACTTTGTAAAGACCGGATGAAATCAATATTAATTTTTCGCGATTTTGCGAATTTTTGATCCAACGCTTTTCATCAAGTTCCGGACAAGTGTTTCATCAAATTGATTGGACGCCTTTGCTCAAATTTGTTCAAATGAACCTGCATATTCTCAGCTGCTTTGCCGTTATTTTTGAAGACCCTCTTCACAATCGCCCAATAGCGTTCGAAGGGGCGCAAAGCGATGGCGCTAAATCCGGCCAAAACAGCGCCTATCAGTAAACAAGGAGTACACAGAACACAGAAAAAATAATTAATTTAAACAAGCGCGTAAAATTTCCTTTCGTTTCATTCCAAGCCAAACGAGGCGTAAACAACGAAATTGTTTGTAATCTCTGATAAACCATTCAACAATGTTTGCAATCTTTCATACAACAAGCTGGATTCAGGCGTTATCTAGCCTAAATTTACATGAAATATCCCATTATTGTTTGCCAATTCTAGCGTTCCCTTTATGTGCATTAGATAACGCAGAAATTTGTTTCTTTTTATCTGTGTATGCTTCTGATGTAAAGGCAGGAACCTCTTCTGTAGACACTCAGAGGGATACCGGCATACCAGCACTTTTTGACGAAACTTCTTCACATAAATTGATCTGTCTGCGCCACTTACATCCTCCCCTGTGACGGCAGTGTATTAGCTATTGTGGACCTGGAAATGTTTTTATGTCCTCTTTAACATAGGTCTCAACGTCCGTCAAAATACCTGCATCCGGTTGCTGCAAAACTTGCGAGTTCAATTTCCGGGCGCTTGTTGCTGCGTGTTGCAGATTACCGCTTTATTAGCCAAATCACGTATCGACATTAATTTGTTCTTCTGAATTCGAGCAACCACTTTCTGACCCAGTTTAGGGTTGGAAGATCCGGGCTGTCTGTCTCTTCCTGGCAGTTTATCCAAATAACAGTGTTCCCCAAACTTGGTTATGATGAACTTTACACTTGCGTGATGAATTCCAAAGCGCTTCGCTAATTGTCGCTTTGTCACGTAGCCATGTGTCAAAAACCTTGATTTTCACGTCCTTTTCAATGCGCAATATTTTGAAAAATGAAGAATTAAAACCATACAAACTAGTAAACAAACGAAGGATGGCAGTCAATCGCACAGCATACTATGATGAACACATTAAAACCATCGCAAATACACATATACTACGCAAATGTACGTGGATAGCTTATTTTCTAAAAATTCCTTATTTGACGTTTCCATAATGAAGTAATGAGTTATTGTCATGATTTCATGTGCAGACGTTTTGATTTGTTTCATGATAATTTTTTTTATGTGAACAGGAACAGATTTGTGCCCGTGTGCACTTGAGAAGTTTGGCACTTATATACATTTTCAATCAGTTATGGATAATTCCTTCGAATGAAATAGACAGAATGTTAAGGAGCTAATAATTGTAAGTTAAATCCTCAAAAAAGGGTGGACACTGCTGACCCTGCCTAGAAGATGTAAACCCCCCCTAGTTTGATGCTGTTTATTCAGGCCAAAAATTAAAATCCGTGGAAATTTGCAGATGTTTATGCTTGCTGATTTTTTTACGGAGAAATATAAAATTTTGAATACCTTCCAAATTCTACAAAATACGTTGATATCTGTGAAATATTTGTGATACAGAAGTTGATTGATATGACTAAAGAACGCACAAAAAATGATAAATATTATGGAATGAGTTGCTCAATTCTGTAGTACAGCTATCACATTTTGACACTCTGAATAAAACTGTTTTATCGAAGGCACGGTTAAGAATCTAAGTAAACTTCCCATAACCTTACTATGTGGCCTATCCTGTCTGATACGTGCTTCTTCAGTACTGAAATACAAGCACTGGTATAGTCTTGGTTCAACAAAACATGTATATCCAAAAAAGCAAAATAATTTTGCTACGATTACCTGGATTTTTACCCACATAAACTGTCGTGATATTCTAATTTTAACATATCTGCACTACAGCAACCATAAAATAAATATAGCCGAAACAATGATCCAACATTCAATGAGCTTTGACCCACGAATATTGTACTTTGAACTGTTTCGTTCAAAATGTAACATCAAAAATGGAATATGAAAAGTACCGTGCTGCAAAAATACCAAAATGTTTGATTTTCAATAAATTAGTAAAGCCGTTAACGTTAAATTGTGAACACTGAGATAATACGTGCACAAACAATCTAGATAAAAGTCGCCAAAATTGATTGTTTATTTCAGTATAATGGAGTTATATACACAGTGAAAACAGTTGATTGAGATCCTTCTTTTTATAAAATTCTATAAGTTTCCGCAGTCTAACCGCCATCAGATTCCATACAATATTCTCAGAGATGCTACGTGTAGGTTGTCTATCTTCTCTTGAAATCATCGATCCCATTTTTTCTTCTTCTTAGTTTGAAAAACGTTTCCGCTTAACCAGAGCCCAGTGTTCTCTAAAGACAATGAACGACAATTTCTAGAGTTTAAACAAATTATGTTGTTAGAAAACTTTTGAAACGTTTTTTTTATGGCCTTCTTTTAAAAAGAGCAAGAATTCTGAAACTTTCAAGTATACACTTTTAATTTACTCCAGAGCTGCAAAGCTCTGTGCCATTTTAATTCTTAATAGCGGAAAAAAATACATTTTTGACCAAAGAGTATGAAAATAACAAGATATTGCAGTGCCTGCTTTCGTCTTATTACTTCTTATGACCTATGATTTTATATGGAGTCTATAAATCGATAAAGATTTATCATTTGGGCCTAACTGACAAACGTAAACTATGACTTCTTCCGTAAACTTTTCGTGGCACAAAGACTACCCATGTAAGCCTCCAATTCTATCAGATAGGTGAACTCTTCCTCTACGAAATGACCGAGATATATTTATTAGGCGCGTTTTCAATGACAAGAAATTCACGAAAAGGCCATTGTTTACGTTTTTCAGTTAGGCTCTAATGACAAATATTTGTCGATAGATTTTTTAGTTTAAAGTTTAAATTTTAAAGTCAATGGTTTCGCAGTACTGATTACAAGGGGCCATCACTCGATTCAATAGCCCGAATTTTCCATATTCAGCAGTCCACCCCAAAGTGACTCTAATATCTCAGGTGGTCTCAATAAAATTTCATCTATTTTTAAACGCATACTAATACAATCCATATCAAGTAAAATCTGGTCTGGCACACTGAAGTTGTCTCCTTTACACCTACACAGAAAAAAATAATGAATTTTAACAGGCGCGTAGAATTTCCCCCTAGAAACCAAAGCAAGTGTAAACAACGATATTGTTTGCAATTTTTTAGGCAATATCCAGCTTTAATTTACACAAAATATCCCAGTAATTTCTGTCAAATCTAGCATTCCTTTTATGTGCATTAGATAACGCAGAAAATTCAATATTTCTTTTAATCTGTGTATGCAACAGTGCTTGTGATTTTAAACTCGCATTTCCATTTTAAACCTAACGAGTAAAGGAGATGATTAGTTTCACACTGCCAGGCCTGTGTTCTATGCCATTGGAATATGAAGCGTCACACGCTATTTCTAAACAACTCAAAACTGAGTACGATTGATACAAATCGGTCGAAAGTATGACTACTCAAAAGTGAGTAAAAATAGTTTGTAGTAGTAAGATGACAAACAGTCAACATCGGCTTGTCTCCTATCGATGTTTACTAATTGTCAACGTGTTACTTCTTTACTCCTTTACTCACTTTTGAGTAGCCACACTTCCGACGAATATGAGTCAATCGTACTCAAATTTGTGTTGCTAAGAAATAGCGTGCAGGCTGCAAGGTTTGTTTACCAATATTTCGGGGGGAAAGTGCACGTGCTAATGTATGTAAACAAAGCGTTTAGCCCATACCGTTTACATTAATTAAGACTCTTCACTCCTAGGCAAAAGTGCAACCAATACCTGTCATTATGTACATAATACACTATTGAGTATTCCTTACTCTTTCGCTCCACTGCTAAATCTAAATGCAAAATTTGATACCCCGCTACTCCAACTGAAGAAAATAGACCCCCTGAGAAATTAAAGTCACCTTGGTCCTGCGTTGTTTACCAAGCGCATACAATAGATATTGATATTGTAGTGATTCTACTCTTTCTTCGTGTGTCTTCGAATGCTGCAATATTTCAGTATTTACCTCACATATACAACAAGTAGTGTTTTGATTGTATAAGGGTCCTGAAAGCTGTAGCAATAGCGCTTTATAAAGTCCTACAATTTAATTGCCCTATGAATAATTGTTTTAAATGGTCAATGCCAGATAATTTGGACGCTTAGATAGTATTTAAATTCCTGACTCTTTCACATTTATCGGCATTCTGATTTTCTTATGCAATGATGAGCTTCTATTTCAAATGTTTGAGGATGTTCTATTTCTTTTAAATGATACTGAGTTGCATTTTTTAAATATTCAGTTCCAATAGGCTGATCTTACACTATAAGTAGAATAAGTGTATTTCGTTTTGGAATAGATTGTATTCTTCGTTCCTAATTTTCAAAAACTGATTCATGTGATTAACAAACGCTTACGCCTAACAAATAAGTTCAATTTCAACAATTGATAGGAGAATGATTGGTTCTATCTTGTTCTCATTATAAGAATAATATACTGGAACACTCTCAATGTTGTCTAACGCTTGTGTCAAATGCCGTTCCTAGAAGTGGAACAAAAACAAGTAACAACGAAACTGTATCATATCATTTCTCTTCCATAATTAATATCAATCCTCTACCTGTATGACGTTGGAAATGACAAATTTGGCAAGCCACCGCGATTCAATAATAAACCTACCCTCCCTCTCTGGACATAAAATGAGACCAACTGCATAGCAAAAATTCCAATCCTTTCCATTTTTGTTCTTTTCATTTTAGCAAGTCCACGTAAGTATTACATTCCAGACAACCAGAAGTTGTGCAACAGTTCACAGATAGAGTCGTAGTCACACAAAAAAAAAATACGGATTAAGTCCAAATCATTGCATGATGTTTAAGTTTAATCATAAATTGTTCGAATTTCCGACTTTTATACGCTTTACCATTTTTGTACTGTACAATAGTATAAATTAAATCGGATAAGATCGCAATGTTTGTCAATCTGAATTTGTTTAATACAGATTAAATCGTATATGATGTCAAATTAAATCGTTTATAATGGTAATTCAAACTTGCACGTATATGGCTTCTTCCTCTGTACACTTAAACCATTAGTGTACATTATATACGATTTGTTTGTCGGTATACATGTCCGTATATCACAGAAACAACTTTGATATACACGCATTCTGGTTGTCTGGGTGATTTGTACAATTGGACTGAAACTGAAATGAAAATTGGTAAAGTCACAGATCCTGAACATTTGATTCACTTTTGTTGGATTAAAACTTCATAAGAAAAGAAAACTCATACTGACAATCGATTCTGCATGGAGAGAGAGTATTTTTTCAGAAAATACGAAAATCATATCATTCCTCCCTTTTTCTCTCGCCAACAGCCACAACGATGACGAACGTTTCTGGTCCAATGCCACCGTCGACGACTGGGCCAAGGAAATGGCCGGTATGCGTATAATCATCGAAAAGTTCGCCAACCTGACCGACAACTCCGTGGTCGGAGTCCGTGCTCCATACCTGCGAGTCGGTGGAAACAATCAGTTCACCATGATGGAAGAACAAGCCTTCCTGTACGATTCCACCATCACTGCTCCGCTGTCCAACCCACCGCTATGGCCGTACACCATGTACTTCAGAATGCCCCATCGTTGCCACGGTAATCTGCAGAGCTGCCCAACCCGTTCGCACGCCGTCTGGGAGATGGTAATGAATGAATTGGATCGCCGAGAGGACCCCAACAACGATGAATACCTGCCTGGATGCGCTATGGTTGACTCTTGCTCCAACATCCTAACAGGAGACCAGTTCTACAACTTCCTGAATCACAACTTTGATCGGCACTACGAACAAAATCGCGCTCCATTGGGACTGTATTTCCATGCTGCCTGGTTGAAAAATAACCCCGAGTTCCTCGATGCCTTCGTGTACTGGATCGATGAAGTCCTGTCCAACCATAACGATGTGTACTTTGTAACCATGACCCAAGTCATTCAGTGGATCCAGAATCCACGTACGGTTTCCGAAGTCAAGAACTTCGAACCATGGAGGGAGAAATGCTCCGTCGAAGGCAAGCCAGCCTGTTGGGTACCAAGCTCTTGCAAACTGACCTCCAAGGAAGTTCCCGGAGAGACCATCAATCTGCAAACTTGCGTGCGTTGTCCCAATAACTACCCATGGGTTAACGATCCGACCGGTGACGGTTTCTTCTAAATCCAGTCATTGTATTTCCTTAGAAAATTTCTAGCTCACCTTTTATGATCATTTTGCTTTGAACTATTGACTGTGTTTAAAAAACAAAAAACAAGTATATACACTATCGTCTAGCCCCTCGTATGACCCAATTCTATAAAGATTAGCTCTTTTCTATCGAATGAAACAAAAAAAGACTTGAAGAACTGCCACCATCTTGGATCATCGGAAGGCGGTTCGTAACATGTTCGGACATATGTCAAATGATATCAATGAATCGCGCGATAAACCAACACCATCATCATTGAAAGACAAAACTATGGCCAATGGCGTTCCGTCGTGAGAACATCCTCTCAACTAAATCTCTCGGAACAGCAACATCAATACATCTCCAGTAGCTCATGACAGTGGAACGTCAACCAAACAAAACGAGATTGAGAGAACAAAAACATGCTGTGGATATTTTTGTGTCGTTTTAATTTAATTTAATTATGAAAACAAAAAAGACAAAAACGCAATCCTTATGTAATTGAATGAAATGAAATGTTTATTTTTTTAAACGTAATTATGTTTTGAAGCGACATTTTAATTTTAATTACTGCCTTTTTCTCCTCCAAACTATACATTTTTATTAATTTGTGTAAAATGTAAATACTGTTCAACTGCGTAATTTTAAGTGATCTACTTGATAATACAAATGGCGAAAGACAACAGAAAACACTTTTTATTAGCACCTTGACTATAAACGATAAGGTAGTGATTCAAACTGATGCTTTCAGACAAGCAGCTGAACGACCATCTACTGCCAATTAATATTTTATGAACGATTTCTTCGAAACCGGATGTTCTACTATAAAAAAAATACAATAAATCATTCAGAAACCCCCAATCTCAAAATGAAAAAAAAACTTTAGAAGGTATGAAGTTAGGAAAAGAAAAAAATTACTTACATGTTTTGAAAAAGTTTGACGACAAATGTGAAGGATTTGACTTCCCGAAAAGGACTTTTACTCATCGTAATAAGTAATAAATTAAAATTGAATAAAAATTAAAAAATTAAACTATATCCACTTACTACTTCGAAAAACCATCACCTTTCGCTTTCACCTTTGTACACACACATACAGAAATCTCTCACATACCGCAGCCACTCGATGATTCTATTTGCTTTTCCCCTATTACGTATCCTCAACCCACAACACTCTGCCACGGAAAAGAGGGAGATAAGCAGAAAAAATAGAAGTGTTTAGCAATTTTCTTTCTTCGCTAATATAATCAAACCACCAAGGTGATCCAGTTGACTGCGCAACCAACCAACCAACCCCCGACTTGCTGAATATATGTACAAGTAACCTAAGCACCGAAGAAGTCAATCAAGTTGAATTACCGAGGTAGGTTTACAACCGCGGAGCAAGAAATAGGTTCAAGACATGCACGCAAAATACTCCATAGTCGTCCGGTGAGTTGATCCACGACGCGTACACTGAAATCCAATTTATGAACCAATAACTGAGATTGCCAAACTTTATCTCTTTGTCAACGTAAGTACGTGCCAATTTAAGAAGGTTGATGCTTATTACAGTTATACCTAGATTATGTGTATACGACACTATGCTCTTCCAATACCGTTTCTCGAAAATGACAAAACTAATTGTGAAAATCAACAACAGTATCCGACCGATGATATTTTGATCGTCTATACATCTATACTATATTCAAATTATACTAGTCGATAGTTCGACCAATCTATTCGTTTTTTTTTTCTGGAACGAAACTGATTCGTACTTTGAATGTGATGAAGCCAATGACGTCACCGAAGGGATAATGTTCACTACACATTCACATCCAATACCTCCAGGTCTGGTCGATGGCTGTTCCTCATCTTGTTTAATTTTATTGATAGTAGGCGTGTGTTATGAATCCGTGTTATAAGCTTGGCGACGACAACTATTGCAAATTCGTACTGAACTAAGGACTGTATTATCAGAGGGTTACGGTGTTTACAACGAATACTCATCTGCCTTCCGTAAACTTACCTTGTCCCGTATATGTTGCTGAGCTGGCAGCAATCAATTTTGTAGTAGTTTCCGACATGCCCATAGACCAATATTTCATCTTCTCAGATAGTCTTAGTTCTATTGAGGCCCTGCAGTCGATGAAAACAGTTAGGCTCTCATCTTACTTTCCTTAAAAAAATAGGGAGCAGTTGTGTCATTTAAGATTACCTTTGTATGGGTCCCCTCACATTGCTCAATTCCAGGCAAAGAGAAAGCGGACTCTCTGGCAAAAGTGGGCGCACAAAAAGGCGAGATTTTTAAAAGAAAAATTTCACATGATGAATTTTTCCCATTAGTACGCCAGAGTTCTCTTCAAATTTGGCAAAACGGCAAGCGATTTACGAATTCCTTTGTTTGTCTGATCTAAGAGTGTAACGTTATCACCCCCCTTCCTTCCACTCTAGTAAATTCCCTGCCATTGTGTCCAAGTTAACATTGATCCTTTTGTTTCCGTGTCTATCATTGTCACCTGCCCAGTCAAGACCGGTGAGTCACCCATCTTAGTTCCTGAAAGGGACTATAGGGTCCGAGGATTTGGTAGATGTCGCAACCAAAAGCAGCAAATATTGGCATAAATAAGTAACCTACCTTGCCCTTTCCAAACGATAATGTGACCCATAAACCTCGAGCTAGCCACTAGTAATTGGGATCCCTCTTTTACTAATAACAAAAAGTAAAATTTGTGATGATGTTGTTTTGAGAATAAAATAATTTCTCATCACCATGAGGCTCTAGGAGTAGACAGCATTTTTTTTGCTAGAACAAAGTTGTTAAGAGAAAGTATTGATAGTTCCGTTAGCTCACGGCAGGCTGTGAAAATTGAGCCGTGAGCTAACGGAACTATCAATACTTTCTCTTAACAACTTTGTTCTAGCAAAAAAATGCTGTCTACTCCTAGAGCCTCATAGTGATGAGAAATTATTTCCTTCTCAAAACAACATCATCACAGATCGTTACCCCGCGTATGGGAGAATACAAGGAAAGAAAGAACAATTTCAAGTGAAGTAAAATTTGTTGTAAAACAATATTGAATATCGGCTTCGTAAAGTGTTGCACACACCTGAGCCTAGAAAATAAACGAACTGATTAAAAAAAAAGACTGTATCGTTAATTATGAGGATACCTAAAAATTGCTGTATTTAAATACGTTTTATATATTTTGCAACTCAAATCATTTTCATCAGTAATAATTTAATTGTTCATAGCTGGCTAGCTCTCAGACCTTCTTCTTGATGTTCCTCATGAGGGCTTGCACAACCATTCCTTCGATGGTTTTGCTTACGTTTACCCAGTTTTTTTTTTTAATTTAATGATGTCATCTGTTTCTCTAGCCTTCTTCCGCAGCTTTCCTTTCATCAAAGCCCAAAATTTCTCAATGGGCCTTATTTTCGGACAATTTGGAGGATTTATAGCCTTTTCCACAAATTGGACATTGTTCTCTTTATACCAGTCCAAGGTGGCACGCGCATAGTGGCAGGATGTCAAATCAGGCCAAAACAGTGTCGAACCTTTGTGTTTTCGGATTAGTGGCAGAATTCGTTTCTGCAGGCATTCCTTCCGATACATTTCGGCGTTCATATTTGCGGTAGTGAAAAAAGGTGTCGATTTCATACCGCACTGGCAAATTGCTTTCCAAACCAACAGCTTTTTTCCAAATTTTTCGCAAAAATTCGATTTCTCCGAATTTGGGACATCCGTTCCATGTTTCACGGTGTCAAACTGTGCCGTGTAGTCCAATTTGACGTGGGTCACGTCATCCATGATAATATGTCATTTTTGCTAAAAAAGTTGTCGTACAGCTGCCGAGCCCGAATTTTCACGGAATTCGCCTGAATTTGGCTGCGTTTCGAACATTTTTGATTCCAATACAGGGTGCGGCAGAAAATAATGCGAAAATGTTCAAACTTGAGTATTGATTTAATTCGTGTAGCTAGTGACTGATTTCTGTCGAAAGTGTATTCGTTTATGTTTACTTTCAAGTGCTGCATCCAAATATTTTATTTGTTTTATTGCAAATTCGTCAAAAGGTTCGCGAAAGATGTGATCACCAGTTTATTGCTCGCCCAGAAGAAGCCGAAAGGGATTGCCTAGGTGGTAGGATGCCATTTTGGCAACAGTTTACCGCATAAAAAAGTTCCTGCAGGATGATCCTAAACAGCGGAAGCCGGGAAGCTTTGCACGTACGCCGAACGTGATCAAATCGGTCCGAGCAAAAATTGCTCGCAAATATTTCAGAGAATCATCAAAGAAGACCTGCATGCATCTTCCAGAGCCAGAGTGAAACGCCACTTGATTATGGACTGGATCAAGGAACTACGAGTGACTCGTTCCAAGAGATTGCTTTCCTTGTTGAAGAAGGAAAAAATGATAATCCTGTTCTCCGACGAAAAGCTTTTCAGCATCAATGCTGTGACCAACAGCCGCACGGACCGGTTCATTTCACCGCAGAAAATGGAGAACGTTCCGGGAAAAGTGAAATTCAAATTTCAAAACAAACATCCCGATGGTGTCATGATGTTTGGCTTGGTGGCGTCCAACGGTTTGAAAATGCCGCCTGATTTTATTGATGCTGGAGTTAAAATCAATACCAAAGTATATATCGGTATTTTAAAGAACCAAGTGCTTGCCTGGGTGAAGGTCAACTTCTTTGAGGACCAAAACGTTGTACTACAGCAGGATGGAGCGCCTTGTCACACGTCCTATCGAACCCAACAACGGTTGAACGATAACATGCAGTTTTGGCCGAAGGAATTTTGGCCCCCTATCAGTCGAGATCTTAATCCGTTGGATTATTCGATTTGAGCATATGTTGAAGCACGAGCCTGCAAAACATCACACCCTAGTGCACATGGCAGTCAACGTGGGAGGACTACGTCCGAAAGGCATGCTCTGGCTTCCGGCGTTGGGTCGAGGATGTTATTAATAAAAATGGAGGACACATTGAATAAATTTGTTTAATAGGACTTTATAGAGATAACTGCACTCGAAAATGTTGATATTATTGCTTGAATTAGTTGAAAATGCGATTTGAAAGAAAAAGAAAAAAATTTCGCATTACTTTCTGCCGCCCCCTGTACGTCTTCAGGGAAGTTCGCTCCTTTACGCGTTGGACCATTCCTATCGGCGTTCCACATTTTTTTGCGCATTCTCTGATGGATTCCTCCTTTTTTCCTTCAAAAACGTTGCAAATTTGTTCCTCCAAATTTGGGATTGACGCACCTGTTTTTCTACCACGGCCAGGTAAGTCCCTCAATGTGTTATGCATAACAAACCGGTTGATCGCATTATGGACCACACAGAGTCTAACACCTTCTTCTTTTGCTAATTTTCTTTGCGACAATCCCTTTTCAGTGCAGTACTTGGTCACAATCGGTTTTCGCTTCTCTTCCGTAAGACCTTGCATTGTTCCGGTTGAAGTGAAACTTTAATTTTCAATGAAGGTATTTCGTTTATTTACAAAGCAAGCAACACATTAAAAGCTGTCAAAATAAGGCATAGTCTTTTTCACACAGAACCTCAAAGGTGTACTCATAATTAACGATACAGTCCTCATCCAAAGTTTTTCTACAATTCATCGATTTTAATTATTCAATAACACCATCTGTTAACGTATTAATCTCTGAGCTACACGTTTTTGATTTAGGTAGCCGTTTGCAACACTTGAATTTGTTATCCATATTAAAAAAATTTTTTGAAAATGAGTGAGAGATTAACTAAATTGAACGACTAAAGCGAACCACTTCCCAATGTTTACGTTGTATGTATTTTCATTTCAATTGTATTTTCGGGAACTGCTCTGAATTAATCTGCTTGGCATAAAGCGGGGCTCAGTCTCAGCATGTATCATACGTTTTAAATGAGTTTAGTAAACTTAATCGTATATAACATAGGGTTTGTTGGCCATATAATTCCATTGAGTAGCATCAATTTAGTCGGTTCCTAGAATAACTATCACAGAGCCATCAGTGGTACATGAGCGCCTTCCAAACATCTTCTTTTGCCTGTTGAGGTGGCGGACTTGTCCGTGCCTCGACCTACCCCGCAGTGGGATGTTAGGCAAAAGATGACGTCTTTGGTTCGAGTACCAAACATGCCCTTTCGTTCAATTTTCAAAAACATCTTTTCTATTTCCTGGCGCACACTGGCGGAACTTTCAACACTTTTTCTTCTATTCATGGTGATGAGCGAACATCTTCTTCTACATCATAATCGTTACTCCACGCACGGAGAATACATAACATAACAATTAAAGTATTCATATGTTGTTGTCTCCTGCTCGGGTTGATAACTGGTCTTTGTATTTAAGAGCTCAGATTAAGAGGTAAGACATTACCAAAATAGTACCTCTCAGGTATTCCCAGATATCCAAAATAACAAGTTTTGATATTCGAGAGATATTTTGCTTAGGTATTTTACCTCTTAATCTGAGCTCTTCAATACCAAGGCCAGTTATCAAGATCAAAATTAGGCATTCATATGTTGTTGTCTCCTGCGCGGGGTAAAATACCTATGATTTGCAGGCAAAATATCTCTCGAATAACAAAAGTAGTTATTTGGTGTACCTGTGCCCTAAGATTTTTAAAAATAAATCTGTAAAACTCTACCGAATGCTCAACAGCTGAACGGTCGGTAATGAGTTCGGTGATATGTTCGATTACCGAAAAAACTGTAATCCTGCGATCACCGAATAACACGGTAATTATTTTACAAATAAGTCTACGAATTTTCCAAGGATCTAGTTTGTAGTTTTATCGAAATTTTCTACATTGTTTTACAGATATTTTGTAAATAAAAGTTCTAATTCTATTCGTCTAATTAAATCTAGGTATTGAGATATTTTTCGGGGCATCTGTTTGCCGAAATTCGGATTTCAGATTTTTTGTTTACCTCTTGCAAATTCAATTGAAAAAAAAAAACATCATTCAAAATTATTGCACGCTGTGCATGAACTTGATGCCAGTCGTGCTCAGCTGTTTCCGCACCAGTTATAAACAACAACAAAAACTGCCTGTCACTGAGGGTATCAGCAGTGTTAAAAACGTAGCACGTCAAAACAAATATTTAATATGCTTTTGAATAGAAACTAGGATATTGTTTCACACAATAGCACAATCATTCGTGTCCTCAAATTCCGCACCGCATCCCTTCCAGTTGTATAAATAATGATCGGGAACTTCAATTCTGCTCATGTTCCTGTCATTCATCAGTGTTTAAAGCATGGCGTAAATCACGGTCAACGTGTTCTCAATTTAATGGAATAATTTTGCACGGGATGTTTTTCAACAATGTGCCTTTTAGGAGTGAAAAACTTGCCAAATTGCGAGTTACTTGGCAAAAATGTGCTATCGATAAACGTAACAGATGAGCGGAAGTGTTTATTTTTTAAATGCCTGTTTAACGTTTTGCATTAAATAAATGGGCAAAAATTGCCGATTTTTCATGGGTCTACCTTCACCCGTACTAACAAAACTACCCATGCAGCATCAATCATAGTAACCCATGAGTCAACATATAAATTTTGGTAGCTCTATCAGTCGAACTCTAACCGGTGATGGCAAAAACAGTTAGGCAACTCCGTTCAGAAGTGTGCGCGTTCAAAGAACGGCTCCCCACCGCGTCAAAAACGGGCATCGTGCTGCACTTTGTGGACACCTGCACTATTAGACAACAATAAGAGCGTCGAAAGAAAGACCGGTTCCGGAGCGACAAGAAGCTCAGACCCTGAACGACCAGAAGTTTCAAAGGATGCTGAAGAGGAAGATCGAGGGAAAAGTGGCTAAATCGCTCCGTGCGCTTGGCCGGGAGGTCGCTTCAACCGATCAAACAGTGAAAAAGTACCTGGAGAACATGAACATACATGTCAGGAAGCGGAAGTCGCGTCCACTGCAGGCAATGACGCAGCGGCAGCGGCTGAATTAGATGGTGAACTCGATTTTCCCGGCGAATCACGACGTGGCGGTGGTGATGGACGACGAGACCTATCTCACCCTGGATGGCAACGATTGGCAGGGCACTTCGTATTTTACTTCCCCCACGAAGGAAGTGAGCTCCGAGGTGAAGTTCATTTCACACACCAAGTTCTCCAAGAAGGTGCTGCTGTGGCTGACAATAAGCGAGAAGGGGATGTCAAAGTCGCTCTTCTTTCGCTCCGGACTGGCCGTGAACGGGGAAATTTATAGTACGAAATGCCTACCGGAAATTGCGTCGTTCATCAAGAAATACCACAGCTGAAACACTATCAGCTGGTTTCAGCTTTGCTTTCGCCAATGCCGAGAAAGTTTCAACAGGGCGAATCTCTGGGCAGTGTGGTACAAAAACGACATTGTTCCTTTTGTACTACTCTAGTGCATATTTAGAGTTTAGAGGAAGGGAGCAACATCAGGCCAAAAGATTGAAGGTTTGTTAAGCTGTTTGATCATTCATTGTGTCGGTCGTAATGAATAGACGAGATATTTTTCCACATTCGCATATGGTCTGCCACACCATTACCTTCTTGCCATTTTTTTCGGTGTAAATGGCTTTCAGTGATCCAGCAATATGCTTTCCCTTCAACGAGTTATAAAACTGTGGTCTCGGCAGAGTTTTATAATTAAGTTTTAAATAGGTTTCATCGTTTCGGTTTCGCCACTTCTCGGACTGATGCTGAAGGCTGATCCTTGAAATAGCCCCTTACCTTTCTGTCGATAGTAGGATCAGCGGGACCGGGTTTTCTACTCCGTCTCGGGGAATCGATGAAATAGACTGTTGTTGATACTTCCGCAATGTGGTTTGAACTGCTTCGACGCTCACACCTTCTTCCTTAGCCAGTTTTTTGATCGAAAGACCCCTGACGGTGCACCGTTTGTGCACAATCCGTTTTCTTTGCTCGAAAGAAAAACCAAGCATTTTCAAATTTTCGTGAGAAAAATTGAAAAAAGTGACAACATCAGATCTGGATGTAAACAGCAGGACGCAGCCAAGAGTTGGTTGAATACTGCAAAAAAAAATTCTGTTAAGATAAGCAATAAAGGTAGTTGGAATTAAATGGAAAACACTAATCTTTCTTCTCATTTCTAGTTACAGGTTTTCTACTAAAATGCTCACACTTTCTAGGATTCATTTGAAAGAGGTCGAAAATATTGTAGATACATAACATACTGTTCTCAATCAAGTTTTTATTGCGAAGTTGCTTGTACGTATATACAATATTTTGATCATTTCCAAATGTTAGTCACAACGTCTTTTAAGAATATTTTGGTCGATAATTGAACTTAAAATAATGAAAACTCTATCTAAAACACGAAAAGTGCATCAGAGTTACCCATTTTTTTTAAATCCTGGTAATTGTGAGCATTTTATTACAGTTCCTGTAACTAGAAATTGAGAAGAAAGATTAATAATTTCCACTTATTTCCAATCACCATTTTGTATGTTCTTTTTTTTATAAATTTATTCCAACCAATATAGAAAAATATGACTAGTTACTGGATATTATGACCAACATTTGAAGATGGCCAAATTTGTAAAAAAAAAAATCTGAATCTCCAATAACTTGAGAACATGATGATGATGATGGTCCCGCCCTTACCCCTACAAAGGTTTGAGCTAGACGATTTTATCTCTAAGATAATTAATTTGGTAACAATTCAAACCAGTTATGCAAAAAAAAAAAAACGAACTGATTTCATCTACAGATATAAATTTCTTCAAAAGTATCCATTTTCTTCACAGCGACATAATTGTGAAAAGCTTTGATGTTAACCACAAAAGTTCGCAAGTATTCCCAGCGATCAGGAAATTCTGTTGCAATTCAGATCACAGAATCCAGTTAAAGGACGTTATCAAAAGACAAGCCAATATCCGATCCTGCCCGCTACAGAGTCAGAGGTTCCAACACTAATGGAACCGCCACCTTAGTTTTGGGCTGACCAAGGATATCCCCAATCAGGGAGATCGAGAAAATTTCCAAACCGAAAAAATCCTCGACCTGCCCTAGTCAAACTTTTACTTTCAACCACAAAAGAATTGACGAAGAATTCCCCGACATTCAGCCAGACAACTCGCTATATTTCATATTACCATCTAAAGCATCAAAGGCCAATTTGTTTTAACGAATTTAAAAGAAGTCCATCATATCTGTATACCGCGCGCGAGGCTCAAACAATTGTAGACTACTCTCTTTATTTTTTTTATTTTTTTAAACTAACACAACATTATACAAATTTCCATCATCATCATCATTGTGACGAACAAAATAGTGAGTATTGTAGTATTGTAAATGTGAAAACATAAAATTGAAAAAAAATAAATAAAATAGCCAATTAATTATAATCCGTTTGTAAAGAACTTCGTCAGATACATTCTTCATTTTTACAAAAAAAAAAAGCAACATAAATGTACAAAAAATGGTCTACACAAAATAATCCGTTTTATAATAATAAAACATCGTCAGGTACAATCTTCATAAATATTGAAAAAAAAATTACGCTTGCTGCTCAGAATACAGTTTTAACGTGTGAAATACATAGTCTTTTAAATTCTGAAAGTGTTGGTGCACGTTTAATGTGTCTTGGCATCGAATTGAAAACATTTATTCCTTTAAAATATAATGAGTTTTGTGAAGCACATGTCAAGAAATTCGGTGTTCTTATTTCATCCGCGTTTCTAGTATTATATCTATGAAAATCACTTCCTCTTTCAATTCGATCACACAAATATCGAGGAAGCAAACCATTAACTACTTTAAAAATGAACACCATAGTTAAATACACAATTCTTTGCTTCACTGATAGCCATTGTAAAGCGTCTAACATAAAAGTCGAGGAAGTGAATCTGTTACATCTTAAAATCAAGCGCATTATTTTATTCTGCAAACGCTGTAACCTCAATATTTGTGTTTGGTTGGCCAAGAACAAAATGGAAGGGCAAAACTCTAAATGAGGGGAGATGATTGATTTGTATAGCTGTATTTTACTGCAAGTAGTTAAATCGTTTTTTAATCGGCATAGAATTCCATACTTCTTGGCAATTTTCTTGATGACATTGTCAATGTGAGCGTTGAACTTTAGCTTGTCATCAATAATCACGACAAGATATTTAATCTCCCGAACGCGTTCAATTGCCTCATCATCAATCGTAACTGAGACATTCTCATTTACTCGATTCTGTGAAATTACCATAAATTTAGTTTTACTTATATTCAATTTCAATTGCTTACATTTCAACCATCTACTTAGAAAACGCAAATCTTCGTTCAAATGGGTAACGGCTTCATTTAAATCTTTAGCTGCAATGAACAACACAGTGTCATCTGCAAACAGATTAATGTCACAAAATCGTAAAACACGTCGCATGTCATTAATATACATAATAAACAAAAGGGGCCCTAATACACTTCCCTGGGGCACACCAAGGTTATTCCCCACGGGACTGGAAACAGAATCATTAAAAACAGTCCTTTGAGTTCTGTCAGACAAATAGCTTTAAAACCATTTGTTTGCAGTACTCGAAATTCCCAAGCGCTTTAATGCTTTTAACAACAAGGGCCTAGAAATTGTTTCAAAAGCGCGTTTCAGATCCAAAAAAACAGCAAAAATTGTTTGTTTACTCTCTAAGTTATCTTTCCATTTTGCTAATACTAAATTTAACGCGGTTTCACAAGAATGGCCTTCCCGGTAGCCAGATTGTTCCGAAATCAACAAAGAGTTACTATTCAAATATTGTAACAACTGGCCTTTCACAACAAGCTCTAAAATTTTCTCTAATGTGTGCAACATGTTGATAGGACGAAACTCTTCGGCTTTAATCGTCCCAGCAACCTTTTGAATCGGAACAACCAACGATTCTTTCCACACTTCAGGCACGTGCCCAGTTTGCAATGATTCATTAATAAGGTCCAGTAAAATGTGACCAATGACATGAAAGCAATCTTGAATAACTCTAGCATTAACATTATCTACTCCAGCCGTTTTTCCTAAGGAAAAGCAAATATTTCTAAGCTCATCTATTGTGATCGGGTGAAAACTTTCAAATCTACAATTAATATTAACTGGCTGGTTTAATTCATCAGGTTCATCGACCAATTCAATTGATTGGTTGATCAATGAAACGCTATTGACGAAATAATCATTAAACTTAGATGCAATTGCTTGTTCAGACTGTTCTATTGTGCCTTCAAAAGTTATGGACCGCGGTCTGCAATTGCTAGGTTTCAATAATGATGATGAAGAACTTTGTTTTGTTCAAAACTTTTCACCGGCTTTCGAAGCAAAATTTCAGCTCTCTTAGAAAAAAAAGGGGGAAATGTAGTCTTTTAACACAAATTTACTATTCTGAAGCCGGCGCAGTGGTTAACATCCATACCTCTTACGCCAAAGGCAAAGTTCAAATCTCACCACCGGACAAGTTACGAAAATACACAAGAGGTATTTGAGTGACTACGACGGTAGATGAACCAACCCAGGGCTGAAAATGTCGATGATCAAGAAACTAAAAAAAAAACAAATTGACTAGGTTTATTTTTTGAATGTATCTTTGCCTAAGATAACATTCGATGATTTCCTACAACTTTGTCTAAAACGGAAATTTTATCTGATAAAGCGTTACCAGGCTACGAATTTAAAAAAAAAAAGGGTCAAAATTTTGCTTACGCCCTTTTGAAAAGTTAGTCTAGCATTATTGACTTGTCTTAAATGGCAAATGCTATCTTAGACAGAACTCAATACATGTGAAAAGCTTCACTCCAATCGGGGATGTTCATGCCGGAATTCGCATTTAAATTTGCGGAATTCGCAGAAGAATATCAATGAATTTAAGAGGAACTATAGGGATTCTTTTCATACGAACTTCAAAAAGGTGCTTAAGAGAAAACCAAGGAAGTTCTTCAGAGATCTTCGGGAAAATTCTTCAGAGAACTCCAGGAAAGTTTTTCAAATAATTTCGGGAAAGGTATTTCAGGGAAGTTCTTCGGAGGATCTTTACCTAAATTCAGGGAATTTCTTTATAAAAGCTATGCAGAGAACTTCGGGGAAGTTATTTAGAGAATTTCAGAGAAGTGCTTCAAAGAAGTACAAAGAAATCGGTCAAATTTGTCCCTTTGAGGTTCCATATTATTCGAATGTACCGAGTTTTAGAGCTACAAAAAAATTATCTGATAGGTTTATTTATTAGAAGAGTGGTTTTCAATTTCCTGTGATTCTGTAGGAGCATTAGACGGAAAACACGTGTGTATAAAAGCTCCTGCAAAGAGCGTTAGCGACTATCTAAATTACAGAAATCAGATAAGCATCGTTTTAATGGCTAACAAGCTTACGTATGTCATTTGCCGATTGCTCATGCGAAGTCGATGTTCAGGAACGAGCTTCATCTTCTATCACCGAGACCACTTACCCGAGGACCAAACCTGTTCCA
Organism: Aedes japonicus; assembly: GCA_034211315.2. Lineage (NCBI taxonomy): Eukaryota > Metazoa > Arthropoda > Insecta > Diptera > Culicidae > Aedes > Aedes japonicus. Next base: position 627,424 of record JASCZW010001818.1, read on the forward strand.
TATGTTATTTTGACAGATTACGCTTTTCCGCTTCATCATCACATTCTTCTTCTTCTTCTTCTTTTTCGCGTTTTAAGCTAATTGTTATCGCAATTAGCTTATTGCTTGCCCTCAACTTAGTGTTCTAAATGCACTTCCACAGTTATTAAAATTCAGAGCCTTCGATGCCAATTACCATTTTTGCTTTAGAAAATCATACCCTATGCCCAAGGAGTCGAGAAATTTTCCATAACAAAAATTCATAGACCAGACCGGGAATCTAAACCAGCCACCTTCAACATGGTGTTGCTTTGTAACCGCGCCTTAACCGACTGAGCTAGACGAGGACCCCTCTTCAACACATAATGAAACCATATTCGTGCAGAAACCAGAGCAAAGACGAAAGAGTGTTCGTGGTCTCGAGAGAGAATCATTGTAGTAAATGCTTTCGGGATTGCATCGGTTCGATTCCATGTTTTGCGACGGGCATCTGAGCTGAGAGAGTATCCTTAATATTCCGCGAAGTGTGTGCCCTTCATAATCCTTCATTAAACAAGCCCTCAACAGCTTCCATTTGGTACAAAAATATAAAAAGTTGGTTCTACTGTTAATTTAATTATAAAATTACCAAAACATTCAAGGCATATCAAGATATTTGATGGAAAAAAATGACCATCATAGAAGGAATAAACTTAAAGGGTGTCCACGATGAAATTGCCACACTATGAAATTGCTCTAACTTTTTAACCGTTAGGTAGAATTTAATGAAAATTTGGGTGGATTTAGTTCATAGTGCATTATTTACATCCTGCAAGTTTTAAAGTCCTGTGATCAAAACGGAAATGGAGTCGAAAGAACAGCTCGTGCGTGATAAAATCTTGCGCATTCATCACGAGAACAAGGATCTCTCGCATCGTTCCATCGCTAAAACGTTGGGAATCGCGAATTCCACGGTGTCGCGAGTGATTAAGCGGTTCGAGGAACGGTTGACCACCGATCGGAAGCCCAGAAGTGAAGGAAAAAGTATTCCGTACAACACCAAAAATCACAACCGCGTAGTTGGGGCCTTCAACCGAAATCCGAACGCCTCCGTTCGGTATGTGGCTAAGAAGCTGCACCTAAGCCGAAGTTTTGTCCAGAAGGCCAAAACTAAGGCTGGGCTTCGAACGTTCAAGGTACAAAAGGCCCCTAATCGCGACGAGAAGCAGAACAAGTCCGCCAAAACCCGTGCCAGGAAGTTGTACCTCAACATGCTGACGAAAGTTGAATGCTGCATCATGGACGACGAAACATATGTGAAGGCCGACTTCAAACAGATCCCCGGCAACATGTTTAACACGGCCAACGATAAGTTCAGCGTTCCGGAGCATGTCCGCACTCAGAAGATGTCCAAATTTGCGAAGAAATTCCTGGTTTGGCAAGCCATCTGCACGTGCGGGAAGCGGAGTGCACCTTTCGTGACCCAGGACACGATGAACGGACAGGTGTACATAAAAGAGTGCCTCCAGAAGCGGCTGCTTCCTCTCCTGAAGGCCCACAACGTCCCAACAATCTTCTGGCCGGATTTGGCCTCATGCCACTACTCCAAGGACGTGCTGAAGTGGTATGCGGATAATAAGGTCAATTTAGTGCCGAAAATGTTCAACCCTCCCAACACTCCGGAGCTCCGCCCCATCGAGAAGTACTGGGCGATTATGAAGCAGCACCTTCTTAAACGACCTAAGGTAGTGAAGACAGTCGAGGAACTGAAGAAAGTATGGGTTTACATGCAAAAAACGGTTGATTCACAGGTTGTGCAGAATCTTATGGCCAGGGTTAAGGCCAAGGTGCGGGCATTTGCGTATGGACTGTAAATAAAATACGAATAAAATGGTAAAATGAAGTTTAATAGTTATTTCTCAATCCCTGAAAATTTGATGGCAATCGGATGAAAACTCGAATTTTGCGAATCAATTTTGTGTGTGGCAATTTCATCGTGGAGACCCTTTAAACGAATACATATTTTTGTATTTTTTAATTAATTTAATTTAAACCGAATGACATTTTTCTCTACCAAAACACAAATGCAAGGTCCTTGGCTCCTGAAATGCCTGTTTCTCAGCGGTTGCTCTGGTCAAGAAAATAGAACTGTAATTTCAAAATTCAAATTCGCGAAGACAGTTGGTCTGATCGTTAAGGTTGTCTTCATTTGCAACTCGAGTGCAGATGAATTGATTTTGAGCGTCCTTTGAAGAACCTATGTTGCATGGTAGCGATTTTATTTTTAGTTTTACAAAACAGTTTTACCTTCTTGATCGCTTCAAAAAGTTTTGGAAGGCAAGAGATAATAGCAATTTCACGATAGTTTTGTACGTCACCCTTAAAAATAGGAACTAGATAGAAACTTTTCCATGAATTGGAAAAAAAAAATGCCGGAATCGAGCCAAAATAGGGGAACTGTAAGCTCCAAAGCAACGTTTTTCATAAAAATTGGTGGAATTCAAAACATTATCTTCCTCCAGGTTGTGCTTCAGTTCCAGTGAAATCTTAAGGTAAATAGAATGTTGGCCAAATTCAGCCCTTTTCATCTTATTGTGTACAGTTCTTAAACGATTTACGATCGCATTCTAGCAGCTATCTTGAAATATGAACTAATATGATTTAAAATTGGACACATTCCAGACACATTCCAAGTTTGCATACACGCAAAATAACCGCAGTAGAAACTACCATTACGAGGGTGAAATTAAGTGCAAACATCAAAATTTTTCACCTGACTCCCTTGCGCTGAACTGCCCGGCTTGACGTGCCGCAAGGACTCAGTAGGGATTCCATGACCCGAAGCTAAGAGTCAGTTCCATTGTGGTTATATCACATCAATTATTTTTTCCACTATAGCAGCAGCACATCGGTATTGTAGATATTCTATTCTCTATGCGGTATTTAATTACAGGTCATCCATGGAATTCCCAAGTATTTTAAAATAATTTTGTATAAACAATTTTTTTTCGGTGGTTATGATAATTTATCTAAGGTTAGTAGTGCATGAGCGGGCCCGTCTACAATTTCAGTAGGATCACAATCTGTAGATATGTGAATACAATTAAAATTGGTATTATCATTTTATACTATAGTATCCCTTCGCTATTTTATCTATATTCTATGCCATTTTCACTGAAAAAATGTAGGAAGCATTATGTACGACAAATTCCACCCAAAAAAACTTTTTCCTTATTCGCCAAAACTATATAATTTATAATCACTCATTTCCTATTTCACAGAATCATTTATGGATCCAGACTAATAAAAGTTATCGAATTTTTTTGTGTTATTTAATCTACGTTTTTGGCATTATTCATACTCTTATTTCTCCTTATTTCTCTTAATTGTTTAATGTTTTCCAAGACTATTAGTATATTAATATATATCTAATTTTTTTTCAGTAACAAAGCAGTGGATAACATCCTTACGCTTATTATGTTATTTGACTATGACTGTAAAAACAAATTCTAATCTTAATAGATTTTAATTTTATCGAAGCTACAACAGCGGAAGTCTTTTGATGAGTAGATGACCAGCAAAGTTAAGGATATATATTCTACTATAGTTTACTGGCTTGCTCGTTTTTTTATTTTACATTATAACGTATGTTTTTTTTTATTTTATGTTATGATATTAAATTATAAGATATTATTGCATTTAAATTCATTTGCTAAAAATTGCTATAGTACCTGTGAGACTCACTACAAAAAGTTTTTGTGATTCAAGGAAACGGAACAGATCTTCGAAATTTTTGGTTTACTATTCTTCATATGCTATATAATTTCAGATCATCCATGGATATTCCAAGTATTGTAAAATATGTTTGAATCAATTTTATTCTCATAGCTACTATATTGTTTTAACTTTCAGGTTTACAAATGGAATTGTTATTATCATTCTTATATTCACTTACTATATTATGTATCATTATAATATTCATTCAATTTATTTTTTGTCATTATAATATTCACTCACTATATAGTATATATTACTACATGATATTGAATATATATTGGGAAGGGAGGGAGCATCAGGGTATCACTCAAGCTGGAATTGGACAATGGAGTGGTATGACAACCGGCGTCTAGGAGGGAACAAACGGTATCATTTTCTTATCCTACCGATTCGATTGTGATGTTGCGAATTCTACTCCAACAGTTTCAGCGTGAGTGACGCGCCCTTCTTAAAAAGCCATCCCGTAGAAAGCTTAATATGTATTGCGAATTGGTTACTCGATTTGTTGGATCGTATCGTTGGAAGGAGAATCTTATGTTCCCGCGGGTTTCGCGTAAGTGTCTCTGCTTACGGGTCCGCCCCACCGTTTTTGGCCCTTCATACAGCAATACTGTGAATGCAACCCGGTAACTCAATTTGATCTTGCTATTAAGTGGAGCTGCATACATGACAAGGTCGTAGAAGGGATGGTGGCTACCTTACATACATATATACATACATCAAAAAATTTCACCTGACTTTACGATACCCCTGCGGAACCTACTCAAAATAAAAATAAATTTATACTCCCATCCCGAGTTCAGATGAGGTGGTAGACAAATTTGTGTATATAGGCTCAATGGTAACCGCCGAAAATGACAGCAACAGAGAGAAACGCATGCCGCATTGTCGCTAGAAACCGTGCCTACTTTGGACTCCGAATGACACTTTGGTCAAACAAGGCTGACCATTTACAAGACATAGATTCGACTAGTAGTCCTCTAATGCCATATAACTTAGACAAATCTCTGTATCGTACGATCTACGATAGAGTGCAGATGGGAAACGGAGAATTCATACTCAACCATACTCTTACTTCATACTAAAGCACATGAACAAACTAATGTTAAATATATCAGCTGTCGTTTATTTGTTTATGTTATAAAAGAAATCGCATCTAGCAGATCCAAAACTTCTTAAAAAAATTACAATTTACGTGTCGATGTAACTCACTATTTCAACCATGCGTTTGTGGCCATTCTTATTAAACATTGAACAATGCGCTCTTAAAAGTGTTTTGTTTTTAAGTTTTGTTTTTTCAATGAAATGGAACACATTATTTGGAACACCTTTTTCTGTAAAATCATATACTGATGAAACCCGAATTAAATATTAAATACGACTGAATGCATTTTCTTAATTTGATCATCAATCAGCTATATACCATACTAAATCACGTCTTTGCATCCAATGTTTCTCCACTCGACAAGGACCCATGGGGCATTTCAAACGTAACGATTGGAATTGGGATCGTTTACACTTTGAGGAAACAGAAGTTACCGAAGACGCGGTTGCACAAACTTTCTCTGCCATCGTATCGGAATCGCCTGAATGAGGAAGACCTGAATAAGAAAACAGAGATTCCTACATGCAAACAAACATACATAAAGATCTAATCAGCTAATGGCCCTATTAAAGCAAGGGTGGGCCGCGTTTGAAAATTTGAATACACGTATGAAAGTGTGCGTGTGTGTATGCAACCACATCCCGATGCAAACGCCGACGGACGATGGTGGTTTGCAACGATTACCGGGTGAGTTGAATCGCTTGGGTTTTTAATTGCATCCTACATTCATCGTCCATAAATTACCGCAGCCACCGAATATTACTACCGATAGCATAACATCATCGCGGCACTGCGCTGGTTGGTAGTAATTTGTGCAGATACCGTGTGAGGATGTGTGTGCGTGACGCGAGGTTGCCACCGATCAATGGTGGTTACACACAGAGCTGTCAATTGGATATTTTTCTTTCTTTTTCCGAATGTGATGCATTTTCGATTACCGGTTACTTTCTCGACGTTTTTCCAACGCTGGCACATTTACGGAAAGTATCGTTGGCATCACTAACCTGGCATTGACTAGCCAGACTGACCGACCACGGATATCAGTTACTCATGCGTTTGCTAATAATGTAGGGTTATGCAGTCATGTGTATGAACTGACAAAACTTATGTGCTCGGTTTTGAAATGGTTAATAGTTTAGTCAATAAACTAGCAACTATCAAAAAGCCCCAGCAGAGCTGCCAAATTTCAACCGTACAAAAATAGATTAAGGGGATTTAAATGGAAAATACTAATTTTTCTTCTCATTTCTAGTTCTAAAATGGTCGTTGGGAGCATCTAGTCTAAAAAGGTTAAGTGATGGTTCATTTCTCTTCAAATGGTTGGGACTTTAGCATTAATTATAGTCCTAGCTCCTTAAGGTTTATGGTTATAGCGCCATTACTCGCTCTCTGAAAGGAGAAGAATGTCTGAAAATATAACGGGTAGTTAAGGAGAACTTTTCGTTTTTCTTGAATAGCTGTGCCAACATTGCATTACTTTAATGTACAAATTTATGTATCATTATTAAATCAGTCATCATCATTTGTCCAAATATTAATCGAGCATCTTATCCGGTGGAATAAACTATGTGTTTTAAAACCAAAGCAAAGCATAGAGGATTCAAACAGTATTTGCACATCATGTCATCGCGCAAAAATATATGTTATACGCTGTATGTGAAAGCCTCATGGCAGTTTTTGTATGAACTGCAAATGTTGTTTTTTTTTTCAATTTCAGTTGAAGAAAGCTTCCATTCATACGACTTGCGTTTGTACAACTACTATGGAATATTTATTCAACCATTTTATATTGATTAAGGGTTTTAAATGGTGTGTTCAAAAGCAGTTATGTTAAAAGGAGCCAAAACAGGGTACTTTATTCCGATGTTCAGCTATAATGTATAGCAAATAATTGATGCAGCAAAACATCCAAAAGTATTCCACTCGATTGTGAAATCGTAGAAAATTAGAACCTATGATAACACTAGAATAAATCAAAAGTGATGAACTTTATAATTCGACTAATGTTTCTATTGTGAAATTTTATGCAAAATTCAAAAATGTCGTCAAAAAAAATTAGAGTAGAACAGAACAAAAACACATTTACTGAAAATGAAATATCTCCAGCGTGTGTGATCCACTTTCAAATATTTTGTCATCAAATGATGCAAAATTAAATTTAACACTGATCTTTTCAACATTTCAATATTCTAGGAGTAATAGTTTCGACGCTATTTATAAGTATATATAATTTTTTGCGATTTCTTTTTTTGGAGATTTGTAAAAAAAATTGTGCTAACGTATGATTAATTAATGCTCAAGAATGACAAAAAATCAGTGTGTGTGTGTGAGAGAGAGAAAGAAAGAGAGAGACAGTCTGTGTGTGTGTGAGAGAGAGAGAGAGAGAGAGAGAGGAGGGGGGGGGCGTATTTCGTTCGAATTTCTGTTTTCCCGCATTTCTGTACTTTTTCCAAAAATCAGCATAACTTCCTCATTGTTCAACCCTAGTTTTCTTCGTTTTTTTTTACTTTTCGCTGCACATGCAATGTATTTTTTTGTTGACGTTATTTTGGTATTACTTATATGTTGAGCACAATTTGTTTTTTCAAATCTCCAAGAAAATCGCAAAAAATTATATATACTAATAAATAGCGTCGAAACTATTACTTCTACAATATTGCAATGTTCAGAAGACCAGTGTCAAATTTATTTTGCTTAATTTGTTGAAACTAGATCACACGCGTTGGAGATATTCCATTTTAAGTAAATATGTTTTTGATTGGGAAACTAGGAGGATTTAAAATTAACACTTCATTTGATCACTTTTAAAAAAATAAAAAATAAAACATTGAAACACTTTTTCAAATTTTCGCTAGTAAACGCGAGCAAATTCCTTTGAATTCTACTACGAGCTTATCTTTTGACAGATAGGCCTATTTCGTCTGCTAAAGGGTGTCCACGATGAAATTGCCACACTATGAAATTGCTCTAACTTTTTAACCGTTGGATAGAATTTAATGAAAATTTGGGTGGATTTAGTTCATAGTGCATTATTTACATCCTGCAAGTTTTAAAGTCCTGTGATCGCGGAAATGGAGTCGAAAGAACAGCTCGTGCGTGATAAAATCTTGCGCATTCATCACGAGAACAAGGATCTCTCGCATCGTTCCATCGCTAAAACGTTGGGAATCGCGAATTCCACGGTGTCACGAGTGATTAAGCGGTTCGAGGAACGGTTGACCACCGATCGGAAGCCAAGAAGTGAAGGAAAAGGTATTCCGTACAACACCAAAAATCACAACCGCGTAGTTGGGGCCTTCAACCGAAATCCGAACGCCTCCGTTCGGGATGTGGCTAAGAAGCTGCACCTAAGCCGAAGTTTTGTCCAGAAGGCCAAAACTAAGGCTGGGCTTCGAACGTTCAAGGTACAAAAGGCCCCTAATCGCGACGAGAAGCAGAACAAGTCCGCCAAAACCCGTGCCAGGAAGTTGTACCTCAACATGCTGACGAAAGTTGAATGCTGCATCATGGACGACTTCAAACAGATTCCCGGCAATCTGTTTTTCACGGCCAAGGATAAGTTCAGCGTTCCGGAGCATGTCCGCACTCAGAAGATGTCCAAATTTGCGAAGAAATTCCTGGTTTGGCAAGCCATCTGCACGTGCGGGAAGCGGAGTGCACCTTTCGTGACCCAGGACACGATGAACGGACAGGTGTACATAAAAGAGTGCCTCCAGAAGCGGCTGCTTCCTCTCCTGAAGGCCCACAACGTCCCAACAATCTTCTGGCCGGATTTGGCCTCATGCCACTACTCCAAGGACGTGCTGAAGAGGTATGCGGACAATAAGATCAATTTCGTGCCGAAAATGTTCAACCCTCCCAACACTCCGGAGCTCCGCCCCATCGAGAAGTACTGGGCGATTATGAAGCATCAACTTCTTAAACGACCTAAGGTAGCAAAGACAGTCGAGGAACTGAAGAAAGTATGGGTTCACATGCAAAAAACGGTTGATTCACAGGTTGTACAGAATCTTATGGCCGGGGTTAAGGCCAAGGTGCGGGCATTTGCGTATGGACTGAAAATAAAATACGAGTAAAATGGTAAAATGAGGTTTTATAGTTATTTCTCAATCCCTGAAAATTTGATGGCAATCGGATGAAAACTCGAATTTTGCGAATCAATTTTATGTGTGGCAATTTCATCGTGGACACCCTTTACTTACAGATTTCTTCAGTGTCGAGTGCTCGATTTGAAGGAAACATCACAGTAGGTCTAGTATTTATAGTAGGTTTGTTGGTACCGCGGTATGTGAGGTAGGGGTGTGTAGAGAAAGTCCTTGAGTGTGTTTATGTGTTTGTTTGTATACCTGAAATGTTGTTTGATACCAACAAGGTTATTCATTATTACTTCGTTGGAAGTTAATCAAATTGGTGTTGCGTTGTGTAGTGAGTTGTTTTTGTGTGAAGGTATAAATTTAAACAGCCACGAATATCCGTTTCCTTGATCCTTATTAAGCAATATTTTGGAATTTTGTTTGTGGATTGCTATGCTTTCCGCTACATTTAGTTTCCAGGGGTTTGTGATATGTCTTAAGATTTGTATGTTATTTAAGTTTAAAAAAAATGGACAGGCTTTATTTTTATTCTTTTACCCTACATCCAAATTAAAATTGTATCCAAAAATAAATAACGGTATCTTTACCTAAACAATATAACTTCCAGCTTTAGTAATTTCTAACTCAAGATGAGCAATCAAATGACCACGCTAAAATGTACTAAATATTCAAACATAACATATAACCGTAAAAAAGAGGGACCATCAGGGCACCCAAGTGAATCGATTTGGATAGCCTCATCCTTATAGCAAAATTCCGCGAAACAAAATGGGTTTATTCTGTCAATAAGGGCTCAATTCTACAGTGTGTCTCACAATAGGTGTCCCTTTTTTCAGTCTTGGTTTATTCCAGCTGGGTAATTTTAACAGCGGAATTGATAATACCTGTTTTGATTGTTTTCTTTTGACAACTTACCGCTGAAAATAAATAAGCGATTCCGTTTGTTTGTATTTATCAGTACCATGGAAGCCATGCGGGAGCAAGTTTTAAAATTACATTTGCAAAATCTTAGACCGTACCTTACCTTTACCAATCAGACTAAGGCCGGCGTGGCCTCTGCTGTACACAGAAGTTGTCTTCATTCAATTCGGTCCATGGCTAGCACTCGCCAGCCTCGCTGTCTGCGGAGGGTCCGCAGGTCGCCTTCTACTTGATCGATCCACTTTGCTCGTTGCGCGCCTCTTCTTCTTGTACCTGTCGGTTCGTTTTCGAGAACCATTTTCACAGGGCTGTCGTCCGACATTCTTACGACATGCCCAGCCCATCGTGGGCGACCGATTTTTGCGATGTGTACGATGGGAGGTTCTCCCAGCAACTGGTGCAATTCGTAGTTCATTCGCCTCCTCCATGTTCCGTCTTCCATATGCACTCCACCGTAGATGGTACGCAGCACCTTCCATTCAAAGACTCCAAGGGCGCGTTGGTCCTCCACTAGCAATGTCCATGTTTTGTGGCCGTAGAGAGCTACCGATCTAATTGATGTCTTGAAGATAGTCAACTTTGTGGTTCGGCGAACTTTGTTCGATCTTAGCGTCCTTCGGAGTCCAAAGTAGGCACGATTGCCAGCCATAATGCGCCTTTGTGTTTCTCTGCTGGTGTCGTTATCGGCGGTCACCAATGAGCCCAGATACACGAATGCGTCTACTACCTCGATTTTATCACCGTCGATCTGAACTCGTGCTAGGAGGCTAACATTGTCTTCTCGTGAGCCTCTTCCCTTCATGTATTTAATTTTCGACGCATTAATCACAAGCCCAATCCTACCAGCTTCAGCCTTAAGTCTGATGTACGTTTCCGCCATCGTCTCAAAGTTACGTGCTACGATATCAACGTCGTCGGCGAAGTCAAATAGTTGGACAGACTTCCTGAAAATTGTGCCACTCGTGTTTATCCCAGCTCTTCGAATCACACCCTCCAATGCACTGTTAAACAACAAACACGACAATCCATCACCTTGCCGTAACCCTCTCAGAGATTCGAAAGGACTCCAGAGCGTCCCTGATACTCGGACGACACACATCACTCGATCCATCGTTGCTTTGATCAATCGCGTCAGTTTTTCCGGAAATCCATATTCGTGCATGATTTGCCATAGCTGGTCTCGATCGATTGTATCATACGCTGATTTGAAATCGATGAAAAGATGATGTGTGGGCACGTTGTATTCGCGACATTTCTGCAGCACTTGCCGAATCACGAAAATCTGGTCCGTAGTAGCGCGAGCACCCATAAATTCCGCTTGGTATTGCCCCACGAACTCCTTTGCAATTGGTGACAGGCGGCGGCATAGTATTTGGGAGAGCAACTTGTAGGCAGCGCTCAGTAGCGTGATCGCACGATAATTGCAGCAATCCAGCTTGTCGCCCTTTTTATAGATGGGACATACTATTCCCTCCATCCAATCCTCCGGTAAACATTCCTCCTCCCAAATCTTGGTAATTACCCAGTGCAGCGCTCTGGCCAGTGCTTCACCACCGTATTTCAATAGCTCGCTTGGGAGTTGGTCAACACCAGCGGCTTTGTTGTTTTTCAACCGACCAATTTTCTCTTCAACTTCCTGAAGGGTTGGGGTCGGAGTCCTGTCATCTTCTGCGCGTGTTCCTAGATTTATTGCCGTGCCACTTTCGTTCGCTGTAACATTACCGTTCAGGTGTTCGTCGAAGTACTGCTTCCACCTTTCAATCACCTCACTCTCTCCTGTGAGAAGGTTGCCATCCAGGTCTCTGCACGTATCAGCTTGTGGTACGTAGCCTTTGCGCGAGCTGTTCAACTTCTCATAGAATTTGCGTAAGTCGTTAGCAAATCTTAGACCGTGTCAGGTATTCAATAGCCTTTAGCAGTTCGGAATGAGTTAGCATTTTTCGTACCTTAAAATGGTTGAAGGAAACTGAAAATGTCAATATTCAACACAAAGGAGGTTCCAGACGAACTGCCAGAACGAAGAAAATGATCAAATGTGTGATGGAGCGAATAAGACGTAATAAGGCGGTATCTGGCCGTAAATTGGTTCGGCACGGTGACTGCGAGATTTTACTTTCAGATGAAAAACTCTTCCATCTTAAGGATAGTCATAATCAACAAAATGATCGTGTGTATGGCAAAAGTCTTGCCAATATTTCAAGAGATAAACTCGCTGTAGAACATTTTCAGAATGTATCGAAAATCATGGTATGGGCGCCGTTTCACGAACTTCCTTTTATTTTCATAGAACCGAATGTAAAAATCAACATTGAATATTACATCGAGCAGGTTTTGAAGAACCATCTGCTTCCTCATGCTCCAATGCTGTATGGGAATACACCGCATTGTTTCCAACAGGAATCAGCTCCAGCTCACATGACAAAGAAGACACAAGCGTGGAGCGCGGAAAATTTGCCCGATTTCATTACAAGCGAAGAATGGCCACCGTAACTCAACCCACTTGACTACTTTGTTTGGGGTTATATGATCCAATATCTAGGCCCTACGAAAAGGGTTATTTTGCACCGATTCAAGAAACATTTGGGTGATATTTGGGACCAAATTACTCAGGAAATCGTGCGTGCCAGCTGCGATGGGTTTACAAAGTGTTTGCGGAAAATTATCAAGGAAAAGGTCGTGTGATTCAAATTTAATTAATATGGTTTATTACTATAACAAGTATCTTTCAAATGAAAAATAAATGCTGTGATTTGGTTGATTTGTTTTTCTGTAATCCCATTTCGTTTTAGTGACACCTATTGCGAGACACCCTGTAGTGCTAAGAGAGAGTAAATTTGCTTTTGAAAAGAGATTCTCTTCCCTATATTCACGGGTTTCACGAAAGTGACTCAGTTTATGGGCCCACGCAATCGTTTTTGGCCCTTCATACAGAAGCTTGATGATCACAAACAACAATAGAATCCTGATCAAATCGTTTAACAGATTATTCCAGTGCTCTGGAAAGTTCTTTTGTTACAAAAGACGGTAGTACTACATCGTTACATAATCAACCAAAGATTTAAGTTTTTTAGATGATCTCAAAACATGAGACTAAATCAGTACACAGCAAACTAAATCTGAATGTTCGTAGTGATATAAATATCAGTGCATGTAAAAGTTGATCTCATACCACACGAAGCAGCAACTTGCTAACAAAGACGAGCTTTTGCATGCAATATTATCTGCAATATATGGTATGTCCTAGAACTTCTCACGTTTTATAATGTAATTTTGTAAGTTTCGTGACGCTTCGCATGATACTGAACAAAAATTCACACTATTTTTTCGAGCTGTGTACTACATACAGACGGATAGTTAAAAAACAGTATGTCATTAAGTCGTCGCTGGCGATTTAAGGTTTCAAAAATAATAACGATACGCCGCCCGCCCATGACCAGCAACTTCCTGGTAGGTTCCACCTGAAGAAATCTCGACACTTTCCTGTCTAGTAGATTGAACAGCCCGCCGAAACAAAAAGTTTCACACATCGAAGCGACTCGCTGTCCACCAATAATAACTGTATGGAATATTAATGCCACCGCTGAACAGTTACACTCGGGTGCGACTTAATTGAGCCATGTGTGTACGATTTCCATTATCGTGCTGAATAGAATGTACCGGTTCTTCTAAACCGCGTCTGTAGTAGCAACTAGCGAATCGTCATCGTTGAATAGTTCTCGGATTTGTTTGACTTACCGTTTACCGTCATGGTTTCGTACATACTTACAACCACACAGCGGCAGCGGTGGCAGGTGAACGGGTTCAACTGGTTTCGATTTGGAAAAGGATTGTAAAAGGAACCTACTTAACTTGAGCCGAGTGGGATGATGGTGGTGGCGGCGGCGGTAATGGCAATCACTACCTATTGGAATCAATTTATTCCAATCGCAAATTGGAATGAAAGGTCTCCCTTTGTTAACCACTGTTGGGCAGCAAATGGTGAAACAATTTGAGCACACTTCCTAGTGCGATCGAGTTTTGGGGTTGCAAAACGAATCATGCTTATGAGGAAGCATTTGGCATGCTGTCAGGAGTTATAGTTTTTTTTCTGTTCAGATTTTTGCAGACAGTAGATATCCTTGAAGCCAAGCAGCAGGAGGATGACTCTCCACTGATGGTTGTTTGAAGATCGTTAAAATTCTTGCTACTTCTTCAGTGATGAAAAGGTCATAGTTTTCGGTAGAGTCCCCTGCAAGACATTAATCGCATACAAATATCACAGTTCGATGACGATGAAAAATCGATAATCAATAATCGAAACAGCGAAATAACTACTATTACGATCTCATGCCATGAAGGTGGGACCAGCGACGTCGTCATCGTCATTGTCGTCGTCGTGATCAATGGATCGATGGACCACAACGGTATTTCGTAAGCCATTACCGTTCGTCGTTGAGACAAGGTGAATTGCAGAGGGGAAAACTTCAACCTCACGAACTTGACATATAGCAGCGGCGATCTTAGTGGCACAACAGAGGAGTGATCTACCGTGTTTTGTTGAAAAGGAATAGTCGTTAGTAGCAGCAGCAGCATAGCATTCCCCAACTATCATCAACAGCCACCCCTTGGGTTTTTGTAACGCGATCATGACAAATTAACAGATTGTTACCTATTGAATCGTTCAACAAGAAGAAGTTGCAACCCCCGGCAAGCACATGATATGGTCGTGCTAGTGATACTAATTAATTGAAAATGGCAGACGACGGTCCCGGTTGATCAACATTTAATGCCTTGGCAGATGAATCAAACGTTCAGGAGTGGCTCCATGATGTCACACTTGTGCAATTCAGAGTTCGATTCGCTTGGAGCCGTGTTTGCTCTCCTCTTATTCAAAACTTGGGAAACAGTTCGTAATCAATATCGATAAGCATATGTAGAATCAGTTAAGTGTGGTTATGTATTTTGCATGTCAAACCATACCTGGTAAACACGAAATGAAAGCCATGCAGCAAGTGACCAACCGACTCGACTCGACCCACTGACTGAACGGGGCTGCTGTTGTGAGGTGGTCCAAAAATAAACCCGAAATGACCCATTCAATTTTTGCTCAATACACTATCACCTCTCAACCCAGTGCCCGAGTCGGTCGTTGCATGCCAACAGCAAGTCAGCCAGCCCCCAGTGCTGTTGGCCCAAAGAGAAAGATATATCCGATGCGGTAATCATTTAAATTAATCACATTGCATAATCTCACGCGTTCGCGCGCACGCTCCTGCATGGGAGGTAAGAGTTGGAGAAGATGTTGAAGTTGGAGGACTACCGTCGCCATCGTCGATGTCGGTGTTGTTGTTGTTGTTTATCATGAACAGAGAGTTTCTCGATCACCAACGCCACCAATAACGGAGTTCACAAATTGTACGGCTATGCATATGCCACGTTGTGCGCATGCGTGTTTGTGCCGTGCACCATTGGTTATTTTACGTGAGGAGCTCTGTGTGTGCATAACTCGAACTCCGTTTTGGCCTGGTCCACTATCGTCGTAATCAACTGACCGACCAACAAACCCGGCTGCGTCTCGATACCGGAATCCTGGGTTTCCGCTTTCTTTCGGTCCGAATGCACCCAATGCACTGGGGAATTTTTGTGTGAGCTTTTTTTTATTGATGATCGGTTGTAGTTACGTGATTTTTTTGTTTTCTCGAGAAAACATGTTTCTTCAGGAATAATAGGTGACCCTCTACAGCACACAAAATATTTTTGTTGAAAGAAGCTGCAGGTATAGTGAACATTTCATTTTTTTTTAACTCCACAAAACGTTGCTGACCTTACTTAATAATATCAACAATAGCTGTCTAACTCAAGAAAATTTAGACTGTTTTACTTAATACATCAAAAAATTAGAGGAGAAAGTTTTATTTTGTATTAGTGATATATTTTTTTGAAATTATCAAGTTATGGGTTTTTGCACCATACCCATATGCTACTAAACTATCATGTCCTAAGGTCTTGTTTAAGCAGTTCATCATGAACATAAGGTTCAAATGCACAGTTTATTGACCCAGAACCTGTCTGCGGTATATCATACTGTGCCATAAAAATGAAACTGAAATCTTGGCAAGAGCAAAGATTTATAATTCCAAATGTTAAAATCAGCTTTTAGAGCTCAATAAGAGTGTCCCTTATACTGGCCTAGCAAGCGGACACTGCCCGAGTAGATATCATTTGAGAAACATTGGGAAGGTTCAGAATGATATCTATCGTTTCTGCAACATGGAACGTGAAACCTCGGAACATCTGCTCTGCAGTTGTGATGCTTTGTACAAGAACAGACTTAAATTTCTGTACAATGGCGATATGCAACCTGAAGAAATTTGGACTGCAAATCTTGGAAAGGTGGTGGGTTCTATAAACTCGATTTTGCCTGACTGGGAGACGCGTCTTAGGCTGTTCACTTAACAAATGGTGATCAAGCTTTAATATGCAAATATTAATAGTAAACAGAGGTATACCACAAAAGTTCAACTCAGTGCACGCAGTGGTTCTACGCCCCAACAAAAAAAACTATTATGTGCTTCCGTTGACTTATAGTGACTTTAACATAGTCATGTTATCTACACTTATTTCAAGTTCAAATTCTAGACTACCATGGATTTTCCAAAGACTTTCTCCAAATTTATAGATTGCTGGTGAACGTCATAAATTGCCACAGTAACGTGTATAATTGTAATAAAAATGCATAGGGTATCAAATTGAGTATAAAGTAATTAAATTTAGGATATGCATCTTTAACGGACAATACCCCATATTGATTTCCATTTGAACTTTGATAACACAATCTCATGGTTTTCAATAAATCATGTGTGTAGTTTGAAATAAAACTCGATTATTCGTTGAGGTTTGTAAATATTTTTATTATAAAAGACATAAAACACGCTTCAGGAGCTCCCACAGTTTCACAGAATGAGCTTCTTCCGAGAAAGAAGACCGTTTGACAATGATATAATTTTCAGTTTGAGGTATAAAACAAAATTCCGGAAATTTGCTTCACAAGATAATAATGGGATTTGACTTTTCTTTCCATTGCTTTAAAATCTGATTCGGAGAAAAAACCATAGTGTACTTTGGAATCGGTCATGGAATAACCCATTTTTAAAACTAGAAACTAGAAAAAAAATTAGTACTTTCCATTTAATTCCAACTACCTTTGCTTATCTTGACATGTCAAGATAAGCAAAGGTAGTTGGAATTAAATGGAAAATACTAATTTTCTTCTAATTTCTAGTTACAG
This sequence comes from Aedes japonicus, assembly GCA_034211315.2. Taxonomy (NCBI): domain Eukaryota; kingdom Metazoa; phylum Arthropoda; class Insecta; order Diptera; family Culicidae; genus Aedes; species Aedes japonicus. The sequence goes on from JASCZW010001818.1 coordinate 644,546, forward strand.
GTATTCCACTAAACAGCTCAAACCCTCTAGGATCCATTTTAAAAGCTTTTTTTTGCAGTTGTAATTTGACGCCCCAGCAAGCATGCTTAGCAGCACTCCTTTTTAAGACTTCTCCCAAAGCATCACATGGACCTTTACCGTGACATGTGGCGATAAAGTTCCACTCCGCATCTATCTTCTCTCTTTTTTAATGTGACACAAATTGAAGGCTATCATCTTATTTTTGTACTGACTGCCTGATCCATCGAAAAAAAGAAAATTTTCTCAAACCTCGGTAATTTACTTTTGATGAATTTTACACAATTAACTACGAATAAATGGAGTTAATTTCTACATTTTTCTAATATTTTCCTTGTTGTTCAGCTACGAATTCTTCAGTTTCCAATTCTACTAAATCCAAAATCAACGGTCAGCTTGACGCCATTGTTTAAATTGTATAGATTCCGCATTTCCATCGATCAGGATTGTAACCATTTCTGAACCCAAAGCTTGTGTACCTGTACAATTTTTAAACATTTTCAACCAACACTGTTCTGTAAGGTTTGCACAAGAACTTTATAAAACAAGTCTTGGTATGACTTCACATCAGTTGAAAGTGACTTTTAATCTTGAAGAGTTTTGAAAAATAATTTAACATTTTGGTTGTAAACACATATGCAAACAGTATGTGTACCACTTGCTTCTGCCAGTAAGCAATACTTAGGACGATTACTGGCAAATATTGAAAAACACATCTTAATTGTGAGATATCTTTTTTTTTAATGCCGCAAGCCTCTCTCATATTACACAATAGTAATCTTCGTTGTATATAAACCTTATAATCAACGATGTAGAAGGAGATAATCGCTCATCACCATGAGGCACCAAGAGTGGACAGTAATGTTTTTGCTAGAACGAAAGATAAGAAGAGAAAGTGTTAAAAGTTCCGTCAGTGTACGGTAGGTTGGAAATAGAACAGATGTATTGAAAATTGAGTGAAAGGACATGGGTACAGTAGTACTTGAATCAAGGACGTCACCTTTTACCTACCATCCCACAGCGGGATAGGTCAAGGCACGGACGAATCCGCCACCTCAAAAGGAACTCTCTCCTTTTTGGGTTTGTTTCGATCCGCAACGTCTGAGATCTTTACTCCACGCACGGAGAATACACAAACATAACAATTAGAGATGTAAAAACCATACATGGTGGTCACCATTAATCATACTGGTGAGGATCAGTATCGCAACGCTTCACGGTGTTTCTCTCCAAGGTCTCTACGTTAGAGATGACGAGAAAAACTTGAGTGATCTCAGACGTTGCAAATCATAACAAACCCAAAAAAGGAGACAGTTTCTCTCCTATGTTTGGCGTAAAAATCTTAATAACTTCAAGAAAATATATCAAAATTTATTGATGTATTGTGTAAAAACAGTCTAAATGTTTAAGAAAAAATATAAAACCGCATAGCACCCTGCAAATCCAAAAATACATATACAATCAACGTTTCACCATACAAAATTCCAATTTTTAAATGCCATCATATTTTTCATTAAGAGCATACTTAATCATCTTTCATTTGTAATTTTATCATTCGAAATCCGTTCAGTGATTCAAAAGTTATGATTTTTTGAAAAAAAACATTTTCGGGAAAATTAAAACAAAATCGATTTTTGAAACCGGCCTAACATGAAATTTGTCACTATATACACTATATATACATACTATATAAACATCCTATATACAGTACTGGACAAAAAAAAAGTACGCACTTCTAATATATTCAAACTAGTATACGACACTGAAGAAGTCTGCACATTGTAGACGAAATATTTCTGTGTACAAGCATTTCATAGACAAATCATTTACGCCGTATCCTATCAGTGTCAACATAATTTTCTCCTTTCTTCCCGCAATCTCCCTTATATTAACCTCTTGTGTATAATATGGCACTAATAGTAACACAGCATACCCCATACTACACTAAGGAAGGGTTCAAACTTATATCAGATCATGCTGCTGACCCGAGAAATAAACATTTTGTGTTATAGTTGTGTTGATAGTCCTCATGTTTGGTTTAAATAACTGTCGCATTTGTATGAGAGAACCTCACACAACCCTGCACCCTCCCCCCCTCCCTTTGCTTCAATCGGGTACCCTGATGGACCCTCCCATTCCAAAGAAATATTTATATAATAGTGTATATATTTATGTAAATGAAAAATACTACAAGCATTCGTATCTATTATATATGATCTTTATTCGTGATCCAGAAATGCAAGAAATGTTGTAAAGTGTTAAAGTATTAAATTCTAGGTTCTGTACTTTACCACGATTTCGGTCGTTTTCAAAAAGGTTAAATCTATTGAACACACAGCGCTGTATGAATCAGATCATCTCAGATTTAGTAAAATGTCCATTTGCAAACCGGAAATGAAAAATACTGTCAGTAATTAGTGAAAACCCCTACCTTAGCTTAGCTAGCTTAGCTTAGCTTAACTTGGCTGACTGCACGTACCATTGGTTGCTACTTCGTGATTGATCAGAATCAGTGAAATTGCACAATGAATCAATTGAATGGGGCTGGGAGTAACCGGTCATTCTCACTGTACATGTTTCAATGACTCAATTTCTTAAAGAATCAATAACGGCGCCGGCCACGTCCTTGCAATCAGGTGGGAATAAGGAAGGAAAGTTAGTGTGATCGTTGCTGTTTAGGGATCGTGTTAGTAGGGTAGGGTTGAAAGGATCAGGATTTACCTTGATAAGTGATGTGATCAAATAATATAGTTCATATAATTCAGGGGACAAAAAGGGTTACAATTACCTGTTTCGCTCCACGTTTTTGAGAGCACTTACCACCTATTAATTGTCTGAAAATCCTTTGCGGGATGCAACTGGTTGGCGATCTTTTTCTTCCAAAGTATCTAGATGATGCGTATCCAAACCCGCCATGCTAGCCCCACATGGCATTGCACGTGAACGAAAATAGCATCGTATCTCGAATTTATTGCCTTTTTCTATCTTTGTACTCAAAACAAACACAGAAGCAAAGCTCAGGCACGTCACTAATCAACGCAGCCTCATTTCTGCAAATTCCTCCCGGAAAGCATACACACACACTTTTTCTCCACCGGTGAAAATCTTCAGCTTAGCATCCATCTATGCGCATCGGTCGGTAACCTTTGCTTGCCTGACATCCGTCTACGATCCAGATCATTTTTTCCCACTTTTCATTGCCCCGAGGATGGAGCAATTTGACAATTTAGCGCTACGAGAACTCTGGCACCGGAATATTTTCCAAAACGTCAATCAAAACAACTAAAAACACGATAAATCTGAAGTCAATTTGTAATTTTCACGGGATGAAAAAATTTGCTGTCATCATCGAACAAGGCACACTTCGATCCAGTAATTAGTGAAAACCTAGGACAGGACCTGTCAGCTCAGAGAGAGATGACCTCTTATAAATTTATGATTGCTTTGATACGGGGGTCGCTCCAATGTTGCCAGATATGTTTACAGAGTAGTCCCATTGAAAATAAAGTAACTAAAAAACTTTCTTTTGTCGTTCGGGAAATGAAGCTGCATCATACTAAACGTTAATTATAAGGTTTCATTAAATTTCATTGATGCTTACGCTGCAAATTCTGCTGTGGGGAGAAATGCTCAGTATAAGAGCTGTTATTTTTTTTGAATATCAGTTTTGCTGGTTGATCAGCTATTTTGGTTTTGCTGTATGTATTGCTGAAATTACAGCACAAAAAAATCAGCAAAACTTTGCTGTTTTCCAGCAATAAAAATTTGGTGTGAGTTGTCACAAACGAAAAAAGTGAAAAAACAGTGACTACTAGCAACACCGCCAAACCAACAACAAACTGCCTGCTTGTAGCATAACCCGACGGAGGCGGTAGAGGCGGTTGTCAAAGCGACCAATGAAAAACGGTCTTTTTTGACAGGTAAATGGTCTTGTTTTTGCACTAACAGCTGGCAGGTCCTGTCCTAGGTGAAAACCCCTACCATAGATTTAGTCGCAGTTTCTTGTATTAAAGGCACTAGATCAAGGGGTCGGTCAATCTGGTCAATTTAGAATCTTCAAAAGATTTCAAATCTTTTCCAAAGATCGGGCTGCTGATCAGGCAATCTTCGTAAATCAGCAACACATTTTTTTCAGTGTCTCAAAATTGTAAATAAAAATGAAAAAAAAGCAACACATTTCACAACAAACTTTCGATCTCTGTGTCAACATATGAGCGATATATAATAATTATAATTAATAATATTAGTAATATAATAATATATATTTCAGGATAATTATGTTATATAATGTGATATATGCTAGACATGAAACATGAGTAAGTATGATTTGTTTTAGAACTATGATCCGGAACTGGATAAATGGACCTAGAAAGAGTACCGGCTGTAGAATGTTACTATCCCGAAAATAATGGCTGGACAATTCGAGGACAATTATACCGGCGATGAAGTATGGTTGTTCTGGAGCAGGAATGGCAGCTCTGTATAAGCAGTTGGAGTCAGTTGAATGGTACGATTCGGAACTGCAGTCATGGGAGCTAGTTGCACCAATCAACATCGCCAGAAATTCCTTGCCTTTGACGGTTTTGGGTGGAAAACTTTTTTCATGGGAGGAAACGATGGACAGACCTTTTAGGGAACCTTGATTTCATAAAGCACTTGGTTTACATTTTTGCAGACCATCTGGCCTAAACGCTAGATATGACCAAGAACATTTTGATGAGCCGTGAAGCAGATCAGAACAAAGCGATGAGCCCAGTTGAGCTCTGCCGGAACGGTTGTGTTTGAAATTAATTGATTAATTAAATAATTCACTTCATATAAAGTGTACACAAATACGTTTTCATAACAAATAAATAAACAAATTACACAGTTTTTCAAACCATGACATCCTCGGCGAGTGATCTCCATTTGAAGGCAATATTTTTGAGCTGCTGCCACTGCCGCTAGCTGGACCTGCTGTTGATAATCCTGTTGGTTCAAGCCGTTCCTAGGGTGCCCACTCGGGGGCGGACACGCGCACACTTTTAACAGCACTGTGGTCTATTCAACCTTTGTACGGCGATTACTGTTGTTGTTGCATTTGTTGTCGTTGTTGTTCTCGCTGCTGCTGTTGTTGAGATTTCTGGTTCTGTTGGAGTTGATAGGGAAATCCTTGTTATGCAAGATTTTATGTTTATTGAAAAGTTTAAAGATGTGACTTACGTTTGCCTGCTGTTGTTGTGTTTGCTACTAATTCTGATGCTTGAGAATCATAAAAAAAATCATTGAAACGTACTAACGAATTCAAACCACTAACATTTGACTGCTGTTGTTGTTGGTTTTGTTGGGCTTGCTGCTACAGAAATAAGAATGAATTTATAAATGTTATTGTGTATAACTGAACCACATTCTTACGTTGACCTGCTGTTTTTGTTGTTTTTGTTGCTGTTGTTTGCTTGCACCTTTATCGTCCTGCTCTTAATCGGTGAAAAATGCACGCTTTGGATAAGATAGCAGCCAGCAAAATCGTTCACCGTAGGCATGTAATCTTCCGAAAACATGGGATCCAACATTGTTGGATGTTCAGAATGATTACGCTCATCCATTAGCAGGAACTTTCAGGGTGGCCACACAATCTTAATATAAAAATTCCCGCATTTTTCCCGAATTTTTCCCGCATTTTCACCTTATTTTCCCGACTGTTAAGATGAGTTAATATAAATTACTCGTAGCTAAATCTCTGAGCTCCCAAACTTTTTCCAATTAGATTTACCACTAGACACTTTTCATTTATTCAAAATACGCCTTTTTGTGCGACAGGATGAGCCAATTTTCTACAAATGTTGTCAAATTTGGTAGCTCCTTATTGGTTCTAGCCAAAATTTGTCCAAACCATTGTCTTTTCTCTGGAATCCGGCAAACAACGTCAGACGGCATTGAGCACAGCTGCCCAAATTTTTCTTTCACCATGTCTAAACACCCTTACAAAAGCAATTCGCCAAACTTCAAACACATTCACCACCACATGAAAGATAAGTTCAGATCTTCTAAGGGCATCTTCAACGGTGGTTCAAATCGTGGTTTGGATTTATTTGTTTAGACCAAACGCAAAAACATCGCTGCATCGCTGGTGTTTGTACATTTTGTGTTATGCCGCATCTATTTTGCATCATTTCAGAACTTATTTTCAGAAGTTCCTTACTGAACGCACTCTTTAAAAATTTAATTTCATGAACTTCGAAATATCTATGAAGATTGGGTGGAAATATCTATAATAAACATGCCAGGAGTTGATTCAACTTCTCGGCAGTTGAATAATATAGTTGGAGGTTTCCAGATAATCATGAAGTTTTAGAGAAGTTCATTGAATTGCCGAAAAATTATCAACATTTCTGGAAACTTGGATGAACTTCCAAAAAGTTTGCTGATCGTCCATGGAATAGGAACAACTTTCTGGAAATGACGGGACCTTAGAAAATCAGATTTCACTTCCCAAAAGTTGTTTTAACTTCCAGCAGGTACATATTCTGTGATAATATCACACATATTTAAATAACTTACAAGAAATTGAATGTTAAACCACACAAGAACTTTTTATGATCTCCAAGATTGTGAATAGGTGGAAATTCTATGAAATTGATTAAAAAGTAGTTGGTTTCTTTATTCTCGTTTTGGTTGAGTTCAAAAAATTATTGAGTAGTAAGAAGTTTGAGTTCTTCTTAAAACTTAAATACCCTGAACTTTTGGGATGTTTTCGGAACGATTGAAAAAATTCTCGATCACCTGGAAAGATCCTTGAAGTTCTAGGAAGCTCCCCAAACTTATGAAAAAATCCTTTGAATGAATCCTAGAGGGTTTGAGCTGTTAATTGGAATACCTGTAACTAGAAATTAGAAGAAAAAAACAGTATTTTCCATTTAATTCCAACTACCTTTGCTTATCTTGACAGATACGCGTATTTCGTCTAAAATGTGCAGACTTCTTCAGTGTCTCGTACTAATAACACGACTAGTAGTCCTTTGACATCAGGGAGAATAGCTAAACCTCGCGAAAGTCTAAGTCAAATCTAAAAAGTATACCGAGCTTCTGATAAGTTCCCTGAGTTTCTAAGTGCACTGAATTTACAAGATTTTTTTCGAACTTTTGGGAGATAATTTTTGTCCATCAGTTTCATAACCTTTTCCGATATTGGGGGCGTAAATACTGCGGGCCGTAAGTCTTAAGGACAGATTTGCAAAAAATCCTCAGGGTCACCAACCCCCAAGTTTTCGTCGAGAGAACTAGCTGAGGACATACGCCAACATCCGTTAAGCTGTAGTGCACTTATGTAACACTAAGGCCAACATATCCAGTAGCATCGCAACAGCTGGAAAAAGTCATCAGTTGACTGTAGTTGTCGCATAATGTCTAAGATCATATCCCTTGGTATGTTGAAACGTAGCAAAAAGTGCTTCTTGTCATAGGTTGGCGTGGCGCTGTCTATCACTATCAGCAATATCTAATATCGTTTAAATGAGATGTATGCATTCACACACTCACCAGCACTCAAACCAGTCCATGGTAAAAAGTTTGCGAAAAATTCTCGGTTCTGAAAAAAACAAAACTTCTTATCACTGGATATTGTATGATTACCAAGATGATAGGTGTTGGTGGGTTTAACAACAAGAAATACTACACCGGTTCGGGAATGCAAAGTTGGTCTGTTTTAGCTTGTTTTTTTTTTAAGTTTGATGATGCAAATCAACTATGAAGATGTTAAAATAGACCACCGCTGAAGATACTCTAAGCGGTACGTTTTGAACAGGCTGAACAATGAGATCGGTGGACCGAGTAAATGGCAAAAACACTACTCAAATCATTTGAAAAAGGTGTGAGTATGGTTCCTTCCATATAACAAAAATTCCCGTTGACTTTTGAAATTCCCACCTTTTTCCCGCATATTTCCCGATGATTTTGGATTCCCGCATTTTTCCCGCATTTCCCGATTTTCCCGAGTCTGTGGCCACCCTGAACTTTTGTAGTAGGTGAAAGGTCTATCCAGTTTAAACTTAGGGATTCCACCGGAAGGAAACAATGGATAGACCCTGATAAGAGTTGCGCTTCAAAATGTTACAAAGCCTGTATTGTTATTAAAACAAGCATGTTGACATATTGAAACACTGAAATAAAACAACAGTCTGTATCAAACTGTCATAAAAGATTTTAAATCTTGGAAAGATCATCTGATCTTTTTCAAAGATTGAAATGGAAAATGGGGAGATCTGATCAAATGATCAAGAAGTCCGACCCCTTGCACTAGATACTTCTAAATCATAAAAGGAAAAGAAGAGATCATAATGATAATTGGACATATAAGACATAGTAATTAAAACTAAATATAACCTAGCTCGACTGGAGTTAGGGCAGTCGAGTTATAAGTACACGACACTGAAGAAGTCTGCACATTGTATACGAAATACGCGTATCTGTCAAGATAAGCAATAAAGGTAGTTGGAATTAAATGGCAAATAGTAATCTTTCTACTCATTTCTAGTTATATGTAACCTAATAGGTTAAAATTATAAGATTATTTTTATGTAAATATATAAATCTCGACACAAGTAATGACAAAAATGGTAATGATGATGATAGAGACGAATGGTAATGGTAATGAATAAACAATGTAATATAAGATAATTATATAGGGAAGGAATATTATAATATAAACTGAAAACGACATGTGTGCTGACAGCTGTTTTTATGCAATTGGAGACAAACTTGCACATCCACTATGAACTAGAAAATTTAACCAATACATGACAGCCATGAGAAGAAAAATGATTTTTAAATTTTAAATTATTTTACAATACCTGTATAACCTGGAAGACCTAAAATGCATCATGCAAAAGACAGTACATCTCAAATTTCCATAACCCGAAACCAATTTATATGCAATAATATACTATCATATCATAACAACACAAAGAAAAATAACAAAAACAATGTATTTTGCTTCTACTTCCCGTAATGCCCTTCCATGTTATTAGATGGATCCAAGGCAAGGAAGATCCCAAAAGCGCGATGCAACTACAAACCTAATTTGAATGATGATGTTGTTTTGAGAAGGAAATAATTTCTCATCACCATGAGGCTCTAGGAGTAGACAGCAATTTTTGCTAGAACAAAGTTGTTAAGAGAAAGTATTGATAGTTCCGTTAGCTCACGGCAGGCGGTGAAAATTGATTAGAAGTAGTTTGAAATTGAGCGGAGGGCATTGTGAGGTAGTATTTCGAAACAGGCACACAATCTTGTTACCAGTTAAGGTGGTGCATTCGTTCATGCCTTGACCTACCCCGCATGGGGATGCTTGGTAAAAGATTGTGTGCCTGTTTAGAAATACTACCTCACAATGCCCTCCGCTCAATTTCAAACTACTTCTAATCAATTTTCACCGCCTGCCGTGAGCTAACGGAACTATCAATACTTTCTCTTAACAACTTTGTTCTAGCAAAAAATTGCTGTCTACTCCTAGAGCCTCATGGTGATGAGAAATTATTTCCTTCTCAAAACAACATCATCACAGATCCTTACCCCGCGTATGGAAGAATACAAAGAAAGACTATATCAGTCTAATTTGACTAAATTGTCTAGCCCTTGCGGCACGACAAGCAAGTGCAAGGGTATAACAACGAACAGAATAAGATACAAAAAGTGGAAAAACTATTAAAAAGAATCACGCAAGGTCAATGGGGTTACGAGCATGCGAAATCGGGCGTTATTCCTCTTCTCAATCCGGCGATTAACTGCTAAAAACATTGATTATAAGTCGTATGCACTACACTGCCACCAAATCACGGCGGTTGGAGACAGCTAAAAAACTGTAGAGTCGGCTGAAGCATCCACATCATATCAATCCTTTCATATTTTTTTTTTTTCAATGAAAAAACTATCAATAGGATTAAAATATGAATCGAAGGAATGACAGGTGGCATACATCAGACCGTATCCAGGTTTCTATTGTCATGTCAATTATGTTCCCGACTCATATGATGGTTCTAGGGGTAGTCTCTCTAGCGAGTGGGATGTAATTCCCCAGTATTTCTATTATAAAGGACTAAAGGACAGCCTATGTTTACATGAGGGTTCTACAGAATATTATTGTACCGTGAATGAAGAAGGGTGCAGCTTACCATCATTTTATCTTCCAACAAGACGAATAATCTGCTCATAATGCTACGATATCAATTCTTAGGATTATTTTCATTAGGGCGTTGTCTAGCGGGATACCAATAGAACTCCTCACACCACACTAAGGTCGCTCAAAGCTTAAATCAAAGCAATGAAGGCATCTATGAACAGAAACATGATAAAACGTGCTCGCATCATCGACAGGGAAGGTGATTTTTTTGAATGAAATAATTAACAATTCCCATATTTACCGAAGGTAAATAAACCACAAAACGTTCATTCAAATTACGCAACAACTGGTTTAATTCTTATAAAACATGTGATTTACTCTAGAGCTTCGACACGCACACTGTAAATAAACAAACCTGTTAACATTTCGAATAAACGGTCGTCCTGGAGCAAACCCATTTTTGAAGCCCATTTTCTGCAGTCTTCTACGCACAGTGTGTTCGGAAATATTTAAGTTATTATAATATTTTCTCGAATTACACTGAAAACATATCTGTCGTTTGATACCCAAGGGAACGAATCGAAAGAATGGCAAGCAAAGCATGTTCCTACCCGAGCAGGATCAAATAACTTGATAACTGGCCTTGATATTTAGGAGTTCAGATTAAGAGGTAAAATACCTAACGGTAATACAACCCGAGCAGAACCGAATAACTTGACAACTGGCCTTGGTATTAAGGAGCTAAGATTAAGAGGTAAAATACCTGAGGATAATACAATAAAATTGTTCCCACAATGCTATGCGAATACCAAATTGAGGTGATACAATACCAAAATTGGACCTATAAGGTATTCCCAGGTATCCGAAAAAACAAGTTTTGCTATTCGAGAGATATTTTGCTTGCAATTCTTAGGTATTTTGCTTAGGTATTTTACCTCTTAATCTGAGCTGTTTAATACCAAGGTCAGTTATCAAGATCAAAATTAAGTATTCATATGTTGTTGTCTCCTGCTCGGGAATAATATTGTTCCCACAATGTTATGCGAATACCAAATTAAAGTAAGATAATACCAAAATAGTACCTCCAAGGTATTCCTAGGTATCTGAAATAACAAGTTTTGTTATTTGAGAGACATCTTGCCGTTCTTAGGTATTTTGCTTAGGTATTTTATCTCTTAATCTGAGCTCTTTAATACCAAGGCCAGTTATCAAGATCAAAATAAGGTATTCATATGTTGTTGTCTCCTGCTCGAGTGTTGAGACGTTTTAAACGGATAAGTTTGCACCATAAAAAAATTGTATATATTATTCAATAATCATAACTTCAATTTTGATGTGGCCCTGAATCATTATTTTTCTAAGGATCACACTTTTCTGCGATATTGTTATTTTCAATCGATCGAAAAGGTCAAATTGAATCTGCAACTTGCAGAGTTTCGGGCAAAGAACAACATTTCATAAAAGAAATAATGATGCAAATAATAATTACCTCTGTGCTGTTTGGAGCCGTCAATCGCAAGGTAGATGTGTGTGTAACAATGTCACAGTGAAACCCATAATTTATATTATTTATTGTCTGGATTTCAACGCGTAACTACATTATTTCGCAATATGGAATGCATATAAAACACTCGTAATAGACTTTCTATTGTACACACTTTCCGATAAAGGTAGCTAATTCGTTACTACTCCTGAAAATTACACTTCGTATTTTTAGTGTTCGCAAAACCAAACAACACATTTTCATCAAAAAAAAAATCGTACTGCAATCACTAACTGTTCATCCTGTACATGGATTTTGTTTTTCAACAGCGGAAAGGTTCATCAACCCTCTAGATGTATTCCATTCACATCCGCGGTGAGAGGTGCCATACAATACGGTAATAATTCCGAGCACCCGGCAAACAATCACTCAGGATCCATTAGGCATGTTGCGCACGTTCCGCCGCTGACGACGTTACCCAGCCATCATTATCATCGCAAGTGTATGCGCTAATGCGCCCTGACAAATTTGTCTACCTCCAACACTGCTGCTCAAGTGAACCGTCGTCCGTCCCCTGGTAGTCAAGTCCATGGTCAACGAAAGAAGTCACCTTCCTTCGGACACTCAAGTCAACAATAGGCAATGACGGCGATGATGAAGGCACGAGAAAGTTCCACTCTGTCGTAAATCCGTTCACTGTCAACCGTCATCGTAAGGCGGTTTCAGTAGCTTAAATTTATTTATACGACTGGCAGTAACAAGTGAGGGCTTTGAAGACCCCCTGGACCTCAATAAGTCTGATGTATGAGCTCAAAATGTAACACTGTCACGAAAATTTCAGATCAGTTTAACTGAGATAAACAAAGAGTATGGATAAAAATTAACATTACCCATGTTCACCAAAGGCAACTAGATCGAACAGCTAGCCCATTTCTTCGCCATGGACACACGCTCATGGCCGAGGTTCAATTCCGTGTAACTTCAGTCTGAAAATAAATAAATAAACAAACAATTGCAGAAGACGTGAGCGATAGTTGTGTATTGTCCCTCGCCGGTGTATTGTTTCGAGCGTAAACAAATGTTTGAGACAACGATTGTTTGGCAGGCAGGTGGCATTCGAACCGGAGACCAAATATCAAATTGAGCAACACATGATACCTACTCTCTAAATGGTCTCGTAAAAAAAAAAACGATAGGAAGATGGACTATGAAAATTAACGTTCACCGATTCACACACCGTTGACGCTGCCGAAATTTGGGTAGAAAGCAACGGACCGTGATTTCGTGGACGTGATGTGTTGGTTGTGATAAGACGGGTCTGTCAACTGTCAACGTAGGTTTGGTATGATTTATTGTGTGCTGTGGGTTGCATTTGAATCAGCGTAGCTTCGAAGAATGTTCCAAATCCTTCTCGTTTTTTAACAGAATAAATTCAAATTTTCAATCTAATAAGTGATATTTACGATTCAAATCCGATTAATTCTTCTACGAGTAATCATAACCGTGGGACAAAACCGAACCTCGGATTTTGAAATTCCAACAGAACAAGGCTAGTTATTGTGCAGCTGGGGGGTGAATTCCAGGGTATGTACATACCTCTTGAAACAACTGGTTAGAGTCTGCATTGGAATCAAAGCCAAACATTCCAGACATCTATCAGAACACTGTGCCTTAGGGCCAAGTAAAAATGAACCGATTCCGTGACCACAGTGTAGGTCTGCAGTAACAAATTGACGACATTATCATAAATATTACAACTATGCCGTCAATTCGAAATATGCCATTTGTCTGCTTCCCCCAACACGGTGACCGACTTTGATGGTGAATCGAGTTGTGTACGTACTAGCTTTACGGATTTCGACGAAACAGTTCAGTTATGGCGAAGTTTTATGGTGGATTTAATGGAATCATGCAGCTTGCTTTAGTGGGTAGGAATTTTCAGGGATGATGTTGTAGAACTTTACTAATGTCATCGGTTAAAAAAAATCATTCGAAATTGAAAAACTTCAGAAGAATAACAAAATCCTTGGGTTCAACCCATTTACAGTAAAGTAGATTGAAGTGGTACACAATTGTTTTGCTTTGTTCGATTCTATGCTCTTCTGATTCATTTAGCAGTAAATAATATCTTATTCTTCGATCTGAGGTCATTTGAATTACATCTCAAAAAAGGTGCATTTATTTTGCCAAAATATGGTGGTTGGAAAAAAAATCATAGTTTTGTCAAAAAGTCATTTTATCTTTGCTGACAGTTTATCTATGTTTTTTGCCATTTTCAAATTCTCAATGCCAATATGCCGCTTCATGCATTTACTGGAGACAAATTGGTTTTAAAATGCTTTTTCAATTGACCATAATAAGATGATCTGAATGAGTCCTAAAACGGCATTTCAAAACAGCATTTTACGAGATCATAAAGTCGAAATAAAATCTTTGATAGGAGTAAAAGGAATTTGAGAAAACAAGGTTTTACGGTAGTTTAAACAAGCTGTATAGGTTCTGATAAATCTGACTAAAATATAAAACCTATTGGCACCTCTAGGTGCCATAATAAAACCAAATGGATTTCTAGTGACTTTCATAGAACTTTAATAAAACATAACAAAGCTGCTATAATTGTTATATTTGTACTCTCCGTACGTGAAGTAACGATTATGATGTAGAAGGAGATGTTCGCTAATGACCATGAGGCTCCAAGAATGGACAGTAATGTTTGCTAGCATTAAAGATGTGAAAAGAAAGTGTTGATAGCTTCGTCAGTCAACGGCAGGTTTGAAAATTAAATAGAAGTGTTGAAAATTGACCAAAGGGCTTTGTTTTCGAGTAAAAATCAGACGTTGTGTACAAAAATAAACCCAAAAGGAGAGAGTTTCTCTCCCATCTAGGCAACAAAACAGAGTGTGTTCAAACGACCGCTAGAAACTATCACATGCTATTGGTAGTACATGAGCACGACCAAGCGCGTTCCTTTTGCCTGTCAATGTGACGGATTCATCCGTGCCTTGACCTACCCCGCAGTGGGATGTAGGGCAACGGTAACGTATTTGGTTCGAGTACTACTTCATCCATGCCCTTCCGCTCAATTTTCAATACTTCATATCTTTTATTCTAGCAAACATTACTGTCCATTCTTGAAGCCTCATGGTGAAGAACTAACATCTCTTTCTACATCATTAATAAAGCTAAATGGCAATGTAACTTGGGACAGGCGGGCGTTTTCCATTGAAAGATAGATTCCATCGCCGGTCTTCTGGATAATTAAACACCATTGCACCTTATCGGCTGAACGCAAATACACAGCTGGCTTCGGTTACTAGACTGCCTAGAAACCAACTACCTAACAATCAATTGCCAAGCCACCGCTGGCTGTCAATCCACTGCTGACTATTCCTAAAGTTGACCACGATTACGATGCTGTATATGAGATGTGCTGTAATTCATACTGAAATCCGTGTTAGCAACAGTTTCCTAGCAGAATACGGACGGAAAAAACTGAATTTTAACAGGCGTGGAAAATGCCCCCCTCGTTTGATTCCAAGCCAAAGCAAGCGAAAACGACAAAATTGTTTGCAATCTTTCATACGCCATACAACAATGTTTGCAATCTTCCATACAACAGACAACCGACTTCAATTTCCATGAAATATCCCATTCATTTCTGCCAACTGTAACATTCTCTTTATGTGCATTAGATAACGTAAAAAATTAAATGTTTCTTTCAAACTGTGTGACTATAAAAAATTTAGCGTGACTCCAAGCGCAACCCCAAACTCTCCATCCGAGATGTCGTGAAAAACTGGGAGTGTCGTCTACAAACGAAAAAAAGGAGACCAGACTGTCAACTCATAAGAAAGTAGTGACTCCAAATCGTGACAATAAACAAAACAAGACAGTCACGTTCCCGGAAGTGGGATCAAACAGCATTCTACACAGAAAGAAAATCTGAAAAATCAGCAACTTGCATAAAACAGTTGAAACGAAGACAGGCTTTATCAGCAATGATAACAAGATTATCAGCAATGTATTTAATGTCCCAGAACTTTACACGATTTATAATGTTAGTTTGTAAGTATTCATTCAGTATTCAGTCTTCATTTATGTGCATGATTTGGAACAGATATTCACACTACTTTTAGCTCCACCGTTGAAACTTAAGTAAGCTTAAATATCTCCTGCTGTTTTCCTTTTACAATGTAAAATCTGACGAGGTAACCCGTTGTCCTCTAAAAATAAGTCAATTCAACCACTTACTGGGATTTTTTTCTTGTGGTAAAAGTAATATAGTTTAAACTGATTGCTTTCCGAACGAACTGCTCATTAGACTGTTTTTTCTAGAAAATATCCCAGAAAATTATTGAATTGGTTTATTTCTAGTGAACAACGGGTTACCTCTCCAGATTTTTCTCTGTAAAGTGGATGACTCACAGTTTGGAGAAAATACAACAAAAGTGATAAAAATAGTGCAATGTTTCATCTTAAATATCATTCAAAACGTAAATAATTTTTACTTTTCCTGTAAAATTAGTTAATATTCAATATAAAATAAATGTGAAGTTATCAATAAAGCATATTTTGGTGTTTTTGCATATGTGATTGAATTAAATTAATATAAATTGTACATGGCCAATCAACAAGGAAGTATGTTTTTGACAAAGTTTAAATCTTTCAAAGCTTACCATTCATCTCATAATATTGTTAACATAAAGTTGTGTATACTCATGGAAATTATCCTTACGATTTTCATACGATCAGAACTATGAACCACAAAGCAAGGGTCCAAGACTCATTCCATACGAAATCGTATGAAACGATTATTGTTGCATTGGTCGAGAAAAACATGCCTCATATACACTTTCAATTGACATTACTTATCAAATGTGCCTAATCTCGTGAGATTGTATCTCGTCTCTAGATCCCGAGATTCATGGTTCGAATCCCGATTGCGACTTTTTTTTTGTGAGTAAAATTTTCATACGATCGTCTTATTATTAGATAACCTTCTGGCAAATTTCCATACGATATTCCAATGAATTCCTCTAAATTTGTTCGCTCAGTGTAGTGGTTAGTTCTTTCGGACAGTATACACTCTTAAAAATAATGAATATTACGAGTGATGCAATCCTTGTTGCTCGTAAATATGTTTAGACTTAAACATAAATATAACTCAATTGTATGCTTAATTTGATATATTGTTAAGCCCTGATTTGAAACCCATAATAATGAATTCTGTCACCCTCAAAATTAAGTTCCAAATGCTAGATTTTCTACAGCTTCTAAAATGTACTTGGTAATCTTAAATCTAAATTCGTAAAGTGTTAAAAATAAGCCACTTGACTGAATGGTAGGATTTAAAAGCCGTTAACATTATCGTTGTCTTTGGTGTCAACCTAACATCCGACACATTTTTAACGCAGTCGGTTCCACGCGTCACGACAGGACACAAATCAAATTCGCTCTCTTCCGTGATAGACTATAAAACGAATACTTCATGCTACATTTAGATCACAATAATTCAAATTTCGCCCAGTAAAATGAAATGCTCGACAATTAAAGCTGCAGTGTTCTAAAATAAAAATTGGAAAGGAAAAGAAATGTTTTCCAATTCATTTTTTTTTTCAGTGAAACAAAGTTACGCAGTGTAACAAATATTGTTCATTTGCGAATAATATTCATTAATCTGAGCATGACGACAACTTTTTGCATCCTAAAGGAAATGAAGGAACAAAATGAATCCTACAGGATATGATTTAGCTAATTTTTAGCATGACAATCCATGAGATAGAGGACCTTTTTTATTTATCAAATTTTATAACCTCATCTTGAATTTATTTGACCGTTATTTGAACTAGATCCCGGGGATAAAAATTGACCTCGAGAAACATTCATGTTTTCATTTACAATAGCCGCATTTGGCAAGTGTTATTTTCTGCGCCTCAACTTATTTTACGTCATGTCATGTTATTTATCATTTCGATTTTTCGAATTCTAAGAACAGACGCAAATTTCTATCAAACGGGCCGCTCCTTTTATGTGCATCCAAGAAGACTTAAATTTACATGATTTTTTCTAAGTGTGTAGTTAAAAAAATACAGACGGAACCGTAAAAAGAATCAAATACAAGGGTGTTGCAAGTTACCTAGTAGATGAGGTTACTTTCAACACTTTTCTGATTTTACTTTGTATACGATTTGAGGCTATGGTTTTAAGTTTAAAATTATCGTTTTAAATTAAAATTGAACTTAAACTTTCCACATACACACTAAAAAAACATGAATATTACTGGAACCATAATTTCAAAATATGACACAAATCAGAGTGACACAATAGTTTATTTCAGTAATTTTATGTTCCACAATGTACTCAAACAAATCATTGAAAACTGTAAAATTATATGCACAAGCTAACCCAATATCGCATGTTTAAGAAAAAAATGGCTATTTCCAATAAAAATACAATCGGTTTCATTTTTTCCAGTGCTTTTCCATGAATTTTACAGCCCTTCTGCATAGCTTGAAATAACTTCTGTTTGAGCTTGTTCTCTTGTTCCGCATGTTTACTTTATCTTCCGTTCAGTGGAATGATTCGTTAGTTCGTGACAGGATTTTCCATCCAGTTGCGCGGATTTTATTTTGTATTCTTCAGCAAAACTTCTTCTTGATGACGTAGTACATTGTCCAATACTCTATGTACTCTGAAACTGTGTTTTTCTTCAAAACTGTGTATCTAGAATTATATAAGTAAAATCGCCTCACGATTCAAGACCACGATGCACGTATAGAATCTAGGATTATCAATCTCATTTTCATTTCATCACCTTGCAGTTCGTGCTATTTGAAAACAAAAGATTGACGCACAACCATCTGATTTCTTACTTTTTATTTATTTTTTGAAATTTTACTTGTTGATGAAGGTAAGCATACTCAATAAAAAAAAAAGGAACCAAATGGTTCATACATCAAACTCCCCCTCTGATCAGTATGAATAAAGGATCATTAGATGAATAATAGAATAGTTCTCTTATGTAGTAATGCTTTCCATAAGTATGCTGATTTGTGATAATAAACTATTTCAGCTTTTTTTAAACTGAGTTTATAAAGGGCGATACGGTCAAAATTTGGTCAATATCAACTTGACGTATTTCTTTCAATTTTGCATTTAAAAAACCTGAACACCCCGCATTTTGAAGGTGTGTGTGTGTAGAATGTTGCTCCTATTTTGATTTTGGAATTCACTCTTCAGTTGTCAAAATGCCGTCCAAGCAAGAAGAGCAGCGTATCAAAATTTTGCTCGCGCATCGCGAAAATCCGAGCTACTCGCACGCAACGTTGGAAAAATCGCTAAAAGTTGCCAAATCAACCGTAACAAATGTAATTAAAGTGTTTGGGGAATGTTTGTCGACAGCCAGGAAGTCTGGATCGGGGGGAAATCGAAAACCGGAAGCCGCTGAGACGACAAAGAGAGTTGCCGGTAGTTTCAAGCGAAACCCTAACCTATCTCTCCGAGATGCCGCAAATAAGCTGGGTGTATCGTCTACAACCGTGCATCGAGCCAAAAAAAGAAGCCGGACTATCTACTTACAAGAAGGTAGTGACTCCAAATCGCGGTGATAAACAAAATACGACGGCCAAAGCGCGATCCCGGAGGCTGTACACGACGATGCTGACGAAGTTTGACTGCGTGGCAATGGACGACGAAACCTACGTCAAAGCCGACTACAAGCAGCTTCCGGGACAGGAGTTTTATACGGCAAAAGGAAGGGGAAAGGTAGCAGACATTTTCAAGCACACGAAACTGTCAAAGTTCGCAAAGAAATATCTGGTTTGCCAAGCCATCTGTACCTGTGGCTTGAAAAGCAGCATTTTCATAGCTTCCGGGACTGTCAACCAAGAAATTTACGTGAACGAGTGTTTGAATAAACGTCTGCTGCCTTTCCTGAAGAAACACGGTTGTTCCGTACTGTTTTGGCCGGATTTGGCATCTTGCCATTACGGTAAAAAGGCCATGAAGTGGTACGCCGCCAACAACGTGCAGGTGGTTCCCAAGGACAAGAACCCTCCCAACACGCCAGAGCTCCGCCCAATTGAGAAATACTGGGCTATTGTCAAGCGGAACCTAAAGAAGACCAAAAAAACTGCTAAGGACGAGCAGCAGCTCAAGGCAAACTGGCTTTCTGCGGCGAAGAAGGTGGACAAGGTGGCTGTTCAAAATCTGATGGCAGGGATCAAGCGTAAGGCCCGGCAATTCGGATTTGGAAAAGCGGAAGCCTAACTGAATATTTTTCCTGAATTTTATACTAATTGAACTTGAAAAAGAAATTTAATTTGATTTTTTAAATAAACGATTTCACCGATTTACACGCGTTTTCCCTTGACCAAATTTTGACCGTATCACCCTTTATTACCAAATGCAACATTTCAACAATTCGCAAATACTGTAGTTGATCATTGATCACCATCTCAGAATTATAATGTTCATCGATAAAAACTACTCGAGAATTTTCAGAAGCATTTTGGGCAGCATTACTACTGATCTGACAACACTCCTGTGATTCATTCCAAAATGGTACTAGAATCTAGGAATTAGAACTAGACCAGCCCTGGGACCTGGCAGGAACACAGAAGTTGTAGACTAATATTGTGCTGACGGTAACTCTCTATTTCAGAAATTGAGATAAGACTTGACATCTTCAATAGACAAACTTAGTTTCTGATTAGTTACATCTACTGTCTTAACATATTTAGAGCCCAACATTGGACAACCACTGCTCAAATAACTGGTTTTTGAACCACCCGCTACAAGAACTTCGGTATGCTGTCTCAATTGGACCTCTTTCAATCCAGACGCCGTAGGGATACTTCCTAAGACTGTTCCTACGAACATAACTGATGTGCTTACTTTCGATGACTCCATGATCCGTTTTACATGTTGCGCTCCTCCTCTAATGATTACCTAGCTTATACCCAGATCGTCGGTCAAATCAGTCTCATCATAATTCACTATCAGTTCCGGTAAAACTCTTTGCAGTGACGTAGACAGATGCTCAAAGTATTTCCGCATCGTTTGAAGGCAAACAGCTGCTCTCTTTCGTTTGATGTTCTCGCAGTACCAAGTTCTCAGCTCCTCGTGTCTGTTGAGGAATGAAGTACACCATTCTTGAGCAGCGGTCATTGAGCAGCGAGCAGCGGTCCATACTTAAGAACCTTTTCTTCTTCAGCATTTAGCCTTTTTATAGGTTTCGACTAATTTTTGAGGGACAATGGTCTTAAATTATTTTCGCGTTTCGGATCGCCAGTTTTTTTTTTCTTTCTTAATATCTCCAATCGTTTTTTTTTTCATGACATCCGGTGAAAATGAAGCTTTTAAATTTGTTTACAACAACTACATAACACTTTTAACATCAATTTTATCGAAGTAGATTGTGAAAGAAACGTTTCAAGATAAAAAGAAACATTGAATTTTCTGCGTTATCTAATGCACATAAAGAGAATGCTAAATTTGGCAGAAAATAATGGGATATTTCATGTAAATTTAAGCCAGATAACGCCTGAATCTAGCTTCCTGTATAAAAGGAGACAAACATGTTGTATGGCACATGCAATATTGCAAACAATTTCATTGTTGAAATAAACGAGAGTAAAATTTACGCGCCTGTAAAACTAAACGGTTTCCGAAGTCGTAACTTTAGCGAGCAAGGTAAAATTTTCCTGTAAATTCAAATTTGTTAAGTATTTGTTAAGATTTATGCTCACGTTTATAAATTTCGTTATCTTATGCTCATAAAGGGAATGCTAACTTATGCAGAAATTAATGGGATATTCCATCTAAATTTTACTCAGAAAACACAAGAATCTAGTCTGTTATATGGAAGAATGCAAACATTGTTGTATGGCGTATGAAAGATTGAAAAAAATTTCGTTGTTTGCGCTTTCTTTGGCTTGGAATCAAACGAGGGGAAAATTTTACGCGCTTGTTAATATTAATTTTTTCTGTGTAGCTTATTTTCCCATTGGTTTTTGTTTACATATGAGCAGTGTATGAAAGCCCATCCTCGATGGAGGTTTTCATTTACTACAGAAAATAGACTTTCAAACTACATTCCAATAAATACTGCACGAACAAACTAGATGCCAATAATTCACGTATTTTATCGTATTAAAAATGTTTTGATTTTAAAAACTGTCTATCCTGAATAACTAACACTGCAACAAATTTTGAATTTATTTTTGACAGCTAAAAAAATTGCTTTTCCAACTTTCTTAAGTTATCACACTGAGCAAAAACAAATATTATCCTCGAATTAAATCGTGATTAAGAATGTCTTGCAGCTTTTATGTCGACCTTGGTCCTAATCATCTTGACTCCAAGCTAACCACCATCTTTTGAAATAGATCACAGAATTCTGTGAAAAAGAACGGAAGCTGGTCTGTAATCGTAAACTATACGGGTTCCCCTATGAAGTCGATATATTTTACGAAAAAATCGGTGAAAACAAACAACATTACGGAACGTATGGTGAAATGATAATTCTTCACCGAATTACTGTGATTTTCTGAGAACTTCTGTTAATATTGTTGACAGTTCCGAGAATCTCATAATACACGCTTAAAATAACACTCGGTGGTAAATCAACCAAATGTTTTCTTATGGTAGATAATGACATTTACAATCGATTCAATTCTTGAAAATATTTTGAACAACGGAGTGCTCCGTTTGAAACAAAATATATCTTTACTCAAATCAGTAGATTTTTATTAATCTAATCAAACTGATTTTTTTTATGTAGAAGAAGATGTTCGCTCATCACCATGAGGTACCAAGAGTGGACAATAATGTTTGCTAGAATTAAAGATATGAAGAGAATAGAAGTATTGAAAATAGAGCGAAAGGACATGGGTAAAGTAGTACTCGAACCAAGGACGTTACCATTGCCCAACATCCCACTGCGGGGTAGGTCAAGGGACGTACGAATCCGCCACCTCAACAGGCAAAAATAACGTGTTGGATCGCGCTCATGTACCACTGATAGCTTTGTGATAGTTGTGAAAACTTGAGTGATCTCAGACGTTGCGAATCAAAACAAACCCAAAAAGGAGAGGGTTCCTCTCCCATATGCGCATCGAAATAGTGTGCATACAAACTACCGCTACAAACGATCAAAATATAAATTTTATGCTTGTTGCTGTTTATACTATATAAGAATCGGTAGCATATACTATCGATGCAATAACATTGTCTGACATTATACCTTACAATCAAAGTATTCGAATCAGACATGAAAAGAAGAGCAGTGACCATTCACTAATTGCAATTTCGTTTATTGCAACGTGTTTTAATCGCAAGTTCACTAATTGCAACGTGTTACAATTAAAAAGCAATTAACTGTCATATGCAAATGTTAAGCAGTAATCTGTCATTTAACTCAAGGGGTTCACGAGTTTTTGACAGGCAATTTGACGCCAAATGTTGCAATGAACAAATGCCATTCGCTCATTGCATTATAAACATGTTGCAACGAATGGTCACTGTATACCCATACCAGTTTATTCTTTAGATTGATGGTTTTCACCGAGGGCACTTGGATTAACTACTGCAAAATGTCCTCCCTGTCATCATTTAAGACCTGCGGTTGCTGAATTTCTAGTGGTTTTATCAAGTTATTCAGTAGGATTGATAAAAAAAAGCAAATTCGTAATAGACATACAAGAACACACCTGCTGATTGTATAGATTGATGCTATCCACCGAAGTTGACAACTGATACAAATGAAGTACAAACACTGAATTTAAATGGAAGTTGTCTACCGAGATTAATTTGACTAATGCCTTCGAAGCGGCCATCCTTCCGGTATGTCGATGAATATCTGACAAACTCTGTAGGTGCTTAATATCCAAATAAAGTTACTTAAATACCATAAATAAATGCAACAAAAAAGATGATTTTTCGATTTTTCTTAAATCTTTTTTTTTCTAAAATTTGTAGTTTTTTTAGAAGTGCATTTAAAAAACTTGAACAACCCTTTTTTGTAGATTTATGCGTATGATATGTTGACTCTATTTTATTTTTGCCTTGTATTATTCAGTTGTTAAAATGGCGTCGAAGCAATAATAGCAGCGTATCAAATTTTGCACGCGCATAAGCAAAAACCAAATAATTCCCACGCTGACTTGGAAAATCACTGCCAAATTAACCGCGACGAATGTTATAAAAGTGTTCGGAGAACGTCTGACAACTGCCAGAAAGCCAGGATCAGGAGGAAACCGAAACAAGGAAGTCCCAGCGAGCGGTTGAATAGTGGCTAGCATTTTCAAACCCAATCCCAACATTTTCATCGGAGATTTCTGAAAAAAATGGAAAAGTCCCACACAACAGTACAAAGAGTAACGAAACGAGCCGGACTGTCAACATAACGAGGCAGCCGAGAGTACCATCGGGCACGTGGAACGGAGTCGACGGAACGAATGGTTCGACGAGGAGTGCAGAGCGATTGTGGAGGAAAAGAATGGCAGAACATGGAACGGTATAAGCAGAAGCGGAAACAGCCGACCCGCGTTTTTTGGGAGAAAAAACGCCGCCTGGAAGTAGCGGAGTGCGAGGAAATGGAACTGCTGTGCCGTTCCCAAGAAACACGGAAGTTCTATCTGTAGCTCAACGCATCCCGCAACGGCTTCGTGCCGCGAGACGAAATCTGCAGGGATAAAGATGGGAGCCTCCTGACGGATGGACGTGAGGAGATCGGAGGGTGGAAGCAGCACTTCGATGAGCACCTGAATGGCGTGAGAATGTAGGCATGGGAGACCAAGGCTACGGAGGAAACGACTACGTCAGGGCAGCAGAGGAAGAAAACAATCCAACTCCCACTCTGAGGGAAGTTAAGGATGCCATCCATCAGCTCGAACCCAACAAAGCAGCTGGTAAAGATGGTATCGCAGCTGAATTCATCAAGAAGGTACAAACCGTACAACTACCGGAAGGAAGGGGTTATCTGCCCCATACATAAAAAAGGCGATCATTTGGAATGTGAGAACTTCAGAGCGATCACAATTCTGAATGTCGCCTATAAGGTGCTATCCGTCGTCTGTCACCGAATGAGTTCGTGGGAAGTTATCAAGCCGGCTTCATTGACGGCTGATCGACAACGGACCAGATCTTCACCGTAAGGCAAACCCTCAAGAAATGCCATGAATACCAGGTCCCAACGCATCACCTGTTCATCGACTTCAAGGCAGCATACGACAGTATCGATCGCACAGAGCTATGGAAAATTATGGACGAGAACGGCTTTCCTGGAAAGCTGACCAGGCTCATCAAAGCAACGATGGACGGTGTGCAAAACTGCGTAAGGGTTTCGGGTGAACTATCCAGTTCATTCGAATCTCGTCGGGGACTGCGACAAGGTGACGGACTCTAATGCCTACTATTCAACACTATTCTACATCGCTCTGGAAGGTGTAATGCGACGAACCGGGCTCAATAGCCGGAGTACGATTTTCACGAAATCTGGTCAATTTGTGTGCTTTGCGGACGACATGAACATTATCGCAAGAACATTTGGAACGGTGACAGAGATGTACACCCGCCTGAAACGCGATGCAGCAAAGGTCGGACTGGTGGTGAATGCGTCGAAAACAAAGTACATGCTGGTAGGCGGAACCGAATAGACAGGGATACCTTCGAGGTGGTTGAGGAATTTGTCTACCTCGGATCCTAACGCATCATCAGTTTTAAGTCGTGCCTACTACGGGCTTCAGAAGAAACTGCGGTCTCCAGAAGAAACTGCGGTCTAAAAAGATTCACCCCGCACCAAATGCACCATGTACAAAACGCTAATAAGACCAGTGGTCCTTTACGGACACGAGACATGCAAGTACTCGGAGTTTTCGAGCGACGCGTGCTAAGGTCGATCTTCGGAGGTGTGCAGGAGAACGGTGTGTGGCGGCGAAGGATGAACCACGAGCTCGCCGCACTCTACGGCGAACCCAGCATCCAGAAGGTGGCCAAAGCCGGAAGGATACGGTGGGCAGGGCATGTTGCAAGAATGCCGGACAACAAACCCGGCAAAGTTGGTGTTCGCTACTGAGAGCACAATGGGCGGCCCAGGTGGAGCGTGATCTGGCGAGCATTGGGCGTGACCGAGGTTGGAGAGCGGCAGCCGCAAACCGAGTATTGTGGCGTACTATTGTTGATTATGTCTTACCTAAATGTGATGTTGAACAAATAAATGTATGTATGTATGTGTCAACATATAAGGTGACAGCGATACCAAATCGATATGATAAGCAAAACACAACAGCAAAAGCGTGTAAGTTGTACACGAGTTTGTTGACCACCCCAAGTAACACGAAAAGTTTAACTGTATGCATTTTTGCTTTTATGTGACAAATAATCATGTTGCCGTTTCGATGATTGAAAACTATTAAGGCTACTACTATAGAATTGAAACAGCGCAGAAGGTGGAGCCTATGAAACATAATTTAGGTTTGACAATGGTCAAAAACAAAAAAATTCTTGCGCTTCAGTAAAACAAATCATTGTCGGTTTTCAAAAAGGTATTCATGGACTAGGTTTGAACCATAAACTCAAAGCTTACAAGATTGGTCTTCTTACCACTCGACCATTTCAACATGTGAGAAATGTATCAATTAGAATCCACTTAAACGATATCATCGTTATTTAAACAAGCGCCCATGGGACAAAGTTACACTTTTTAGCATAAGAGAATTCAGAAATAGGAAAGTGAATCAAAGTAAATTAAATGGGTTTGCTATACTTTGATGATCGGTCGATTACACTTCAGTTTTTGCCAATGCGTCATCATACAAGCAATTGTACCCGTACAAATAATGTTCGATCGTACAAGACAACAGCAATATTATTTTTTTCATAATACTGACATAATCGAATAAGGTTCCTAAATGTTTCAGCGGTAAACATGATTGTGATATAAATAGATTGTTGATAGTTTTAAGTCTTATTTAAAAGTACAGACGGTCATTTGACGTTCAATACGATACGAACAAAACATACCTGACTAGATTTGTTGGCATTTGACATTTCACGAATATGTTTGTTTCTGAAAATACGGAAGACTTGTGTTGTATATTTGTACAACATAATATGCAAACACGCAAGACGTCAGAAATAAACAAACATGTCTTAACTCAAAACATGAAACAAATATATGACATAATAAGTGAATCTATATTCGAATAGCATGAAACGTACATCTACATTGCTAAACTAGTCAAATTGCACTTTTATAGATCTTCAGCATGACACATGGAAAATATAACTTTTAGATTTATGTTTTTGGTGCAACTTGGGACGTTCGATTGCGTCGTAATGGATGATGAAACATACGTCAAGGCTGATTTCAAGCAGCTCCCAGGTCAAGAGTTTTTATACGGTTTTCGGATAACGAAAGGGTCAAAATAAGTTTATGCAGAAAAACAGGTCAAAATTCCCGAAAAAAATACTTGGTTTGGCAGGCGATTTGCACCTGTGGGCTAAAAAGCGAAAGTTTCGTGCCAACTGGCACTGTCAACCATGATATTTATGTGAAGGAATGCTTGCCAGAATTCGCTTCTTGCCACTATGGAAAAATGGCTCAGGAATAGTATGCCGCCAATAGTGTGCAATTCATACCCAAGGAGAAAAACCCTCCAAACTCGCTGGAACTGCTTCCAATTGAAAAATAGTTGGCAACCGTAAGGAGATGCCTCTAGAGAACTAAAAAAACAGTTGGAAGTGAATAACAGTTCAAGGCAAATTGGCGTTCAGCATCAAATAAGGTGAATATAAAGCTTGCTTCAGATAAAATTGGAACAAAAACAATTGCCTGTATTTCAGTTATTTATTATTGAATTCAAGATCTTTTTTTATACAAATGTAGCGTTTTCTTCATACTTTTAAGAAAAAATACGGATAAAATTATTCGTCACGGTTTCGAAGGAATTCTCGAATTTTTCCTGTAACACGGCTCATTAGGCGGCGCACACCTTCTTCGTCCATCGTTTTAGCTATCTTATTCAACCAGGTCTTCATCTGATTGATGTCTTTGACAACCTTTCCCTTTGCCTTGAGTCTCCTCTTCATGATTGCCCAGTATTTCTCAATAGGGCGGAACTGGGGGCAGTTGGGTGGGTTAAGGTTTTTCGGAACAACCTGGACCCCTTTCTCTGCATACCATTCTTGAACGGCTGTGCTGTAATGACAGCTTGCCAAATCTAGCCAAAACATTACGGGATGGTCGTGGGATCGAATAAACGGCAAAATTCGTTTTTGGAGACACTCTTTTTGGTATAGTTCCGACGTCATTGTCTTATTTGTAAGGAGTCGAGTTCTCCTCACGGTACTATGGGCAGCACCGAATTTACTGGCCAAATCACGGTCCGACAGACTGGGATTCCTCTTAATCGTCTTCAAAATCTTACCACGTAGTTTCCGGTCGACAGTTCCACTTCGACGATTGGCTTGAGGCTTCCGAATCGTCGTCAATGTTTCCTTATACCGTTTGATAACGCGCCATGCGTTATTTCTGGGCAATTTCAGCTGTTTAGCTAGCCTAGATGCAGACCACAATGGATTTTCCAAATAACTGTGCACATTTTTTTCCCTTCTTTCGGCTTCCATGTTGATTGTTTACAAAGTACAGTCGATTGGCGGAATGTCAAAAATACATACGTGAAATTTCCAACACGTGGGCGCCAAGAACTTCTAAATCCGTCCACCAGGAGCGCCACAATATGAGCAAAAGTTTGTTCCAATTCTAAATGAAGCAAGCCTTAACAGCGGTTCAAAACATGATGGAACGTAAAGCCCAACAGATCGCATTTGAAAATTTGGAAGCCTAATCAAAAATTTTCCTGTCTTTTGAACTTTAAAATGAAATAAAGATTGAGTATTTATATAATAAACTTATCAGTGTACACTTAATCATGCTTTGCCAATTTTTGACCGTTTCACCCTTTTAGTGGTGTTAAGATCAAAGTGCGAGTAATCAGTCATGGAGTAGAGATTTAATGTACTTATGAAGTAAAACTTAACCATAATGTTGTTATTTATTTGCTGGAAGTTTAAAAACAAAAATCCGGCTACAAATTAATTTTGGCGACCTTTATTGAGTGTCTATTTTTTTCCTAGTATAGTCCTTAATAACTTCCAAAAAATCTTTTCTATTTGTGCTTACGAGAAATTCACTCAAGTTTAATATGGTCAAAATTCCCGTAGAAACTTTAAAGATCCAGTACGGTTCGAGTTCGTAATCGATCGTGCTTAAATTTTTAGAGAAGAGCCAAGACTTGAAGTAAAAACGATTAAGTGGAGTGGAGCTGAAGCGATACTTAGAACCACCCTTTACTCACTTCGAACACTATCATTCGTTTCCTGCTTTATTTATTAAAACAAGTGGCTCTCAGTTACTAATAAGCAATCAAAAACTAAATCCGATTCCAAATGGCAAAGTTTTTCGTCGAAACCACAAATGATTCGGTAACAAATTCCAGAAATTTAGACCACGGTTGTCCGAGATTGGTGTCTAGGTTCGGCAGGTGGCAGTGACATTTAAGCATTTTTTTTTGCGTGAAATAACCTGCTGGTCATACAAGTTTAGTGCCATGTCTGCTTTTAGTATGCTCTTTAGTAGAAATGAAAGAAGAGCACCCCAACCCAGTCGAAATCGTGTCGCTCGCTGGTCATCGTCGAATGAATATGCATATCGCAGTTTCAATTCCAGCCCGACATTATTTCGCTAATCATTTGACATTTTCGTGCGATTGGCATAAATTTGCAACTTATCTCTTTCTCTGCAACCATTTGGCCCAAATACCAATTGGTTATTACAGCTGCTGTTCCTGCTGTTAGACCAGGTGTTTCTATCGATTCACCGCATCGATCGATGTAAGATTAAACTCCACAAAAAGTCAATGTAAAAACATGCTGGCGCATAATCGCGACATACATTACACCAGCAGGACAAGCGACGAACGACATCAGCTCCAGTGCTGCGCGCTCCGTCGATCATTAACATCGATTATGTGAAAAGCGCGCTTTTGATTGGAGATCATACGTAAGAAAGGTGATTACCTGACGAATCGCGCGCATATCGTTGGGCTCTGGCACCGGATGCGCGACACTTGCATCAGATCTCCGCCCGTTGCGATGCTATGATGCTGATGATGCTGATGGCGTGTGACGACGAAAGGAATGTATTTATGACTGTGATAACGGGCCTGCGTGTGAATTATAGATCAACAGGCGCGATTACCCAATCAATACCACCGCATTTCAGTGGTCAGTGTGTAAGCAATACGAAATATGTGGGCAGTTTGTCCAATCGGTTATCAACCGGTCAAATCAAGTTTCCTTTCAGGCTTTTTTTAGCTTGCGTAATAATCGGAGGAATTTCAATATTGATATCAGCATAGGGCGAGCATTCTTTGAGAAAAAAAACAACAACATATGATTGATTTTAAAACAGTTTTGTGCAGTGATGGATTTGAACTGCCATTTACTTTATCGAGTCATCGCTCGGGGCAAATGTCGTGATTGCTGATCGTTTGAACATCACACTAGGTTTGTTTTTTTTCTCGACCGTTGTTCGGAATTCCTTCGAACTTGTATTGCTGCTTTTGTTGGGCTGGGCTCTCGGTTGTATGTCAAGTGCAACATGTTGCTTGAACATATTTTGGATAACCTTGAACATCATTCTTCGATCGACTGGAGATCTTTCCCAGCTGGAATTGTTGAGATGAATTGTTTTCATCATATCGCATGACTGGCATCGATGGTCTGAGTTCCTTTCAGAAGGTTATTCGAAGATCAAAGGAATGTGGTGCTGTTGTCATGGGTCACACTAGAAATGTGCACCACGAAGAATGATGGATTCAACTATTCAATCCAGGGGTTGTTTTTTTGTAATATGTTTGATGTTTAGTTCTGTTCAAGGCTGGGTGAATTCAAAGTGGTTGCATCATAGAGATCTTAGCTGATAAAAATTACAAAGGATTTTAATGGGGTTAATCGTGAATGGAAAATCGTGTGTATGGTACAACACGTTTGTGTGGAATATTTTTGATTTTGATTCAACAAAGTTTTTGGGTTTTATTTGGGATAAACAACTGGCCATATTCTCAGTTTGCCAGCTATGACAAACTATGCACGAACATGGATTTCCAGATAAACTGATGGCATAAGTTAGGGCAAATTTAGATGGAGTGATATGTGTCGTTCGAGTTTCGGCAAGGATATTGCTTTCGGGTTTGGTATTTTCCATTCCTCTGAAAAGTGTGAAAAGCAGACGTTACACCAGTGCTACGCTTTTTAGGATGTCGACTTCATTGACGACATAGATATTGTGAAATGCAACATGGAGCCAAAGCTAGCAGACTTCGGTTGTCAAAAAAACGTTAGAATGTATGAAAAGATAAGAGACAACAATGTAAGCTACAACTGAATTCAGATTTGCGTAGATGAAATCAATTGTGTATCCATTTTTGTTTGCCCGCCGATAATGACACCAGAAGAGAAAAAAGTCGTATTGGCACACTGACCAGAAATTAGCTTTGAACTTCGATGGACGCTTCAATCAAAATATGTTCGCTGTACTACGAAATTGACCTATAAAATCTATAAAATATTGATAAGATTGGTAGCCTCGCGAAGGCCCCGTCCTTGGTGTCTTTGAACGGAAGTTGTTGTGAACGATGTAAAGTGGAGTTCAGATGGAAAACGGGACGTGGAGTATATTAAAGAACCACGAATTGCATCTGTAGCCGAAAGAACCTCGAATTGTCTTCATCACAAATACCGGTCGACTAGAGTAGACTGAAGGATTCAGATGATCTGGGAGCTTCTGGGTTCAACAGGCATGTCTAATAATTTCGCCGACAGTGCTGTGAAAATGAAGACCATTAAAACACTGCGAAGGTGGCGAGATACACCTATATTTATTGATTTATTTATTTATTTCGTCAATCGATCGTAGACTACATATTTACACTTAATTCTATCTTCTTAAAGATCGCCTACGTGACATTGTTAGGTCAATTGATTCACAATGCAGATTAAA
This sequence comes from Aedes japonicus, assembly GCA_034211315.2. Lineage (NCBI taxonomy): Eukaryota > Metazoa > Arthropoda > Insecta > Diptera > Culicidae > Aedes > Aedes japonicus. The sequence continues at coordinate 676,208 of JASCZW010001818.1, forward strand.
GAGAGACATCATTTGGTTAATTAGCATTAGCATTAGAATTAGCATTGACGTTTGCACACCTCGTGGATGGAGCTACGATGAGAAATAATTCGTTGAAGACATTGCATGCCACCATGAAACGAAACCTGATTACGGTTACTGTTACGTTTCTTCACGCAATAATCTCCACGAAGACACTCCTCGATCGCTCACCTGACCACGTCCATGCAACCGTTGGAGATAGGGAGGATTTGGTATCTACCTTAAGAAGACACGGGGAACCCACGTAGCCTTCAGTAGATATCAAAGGAAAAAGGAAATGAATAGTCGGAGAGAATAGATAAATAGAATGCCCTGTTTGGTGTACAGAACAAAAAATTATTCAAAAATGGTCGTTGGGTCATCTATTCTAAGAATGTTATGTGATGCTCCATTTCTCTACGAACGGTTGAGACTTAAGCATTAACTTTAGTCGTAGCCACATATGGCTTATGGTTATAGCGCCATTACTCACTCTCTGAAAAGAGAAGAAAGTCTGAAAATGCCCATCGCCATCTAGCGGTAGGGACCGCTACATTAAATAATTAGTAAATTTTCTAGCTTTGTGTGACTAGCTTTGTGTTTCACATTTCAAGTTCTATTACATACTCACTGGAAATAGAACATCTTAAAATGGAAATGACTCACCAAATTCTTCCTTGTTGGAAATTTTTTCTGACCTTCTAAGAAGTCCTCTTCTGAAGTTTTGGGAAGTTTTCACCTGAACTTCGGGGAAGTTTGTTCCTGAGAATATTTTGCTGAAACTACTAGAGAGTACCCATTTTTCTTGTTCAAAGTTTCTTTCTTTTCTTTGAAGAAGTTTTTTCGTGAAATAAGAGAAATTCTGAAATTCTGAAAAGTGCTCTTCCGAACTTCGGGAAAGCTGTCTCTAGCATTTCTGGGAGGTACCAACTAATCTTTTGGGAAGTTTCTTTTGGATGTTCTGAGAAGTCCTTTCGTGAACTTCAGAGAAGTTCTCTCCTGAATTTCTAGAACGTTCTGAGCTTTGTGGAAGTTTATTTCTAAATTTTTGAGGAATTTAGATAGCGCCCTTCTTTGGTTAGTTTCCTTCTGAATTTTGGGAAAAAATCCTGGGCTTCTGGGAAAACCTCTGGAATGTTCCAAACTTCTAAGTACTCCTCTCCTCTAAACTTCTTCCTCCTGATTTTGAACTTCTGGGAAATATGATTTTGAACTTCTAAGATGTTTGGTTCTGAATTAATGGGATATTCCTGCTTGATCTACTAAGAAATTTCTGTATTTTAAGAAATCTATGACTGAATTTGTAAAACACTTGATTCGTGGGTCAATTTTCTAATGTTCTAATTATTTTCCCAAGTGCAAATGTACTGAAATAATGCGTTTAGAAGTACCCTAGAAAAAAAAGTAGAGTTCAAATTTAATTTCAAAAGTTCGTCACAAGTACTATTCTTCGGAGATTCTGTGCGACAACCGGCTGGGCTGGAGAGCTTATGTTAGAATCACAAAAGATACAATGAAATTAATTTATTTTTATTCCTACCCAAGGTGGTTTTAATGAAGTGAACTCTTGCTTTCCTACCACTTCTGTTGAGCATAAGTTTTGCTAGCTCCACCCCACAAAAAAATCTGGCAATATCCGCATTAAAATTCATCAGTTCAATGAGCCATTCGCACTGATGGTAATTTGTTTTATTTTAAACTGGATTATATAGTTTTTGCTATAGGAAAATTGTTTTTCTGTTATTTAACCTGCCAAAATAATGGTTTAGTGTATTTATTTTCTTGCTAAGTGAATTACCACAAACCGATGAAAAACGCATATAAAAACAAACTCTTACACGACAAATTGCAACAGATCCGTCACTAGATTTCGAGCAAACGATTGAGTCGACCAACTCGACAAAATTTCGTCGATCTCGACTTCTGTAATAGCAAATTGATCTGTCGAGCAAAGTGACTGTCGACTCGATTTCTATAATTGGCCCATATAACAAAATTTGCATGACTACCACAGACGTGTCATCTTCGAAACAGATAGTGCTTTATTTATGGAAGTGAATATACTAAACCAATACCGTCATCCGGCATTACTTGTAACGTAGGGGTAACTTGCAGTACACCTTTGCATCGAGTTTTTGACAGCTCGTATGCATTTCTATGTTTACAATATCATTTATAGACAATGCCGTTTGGAAAAAGGATTGTTTTCCTGCAATTTGGTAAAATTTGATCGAATAATTCGTATTTTTTGCTACCATTTAGGCCACTGATAGGTAACGTTTGCATTAAAAAGATGGACTTTTTTTCGGAGGGTGATAAAAAAAAGCTAAGACAGATAATTGCTTTTGATAAATTTGCCATGAAAGGTAATTATTTAAGCTTACTTGCATTCTACGCCCTTGCGAGTGGTCTTCTAGTAGTTAATCGGAACATTCGCCATGGTGGACGAAAACATGCGTGTAGGCATGTTTTTGAGTTCTTTCTTCATTTTATTTATTAATTCCTCCTCAGTTTTTGCGACAAAATTGTTGGAGTAGATCTTACGCTTCAGTTTGACCCAGAAATTCTCGATGAGACCGACCGGGGTTCACCGACTTGGGTACCACATCGAGCTCCATCTCCTCCAACGATTGCTTCGAGTATTGGGCCGACGCCAGATCCGGCCAGAACACTGCGTCTTCGCTCTTGTGGTTTTTCTTGATAAACGACGCAACTTCCTTTAGCCATTTCGTACTAATTTCCCCGTTCACGGCCAGTCCTGAGCGAAAGACGAACGGCTTCGACATTCACTTCTCGCTGATTGTCAGCCACAGCAGCACCTTCTTGGGGAACTTGGTGGGTGAAATGAACTTCACCCCGGAGCTCACTTCCTTCGTGGAGGAAGTAAAATACGAAGTGACCTGCCAGTCATTGCCATCCCGGGTGAGATAGGTCTCGTCGTGCATCACCACCGCCACGTCGCGATTCGCCGGGAAAATCGAGTTGACCATCTTATTCAGCCGCTGCCGCTGCGTCATTGCCTGCAGCTCCGAAACCAGTGGACGTGACTTCCGCTTCCTGACATGTATGTTCATGATGTAGAAGGAGATGTTCGCTCATCACCATGAGGCACCAAGAGTGAACAACAATGTTTTTGGCTAGAATGAAAGATATGAAGAGAAAGTTTTGATAGTTCCGCTAGTGTGCGGCAGGCTTGGAAATATAGCAGATGTTTTAGGAAAATTGAGCGAAAAGGGCTTGTGTACAGTGGTACTCGAACCAACGACATTTTTGCCTAACATCCCACTGCGGGGTAGGTTGAAGCACGGACTAAGTCCGCCACTTCAACAGGCAAAAAATGTCCGGTTGGAAGACGCTCATGTACCACTGTGGCTTGTATAGTTATTCTAGCGATCTATTGTGTGCACTCTGTTTACTGATGCGCACATGGGAGAGGAACTCCCTGAAATCTACGGAGTGTCACTTACCACTAGATTGATCCAGTCTTCTCGTTTTCAAGAAGCATTTTCATCGGACTGTCACCGACATTCATTCGTTGTGCCCAGCCCATGGAAGCAACTTTCTAGTTCTAGGTTGGAATCCTCAAAGCCACAGAAAGTCCAAAAAAACGTTATCTAGTTAAGGATACGCCTAGCTAATATTCCCTATAACATACATTAAATGTTTAAAGGATAGTTCACAAACATTCACACATGCATACCATCTTTTCACTGAAAATATAAGCAGGAGTGTTGCTAATAACAATGATTCAGGTAATTTGGTATAAAAAAAAAGAATTCAACATTACAAAAAATCAATGGTGTGATTGTTAGTGGCGCATTTATAAAGTGATAGTAGTTAAACAATATAATTATAATTATAATATTTAATTATTAATCCCACAACCATTTTATCGTTCTGCTCTTCTTTTTGGAGTTCATCATGCAAAAAAATGAAGGTGATACAAATTGCAAGTGATACAAATTGCAATAATGTTACGAATAAAATTGAAGTATTAAGTAATGGACAGTAATAAAGCAATGTATAGTCATGAAAGCCCAATGCCACTTGTGAATGTTTTGGTTAAATGGGCTTATTATTTACAACCCTGCCCTTCGGTTCAAAAAGAGGTATGGGGGCGTATTTCGAGTCGGTCGCGGTAGATTTCATATGTGAATCGGCTGCCCCATCAACGTTCAAAAGTGCCTGAACCAAATGGACAGCTTGTAATGATCACTTGAAGATGCGATGAAGGGTCACTGCCCTGATATTCCCAAATGTAGCACGTTGTAAAATATTTCTTGCATTCTACAGCCAAACATGATGGAATTCTGTAAAAGAGGGGAAACTTATCGGGAATGACCTCTCATATGCATCCGTCGAACCATTCTGAACGGCCATTGTGAGAATATCACCATGAAAATCTCACATGCGCATACCGTGTTACCAACCACTAATGCTTTTTCTTTTTTTTTCTTTTCTCTTCCCTATCCTATGACTGCGAGCAATACCATATGACTTAGTCAACTCTTCAAAAGCAGAAGCATCGAGACAACACAGAGCAATAAGTAAAGATCGGTGTAAACCCTAACCAATTCTACTTTCAGCCAAATTGTCTAAGACAAGGTAGGTAATTAATAACCACTACAAAATATACTGAATATTTACGACCTATTATATAACGGGGAAAGGGAGGGACCATCAGGGCACCCAAGTGAAACGATTTGGATAGGCCCATGCTCCCTATTGATAGCATTTCGCGAAACGAGGGCGGGCTCTTCGACCCCATCTATTGGGTCTATTCTGTCAATCGAGACCTGATTCTAATGCTGTGTGTGTGAAATTGGTTTTGGAAAGAGATTCTCTTCCCTATATTCGCGGGTTTTGCGTAAGTGCATTGGTTACGGGCCCACCCACACATTGTTGGCCCTTTATGCAGGGGCTTGGTGATCACAAACAACAATAGAATCCAGATCAAATCGTTTTTCAGATTATTCCACTGCTATGGAAAGTTACCATGCTACAATAGATGGTAGTATCATCATCATCATCATCATCATCATCATCATCATAGGTCTTATTATTTACAAAACAAACAACTTTTCTGTAGTGGGAAGTAAATATCCTACGGATGCATCCCAATAACAAGCACAACTCCACCAATGCTACCCAACATAGTTATGAAAATTTTATGCCAAGTCATCCACTATCGATCAAGAAGAATTATTATTAATTTCCAATTCTGTGTGAAAATAACCACCACTCGCAGCAAACCACCTAGCTATATCAATGTCAACCCGCGGCTATGGTTATGCGAAGCGCTAGCCACTATTTTATAATCGATTCTCCAAATTGCCATCATCCTGCACTGACTGATCAGCCTACCAAGAGAGGTATCGGTCGGTCCAAAAACAATTAGCCTCCATGAGAAGTAGAAAATTCCAGGAAATCTACACCGATCACACGCTCACAGATCGATCACATTGCACGATCGAAGTGTTCTCAGTGAAATAGCAAAAACTCCCCCCCCGTAACGACGCACCACGTTGGCAAGGGCGGGGGTTGGGGTGCTGCTGCAGCAACTCGCAAAACTTGATCTTCGAGATCTCTTGAATATTTCTCGGGGTTGAACGCAGCTCATCTCTAGACTGCGGCTGCGGATGTCCTTGGCATCGATACGATGAATGAGGGTGCATTTAAAATGCTATTTATTATTCAACTAAGAAGCAAAAAACCCCAGCGACAAAAAAAATCGCTCTTCCAATAATGATCCTTCGGTGACGACGACGACTGAGACACACGAGAACCGAAACTTGCGAGAAGATTCATTTGTGCACAATAAGAAATCATGTTGAACATGTGCCTCTCGGATTCGATTTCCCATCCGGCCGGGGGCGATGGGTGATCAATCGAATCGCACACAAACACACACACATACACACGTACTTTTAGAAGAGGAGAGTTCTTTCGTCGAAGCGCGTGTTCAATTTCTTAGCAGGGGAGTGCTCTCGGAGAACGTCATCCCACTGTATCATATCATAATGGTTGCATGGCACGAGTGTACAATTTATGGGACATCGAGGCACAGCCAAGGATTCAACGTGACTGGAACTTGTAATTTATTTTTATTGGCAACATAATCAACTCACAGCCGAAAGGGGATACTTCTTAAGGAAATTCCACGTCACCGAGAAGACTAGGTGGTTAGCCTTGCCTGATTTGTTCGTAATTTGTTCAATGAACTTTGAATACTGGCCTAGCTGGTTATTTCTGGAATGCGTTGGGCATGGGTAATTCCAGACCTAATAGCATTGAAAAATAATGAAACTGTAGCACGACCTTTCCCGATTTGAAGGAAGTTTTCGTTTATATTTTTCAGACGGATATAGCGGAGATTTCTTGGTAAAAGTTTAGGTTGAAATTCTTGTGCAACACATTTCATTTCACTATTTCTAGGATTTTAATTTGAAAACAATAGCAGCTTCTGAAAGCCATTTTTAGGGCATAGCTATATGGCTGAATTCAAGATGAGGAAGTTACGAATAGAAATGTGCGGTAGGACTTAGTTGCAGACCAGCCAGCATTTCTAAGATGTAAAACTATCGCCATGTTTATCATGGTAGAATCTGTGCCGCTATTTTCTTAATTGATTATAAATCAATCGATTCCAATTTCGTTGACGATGGTGTGATCTATTTCAATCTCGTTTTTTTTAAGAAATGTTGTCCAATCGTGTATCTTTATGTCCAAAGCTCAAGTCACCGTGGTCCAATAGTCACCTGCTTCAACTCAAACGCAATAGACCGAAAACATTACGGCATAACTGTAAGAGTCTCTGACAATAGACAGAAATAAATCAACTGTGCAAGTATTTTGACAGATACCATTTAAAAGGTCAATTGATTTAACATAGTCAATGACATATTCTTTTTACATCCACCCTACTCCTAGTGATGCAATATAATTGTACACTTCTAGTGTTGCGAAGCCTAGTCAACTATCCTCTGGTGTTTAATGTAAGGTTTGAGTACTTGAATTAAGAGTGGTAACTTGGAGTTTATACCCTTACACGTCAATAAAATGAAATAAAATGCAATTTTAAAGTAACGCAAAGTCGTTGCAGCAATCCAAGAAATGAGATACGTATTATTTCATCACCCGTTCTTCAACTTTCAGACATTCTTCTCTTTACAGAGAGAGAGAGAGAAAGAAAGAAAGAAAGAAAGAAAGAAAGAAAGAAAGAGAGAGAGAGAGAGAGAGAGAGAGAGAGAGAGAGAGAAATGGCGCTATAACCATAAGCCATTTAGAGCTAGGACATAAGTTATTGCTTAGGTCCCAGCCGTTTGAAGAGAAAGGGAGCATCACTTAACCAGGTTAGACTAGATGCTCCCAATGACCTTTTTTTTACTATAATTTTTTTAATATTTTTTGTTCTGTCCGACGATCAGGGCATTCTGTTTTACTATTCACTTCAACTATTCATTTCCTTTTCCTTTGATATACTGAAGACTCTGGGAGTTCCCCGTGTCTTCTTAAGGTTAATACCAAATCCTCCCTATCTCCAACGGTTGCATGGACGTGGCCAGGTGAGCGATCGAGGAGTGTCTTCGTGGAGATTACTGTGTGAGGAAACGTATCAGTTATTGGATCGATTTGGCACCAAGAGTGTTGATAAGCGAACATCTCCTTCTTCATCATAATCGTTACTCCACGGAGAATACAAAACATAACAATAAGAGTATGATTAATAATGGTGTTTAATTGATATTATTTGCTACAAACCTTTCGTTTATGATGACAACTAGTCAGAAATCGCCTTTTCTCCAGGAATTATTGCTTTACTTAAATTTACTCAATTAATTGCTTACAAATACTTCGACTGTTTTGTTTTTGTTTTGACGTTCTGAGTTATGCACGAAAAAACGAAAGTATCCAACGGTTGAGTTATTACTGACCGCGTAAAACCGGTGGCTTTTCAGTAACAACCCTTCGGGGAAGGTTTAATTGTCAGGTGATCCTTTTTTTTCGGAGAAACATGACCTCATGGGGACAAAATACCTAAGGTTCGAGTGCTTGCCAATTAAATCCGATGGGTGCTTGTTAAGTCGATTGTTTTGTGTCGGTTATATTTTTGACGTTTCGAGCTTAACACTTGAACTGAGTAGCTCAAAATGCTCTAAATAGTAGAAGAAACACGTGTGATAGCAAATTCAGTAACTTCCACTATGTTATCTTAGTAAACCAACGACTGGTCGTCTTACCCCACTGGGCCATCTTACCACGTCCTCCCCGTTTGGACCAATTGTGTCGAAATTCATTTTTTTTTCTTTTTCTTCATGTTTCTGAAGTGCCTATTTATTGATGGGCTACTATTTTTCAATTGGCCGCAGCTTCGGTGCGTTCGAATGCTTTGGATGCTTTGGCACGAAATTGACCTCCCTAGCCTTGTACTACTCCATATCACACAAACTCCAATCCTATTAAGACTGCTTGGGTGATAATTTCAGCTTTTTCTAGCCTTCGTAGCATTCTTTGGTTAGCAACTGAAGCACCCTGTTTTTTCGGTACAACTATCTATTGCATCATAACTGGAGGAAGTTTATATAAAGACAGCATTCAAATAAATGGTTATAAAGATGCATTGACTGATGTCATTAACATCAAAGCAATTTTCATAACCTGGCCAAGTTTCAATAAACTGGATTATTGGAATAGTATCGCTAAAATGTTCGTATTCTAGAAAATATATTAGTTTTCTGTGAAATGACCAGTGATGTCTAACGTAGGGATTGTATGCGTATAATGGACCCTGTGCGTATAATGGACCCCCTGGCATATTATTGTAATTATTTCGTTATTATCGTATTTCACCTAAGCAATTTCAGTTAAAACACATAGTATCAACACTTAAACAAAGGTTAGAATATGATTCTTCACAATTGTTACATATAAAACATCATTATTAATTATTTTTACCTGATCACTGCATGGTACAGTGATTTGTAAGTATTTTCGTTACAGGAGAGAAAAAAAGCATTTGATCATATAAATCAATTGTAAATTTTAAAAATGCATTTTTGAAACATCAATACCTAGTACTTATATTAAATTTTACATTGCAGTAATAAAAGCTATGAAAAATTGGACAAATTGTCTAAATTTTGAGGGTTCATTATAGGACTGATTGGAAGTGCTATGTTGCCTATTTGGCAACCCTTCATTTCAGTTTTTAAACAAACTGAACTTATTGTTTGCATACCGTCTAAAGTGAAAATTGTTGATTAGGAAAAACTAATAAATGTAAGCATACTTACACGGAATCTGAAGTATCGGACGCATAGATATTTTCATTACTTTTCTATCAGTGTACGGGGATGAATATATTTTGAGCATGTATGTATTTTGGTCACTTTGCTGTAAAATACATTATACAGGGTGTTCGGTTCCTTAATACAAATGTGCTCAGGGGCGATAGTGGATGATATTTGAGGAAACAAATTGTTCTACGCCTATGGAGAAAGCTCAAAGTATTCGGAGTTATTGAACTTTTAATTTTTAGTGAATGTAAGTATTAAATTGGCTGTAACTCAATTATTTTATTTACCAACAATTTTCTTTCCTCAATTCGAAAACAAAAACATGGTTTTCAAAGTGTTCTACAACTCTCTCTCTCTCTCTCTCTCTCTCTCTCTCTCTCTCTCTCTCTCTTTAACACAAACTTTCTATCTTGCTAATTTTTTTTTACAATTTTGTTTTGAATGCGGCATGTTGTGCCTCCAATAAGCAGATAATAAAATCATGAATTCAACCAAACCGTGGTAATGTCTGTTCGCAGGATGCACAACTCAAATGTTTTCAAAACAGTACCACACGGTTTCCGAAAACAGCTATGTTTTTTTCCAGAAAAGTTAGCAGATAGTCATCTCTGCTACGGTTATGCCCATTGTTTGGAATTGGCAGCCCAAATAAAATCTTGCTATGTAACATAATTTTTAGTTACAGCCAATTTAAGACTAACATGTACCAAAAAAATAAAAGTTCAACAACTCCGTAAAATTTTAGATTTGAGCATACGCGTAGAACTTTTGTTTTCCTCAAATATCATCTCCTATCGCCCCTGAAAATATTTGCACTAAGGAACCGAACACCCTGTATATGCATCCAAGATTGTACTAGTTTTATTCTAGGTGTACCTAGATTGAACCTAGATAGGTCTGGTGTTGTAACACATCGGATGCGTTTAGAATTTTATCTATCATGGAGAAAACAGTATGGTATAAACAACCATTTTACGTTGAATCAACAAAATTTCAATTTTGAAAAACGCACAATCACATTACTAGGTAAATTCAAACAAAACTCAACGCTTGTTCCAACCAAAACTTAGCGTAAGTGAAACAAACTTGTTGTTTGAAATAAATATCGAATCGGTAATTGAAACCAGCGGTATCGTTTGAATTAACCAACAAACTAGTTGAAATCAAATAAAAATTAGTACTGCACCTACCGTATTTTTCGTTCCACTTATTTATTTAGCATTTGTTTCGCTGGACTACCGTTAAACGCAAAACTGTATTAGGTATAGTGCATACCATAGGGCATGGACATTATGCGTTTAGTTTTATTTAAGGTCTCCTATAGTAGTTTAAAAAATCACTTTACGCTGTAAGGGTTATACGGCATTTTATTTCTTTATAAACAATAACATATAACTGTAGTATACTTTAAATCACTATGAATCATAAATTACACTAAATCACCGATTTCACTCCGGACTCACGAATTGTCCCCGCACGAACAACTGATAGGAATTTTACTGACACCATATGAGGGAAATTAATCATGTAGTTTGTTCTCCATCATATTTGATGATGATGATGGTCCCGCCCTTACCCCTACAAAGGTTTGAGCTAGACGATTTTATCTCTAAGATAATTAATTAGGTAACAATTCAAACCAGTTATGCAAAAAAAAACGAACTGATTTCATTTACAGATTTAAATTTCTTCAAAAGTATCCATTTGCTTCACAGCGACATAATTATGAAAAGCTTTGATGTTAACCACAAAAGTTCGCAAATATTCCCAGCGATCAGGAAATTCTGTTGCAATTCAGATCACAGAATCCAGTAAAAGGACATTATCAAAAGGCAAGCCAATATCCGATCTTGCCCGCTACAGAGTCAGAGGTTCCAACACTAATGGAACCGCCACCTTAGTTTTGGGCTGACCAAGGATATCCTCAATTAGAGAGATCGAGAAAATTTCCAAACCGAAAAAATCCTCGACCGGCATTAGTCAAACTTTTACTTTCAACCACAAAAGAATTGACGAAGAATTCCCCGACATTCAGCCAGACAACTCGCTACTATTTCATAGTACCATCTAAAGCATCAAAGGCCATTTTTTTTACGAATTCAAAAAGAAGTCCATCATATCTGTATACCGCGCGCGAGGCTCAAACAATTGTAGACTACTTTCTTTATTATTTTTTTTTAAACTAATACAACATTATACAAATTTCCATCATCATCATTGTGACGAACAAGATAGTGAGTATTGTAGTATTGTAAATGTGAAAAAATAAAATTTAAAAATAAAATAGCCAACTCATTATAATCCGTTTGTAAAGAACTTCGTCAGATACATTCTTCATTTTTACAAAAAAGCAACATAAATGTACAAGAAATGGTCCACACAAAATAATCCGTTTTATAATAGTAAAACATCGTCAGGTACAATCTTCATAAATATTTGAAAAAAAAAAAAATTTACGCTTGCTGCTCAAAATACAGTTTTAACGTGTGAAATACATAGTCTTTTAAATTCTGAAAGTGTTGGTGCACGTTTAATGTGTCTTGGCATCGAATTGAAAACATTTATTCCTTTAAAATATAATGAGTTTTGTGAAGCACATGTCAAGAAATTCGGTGTTCTTATTTCATCCGCGTTTCTAGTATTATATCTATGAAAATCACTTCCTCTTTCAATTCGATCACACAAATATCGAGGAAGCAAACCATTAACTACTTTAAAAATGAACACCATAGTTAAATACACAATTCTTTGCTTCACTGATAGCCATTGTAAAGCGTCTAACATAAAAGTCGAGGAAGTGAATCTGTTACATCGTAAAATCAAACGCATAATTTTATTCTGCAAACGCTGTAACCTCAATATTTGTGTTTGGTTGGCCAAGAATAAAATGGAAGGGCAAAACTCTAAATGAGGGAGATGATTGATTTGTATAGCTGTATTTTACTGCAAGTAGTTAAATCGTTTTTTAATCGGCATAGAATTCCATACTTCTTGGCAATTTTCTTGATGACATTGTCAATGTGAGCGTTGAACTTTAGCTTGTCATCAATAATCACGCCAAGATATTTAATCTCCCGAACGCGATCAATTGCCTCATCATCAATCGTAACTGAGACATTCTCATTTACTCGATTCTGTGAAATTACCATAAATTTAGTTTTGCTTATATTCAATTTCAATTGCTTACATTTCAACCATCTACTTAGAAAACGCAAATCTTCGTTCAAATGGGTAACGGCTTCATTTAAATCTTTAGCTGCAATGAACAACACAGTGTCATCTGCAAACAGATTAATGTCACAAAATCGTAAAACACGTCGCATGTCATTAATATACATAATAAACAAAAGGGCCCTAATACACTTCCCTGGGGCACACCAAGGTTATTCCCCACGGGACTGGAAACAGAATCATTAAAAACAGTCCTTTGAGTTCTGTCAGACAAATAGCTTTCAAACCATCTGTATGCAGTACTCGAAATTCCAAAGCGCTTTAATGCTTTCAACAACAAGGGCCTAGAAATTGTTTCAAAAGCGCGTTTCAGATCCAAAAACACAGCAAAAATTGTTTGTTTACTCTCTAAGTTATCTTTCCATTTTGCTAATACTAAATTCAACGCGGTTTCACAAGAATGGCCTTCCCGGTAGCCAGATTGTTCCGGTATCAACAAAGAATTACTATATAAATATTCCAGCAACTGGCCTTTCACAACAAGTTCTAAAATTTTCTCTAATGTGTGCAGCATGTTGATAGGACGAAACTCTTCGGCTTTAATCGTCCCAGCAACCTTTTGAATCGGAACAACCAACGATTCTTTCCACACTTCAGGCACGTGCCCAGTTTGCAATGATTCATTAATAAGGTCCAGTAAAGTGTGACCAATGATATGAAAGCAATCTTGAATAACTCTAGCATTAACATTATCTACTCCAGCCGATTTTCCAAGTGAAAAGCAAATATTTCTAAGTTCATCTATTGTGATGGGGTGAAAACCTTCAAATCTGCAATTACTATTAACTGGCTGCTTTATTTCATCAGGTTCATCAACCAATTCAATAGATTGATTAATCAATGAAACACTATTGACGAAATAATCATTAAACTTAGACGCAATTGCTTGTTCAGACTGTTCTATTGTGCCGTCAAAAGTTATGGATCGCGGTCTGCAATTGCTAGGTTTCAATAATGATTTCAAAATTTTCCATAACTCTCTGCTGTTGTTTTGATGTTGATCAATTTTCCTCTGTATATATTCACAACGAGTTTTTTAATGGATTGTGAATATTTATTCCGCGCGATTGTGTACTTATTCCAATGATTATCACTATTAGATCTACAAAACTTTTTGTGCAATTTATCCCTCTTGCGTTTAAGACGTAAAAGATCCAAATTGTACCAGCTGTTCGAGTTCTTCAAAGAAACAAATTTTTGTTCAACTAGCTTATTTGTACACGTTTTCATGGTATTAGTAAGAACAGCTGCAGACTCATCTAAACTACCGCTCGCGATTGGAAAATCCACGCTTCTCTGAACAAGGTTAGAAACAGCCTGTTTTGAATATTTCCTCCAGCACTTCAATTTCACAAAATCATCGCTATTATTCAAGTTATTCTCAATTACGTTAATACCTACTGTCTCATGATCGGTTATTTTCAAATCAGTATCGACAACTGAACAAACAGAATCAAAGTTAGAATAAACATGATCAATCAAAGTTCTACTGTGCCTGGAAATTCGCGTATATTCATCTACCGTTTGTCTCAAATTGAAAAAGTTAGCTAAATGCTTCAAATGATTCGAATTATTATTATCACGCCAATTTATGTTGAAATCACCAGCAATTATATTTAATTTACTCGAATCAAGAAATACCTCAAGCCAGTTCTCTAAAATTTCAATAAAACGCTGGTCACTAGAACTGGGAGAGTGATATAAAACACCATAGTTACCCATCATCATGCCACGTACAACTGTTATGCCCAAGAACCAGTTACCATCAACCATTTCGTTGTGGCGAAGATTGAATTGAACTGATTCTTTGACATAAATAGCAACACCGCCAGTATGTCTAGAATGTGATAAACAAGCAGCAACATTATATCCCGGAATGCAATATTGATCAAAGGCTTCAATTTCAACAATGTGAGTTTCTGCTAACAAAACCAAAAGTGGACGTTTTTCTTCTACAATCTGACGTAATGCTACGTAGTTTGTGGACAACCCCGCAATATTGAAATACAAAAAATTAAATTTAAGGTTGGTATTTACCCAACCATAAACTATGGCCATTTTCAGCAAAACATTCAGGTTATTTCAACCTCAGATCACAGTTTGAATCAGCCAAACAGAACTGTGTATAGCAATTAAATTTTTGGTTAAAACAAACATTTTTAGGGTTGAAAATAAGCGGCCTTGCAGTTCCAATTAACTAACATTAAATTTAAAACAATGTTATTATCTGAGTAGAAATCACTTGAAAAAGCGGTTTGCTTCAACTACAATTGCGAGTTTGAAGCAAACAAGCATCAACTTCATCTCAAGCAGAGCCAGACTTTACATTTCAACCATAGTGTTGGTTATTTCAAACAAGACTCATTTCTCTCCGTGATGGAAGGTGGCCATAATATATACATGTCCAAAATATATGCGCAACCCTATTTTTCAACGGGTTAACAAATTGGTTTAGCAGCGTCAGGTTAATCATTATAATCAAATTAGTTGACATGCGTATTATGGACCCGGGTCTATAGTGCGCATTATAGACCCGTGTCTAAAATAAGAAAATGGGTCCAAAAAAGCGCATAATGACCATCGCGAATTATCGATGTCTACCAGGAAAACTTGGACTAATAAAATAGTGTTTACCGTAATTCTGTGTAAATGACTAGTTATTTTCATCAAATGTAGGAGTGTTGCCCAAAAAGTAAATAAAATTTTAATGGAATTCATTGAAATTGTTCAAAGCTTCAACTAAGGCGTCCATTACTAGCATATCAACCCTATACAAGTCCAAAATATATGCGTTACCCTATTTGTCTACGAGATAACAAATTGGTTTAGCTGCGTCAGATCAATCATTTTAATCAAATTAGTTGATATGCGTATTTTGGACCCGGGTCTATAATGCACATTATAGACCCGGGTCCAAAATAAGCAAATGGGTCCAAAAAAGGCACATTATGATCAGCGCAATTATCGATGTTTACCAGGAAAACCTAGCCTCAAAAATAGAGTTTACTATAATTTTGTGTAAATGACTGATTATTTTCATCAAATGTGGGATTGTTGTACAAATAGTTAATAAAATTCTTATAGAATTCATCGAAAATGTTCAAAGCTCCTACTAAGGGGTCCATTACTAGCATATCAACCCTAGTTGTTTTTATCTTAAGTGCAACTTAAACATACAGTTTTGCATCAAAACAACAGTAAAAAGTTATGGAAAATTCACAAATCTTTGTTTAAACCTGGTAATTGCATACCGCATCCATAACTATTCATGATACATTACCCAGGCAACCAATAAGCATTAGCATATGCAATTAATCAACCCTAAGTAGCATCTGAAATGCATTATATAAGCATTATATTAGCATCTTGAATGTTATCTGTTGTAAAATTGGATTTCAAATGCTATTTAAATGCGTGTAGCCTGTAATAAGCATTTCGAGCGCAAAATAGCATTGATGAAGAATTATCACAGCATTGAGGTAAGGCCGCCGTATATTCGCCTGATTCGCCTTCCGTTTTCAGCATTATCTCATTGATTCCTGACGTATCTCAGCAACCACAGCTTGACAGAAGAACACCGGGACGCACCGAACACAGCACTATGGAAGCCCTCAACCCCCCCACCGTAGTCGAGTCATTCCAGCCAGCGACCAACAGCCGTCCCGACCCTACGTGTGGGTGTGGGGAAAGGGTCTTCCAAACCGTGAACACAGGCAAGTACGAATGTGCTATTTGTCCGCCAAGACCTGATTCGCCCACCGTTTCCAGAAATTTTCCACTGATTCCTGACGCACCTCAACAATCACAGATTGAGAGAAGAACACTTGGACGCACCAAACATAGTAGTTTATGGGTTTACTACCAAAACGTCCGTGGGCTGCGGACCAAGATCGACGAGTTTTACTGCAATACCATGGATTGCAATTTTGACGTTATCGTTTTAATTGAGACGGGGCTCGACGACGCAATCAATTCAACGCAGCTTTTTGGGAACAATTTTAATGTATACCGATGTGACCGAAGCCAAATGAACAGCAGTAAATGTCGTTTCGAAAGGGGTTCTTATTGCTGTGCATCATCGGTTTATCAGTAGCAGTGTTGAAGTGTCCAGCGGAGAAACGTTAGAACAGGTATGTGTATCGATGAAGATTGGTTCCAAACGACTTTTGCTTTGTGCCATTTATGTTCCTCCAAACAAAAGTAAGGATGTCAGTATACTGACCGGGCATATTGATTCGATCCATGAGCTTGTCAACAGAGGCTCTGACAACGATTGTCTACTGGTATGCGGTGACTATAATCAACCTGGAGTGACCTGGAATTTTTCTGATGGCCAGATTCAACCCGTGAACTCTATATCTTCATCGAGGGCTAGCACGATCTTGATTGACGGTATGGATTTCTTCAACATGCATCAAAGAAATCTCGTGCACAACCACCTAGGACGCATTCTCGATTTGTTCTTTTGCCCAATGGATCTTCCTGTTGAAATCTCGAGTTCTGTTTCACCACTATTACCGATTGACCTTCATCACCCGCCACTGGTTGTCTGTGTACCATCTTTAGTTGATGACGATGTACCATCGCATGGTGTGAATAAGAATGTTGTGCGGGCGTTAGACTATAACAAAATTGACTTCGATGCTCTTTGGGATTTTCTTTCTGTCATTGACTGGGATGCTATTTTTGCTGGACTAAATGCTGATGAAATGGCTGAAATGCTGTGCGCTGTACTAAATGATTGGATAGACACGAATGTTCCTTATCGTCGTCCCGCTGTTTCTCCTCCATGGAGCTCTGCTTTGCTACGAAAACTAAAACGAACACGAAATGCTTCACAACGTAAACTCCGGCGATACCGTTCCCTGGCAAATAAGCGTAGTTTTCACTTGGCATGTAATGAGTACCGTAAACTTAACTCGTCACTCTACAAATCTTACGTTTTACGGGTACAAACTCACTTAAGGCGAAACCCCAAGAGTTTTTGGAGCTATGTAAATTCAAAGAGGAAAAATACTACTATGCCAGCTAGCGTGTTTTTGAATGATGTTGAAACGTCTATAAGTAAGGAAAAATGTGAAATTTTTGCTACTCATTTTTCGTCAGTGTTTGCTGCGGAAAGTATTAACCCGAGTGAACTTAAGTGTTTTGGACGTTCCATTGAACCTTGTAGACGTGGATATTTTTGAGATAACGCCCTTGATGGTAAATAATGCCATCAAGAAAATAAAATGTACATTCTCACCTGGACCAGATGGTATTCCGTCTTCAGTGTATTGTCGCACTAATGGAGCTCTTGTCGAGCCGCTCTGCAGGATCTTCAACAAATCTTTTGCCGAATCGAAATTTCCCGCAGTCTGGAAGGAGTCTTTGATGGTTCCGGTACACAAGAAAGGAGACAAACGTGACGTCAAAAACTACCGGGGAATCACTAATCTGTCAGCTGCCTCTAAATTGTTTGAGATTATAGTGAGTGGTTTCATTCTCGAGCGCACCAAATGCTACATCTCTGGTGATCAACATGGTTTCATGCCTGGACGTTCGGTTACCACCAATCTCTTAGATTTTACCACGACCTGTTTTGATCAATTGGAGAAAGGGGCACAAGTAGACGTCGTCTATACTGATCTAAAAGCAGCGTTTGATACAATCAACCATGAAATTCTGCTGGCGAAGCTTTCAAAACTCGGCACATCGGAAAGATTGACATCATGGCTGTGCTCGTATTTAACAGACAGGGCTCTGCGAGTAAAACTTGATACAAGCACTTCCTGTTTCTTTACGAACTCGTCAGGTGTTCCACAGGGTAGCAACCTTGGACCGCTGCTGTTTGTTTTATACTTCAACGACGTATTGCTTCTACTAGGAGATGGCTGCAGGCTTGCGTATGCTGATGATCTAAAGCTGTTTTTTGTAGTACGGACTGCCGAGGATTGTACTCGTCTTCAATCATTATTGGATCGATTCACTGATTGGTGCCGTCGGAATAAACTTATGATCAGCATTCCAAAGTGTATGGTAATGTCGTATTACCGCATCAAGCAGCCGATTGTTTTCGACTATACCATCAATGGCGTCGTTCTACATAGAACCGACCAGTTCAGCGATTTAGGTGTTCTACTGGATCATAAATTATCGTTTAACCTCCACCGCTCTGCTGTGATTTCTAAGGCTAATCGCCAGCTAGGGTTTGTGTCAAAAATCTCAAGAGACTTCACTGACCCGTACTGCCTGAAAGCTCTCTATTGTTCACTGGTACGACCGATCCTAGAAAATGCCGCCTTGGTCTGGCTTCCTTATCAATTGACTTGGAGCTTGAGGATAGAAACAATACAGCGCAGGTTTATCCGGATGGCATTGCGTAATCTACCATGGCGTGATCCGCAAAATCTCCCGCCGTATTCAGATCGCTGCAATCTGCTGCAATTGCATACTTTGGAACGTCGACGGAAAAATCAACAAGCGGTTTTTGTTGCTAAACTTTTGAATGGAGAGGTCGACTGCTCGAGGCTTCTCTCTCAACTGAACATCCGAGTTCCTCCGAGAGCATTACGGAGTGGTACTCTTCTCCAATCCCGATTCCATCGAACAGCGTTTGGAAACAACGAACCTCTAACAGCTATGATGCGAGCGTTTACGACTTTCGAAGAATTGTTTGAATTTGGCGAATCTTCAGCTCACTTTTTGGCTCGTGTTTGTAATGCCCGTTTTATTTAGTTTTAAGTTTGTGTCATGTAGACAATAAGTCCGATGAACTAAATTGATTAAATAAATAAATAAATAAATAAATATTGGGTTAAAAACGGCATTTATGTTGCATTGAGGTGACTTCATTGCTTGATAGGCTGCCGTAAAAACGCTTTGGAACTGCTTATTGGTAACCTGGGTAGAAAAATCAGAACGAAGCATCGAATGTAGATTTATTATATATTTCGTCGAAAGTATTTTGTCAAGCATCCATTGATCCAGACGAAATAAAACAGCTCATTAATGTAAACAATAGTTTTGAATGTTTCCACCCAATCATGTCAAAGGAACTAGCGAGGGTTTCGATCAAAATTTGGTCGACTTAAACTTGGCGCATTTCCTTTCATCGTGCATTATAAAATTTTGCACACCCCTCATTTTGAAGATGTATGCGTGTAGCATCATGCCTTTATTTTTATTTTGAATTTAGTACTTCAGTTATCAAAATGACGACGAAGGCAGTGAAGCGACGCATCAACATTTTGCACGTGAATGGCGAAAATTCAAACTATTCTCACTCTCACTACTCTCAGTTGGCGAAATTGTTGAATGTGGCTAAATCAACTGTTACCAACGTATTAAAAGTGTTCGGTGAATGTTTTCGAAGCCAGGGAAGCTGGATTCAGATCCAGGAAAGCTGGATCGGGGGAAAATCGAAAGGTGGTACAGGACGATGATACTTACTTTAAGGCAGACTTTAAACTGCTTGGACAGGAATTTTATACGGCAAACCGGACGGGAAAATTTGGCTGATATTTTCAAGCACATTAAACTGTCAAAGTTCACGAAGAAATATCTGGTGTGGTAGGCCATCTGTACCTGTGGCTTGAAGAGCAACGCTTACATTGCAACCGGAACCGTCAACTAGGAAATTTATCTGAGCGAGTGTCTACAAAAACGTCTACTACCTTGACTGAAGCGACGCAATTGTTCCGTTCTATTTTGGCCGGATTTGGCATCTTGCCATTATGGAAAAAAGCCATAGAGTTGTATGCTGCCAACAACGTTCAAGTGGTGCCTAAGGACAAGAACCCTCCTAACACCCAAGAGCTCCGCCCAATCGAACAATATTGGGCCATCGTCAAGCGGAACCTTAAGAAGACTCAAAAAGCTGTTGTGAGCGAGATACAGTTAAAGGCAAACTGGTGTTCTGCGGCGAATAAAGCGGTCTTGTGAAAAGCGACAATACTCGGATTGACCCATCCAGGATGAGCTTGAAAAATTAAAACGTGTTTAGTCTTCATTTATGTGAATTCTCATATTCTATTTGATGTTCTATAATTTGAATTGGTTGGGACTAGGGTTCTGATGCATGGTCAGTATCGGAGTCATTGTTTGTTTTGTTGGCAAGGAATCCGGGTTTGACTGATAAAGGGGGGCGCCTTTGAAGAATGCTGTCACTCACAAAGGGTTTAAATAATCTCGTCTTCATATGCAATTATGTTCACACATCAAAATCAAAGCTTTGTAGCAGATTCCAGGTGGCCGTTGTTACTGAAACCGGGTTTTTCTAATACCAACGCATTTTAGAGACCATATACCCAAGCAAAGTAAAATAACAAACTGATATCAAACAAGTAACAACTTTTGTTATTGCCGATATCATTTTGAACTCACGTGTTATCGCATAACAAATTTAGTTATCAACATAGACAAATTTTGTTATCACCTGTTATCAATTTTTTAAGACGATTTTTGATTAACGTTACTGAAGTCTTGCAGCATGCTGACGAATGCTAAATATTACCAGCATGTGCTGGATATGAAATTGAGCTTCTCAAAAAATACATCTGAAAATCTCACTGCGCGAGAAAACGATGATGGAGATTTTCTTCAGATTCTCATCGATTTTTTCGTCATGACAGCACGTGACAATGTTTTGGTCATCGCTTCCATAAGCACATTTAATGGTATAATTGTGAGATTTGTCACGAAACTTAAAAAACATCCACTTTGTCGATAACATATTATTGCTTGACCAATTTTATGTAAACTAGTAAGATATTTCTGAAATAAAATCGTATGTGGAAATATTTCAGGATCGAATGATGGTGTGAGAATGACAAGAAAGCTCATGATACTTCGTTTCTTCTCGTGATAGTGAGAAAACCCGTTTTGTCATCGTCACATGATGGCCGTGAGATTTACCAGCTCTGACTACTGCAGTTATTAGTGTATGAATTTGATATTTCAAATTATCTCAAGAAATTAGTTCATATCACAAAATTTGTTATCAAAATGAACTCGATGATAATAAAACGAGCTAATATTGTGATATCCAACGAATATTATTTTGTTATCTCTTTTGTTATTTTGGCTGTTTATTCAGCCTAGGGAACGTCCATTAATTACGTCACGCAAAAATTTACTTTTTATAAGCCCCCCTCCCCCCCTTGTCACGTTTTATATATGGACCTTCAATTTTTTTTGTATGGATCGTCACGTTACCCCAAACCCCCCTCCCCCTTACTGCGGGACATAATTAATGACATTCCCCTAACGATAACATATTTTGTTATCAAACACTGATAATCTGATAATAGAACGTGTTATCAACTTGATATAAACCTTTGCTCGGGTAACCTTTCAAATGGGGTATAAACTTAGTCTCAATTAACAATTTCAGTTCTATTCCAGCCGTATAGCACTCCTCCCGGCTTTGCTGATGAAACTACATTCAAAACTATTTTGTCCACCAACACCTCCTCTATGCATCTTTACGGGGTCACGCTACAACTTATATTCCGTGATATAGACTATCTTGATATCAGCATCTATACATCAAGTTTTCACTGAAAATGTGTGAACGGGGTATTAAAGCCGAAATGTGTACAAAGTGGACGGTCTATAGACGGTTGTGAAAACAAATTAATAAAACCTTTCTAAGACCATAAAGATATTGAAAATGTTCTATTGCAAGATGTTATGACCACTTGAGAACCATCATAAAACCTATTGGCCGCCATCAAAACCAGCATAGAGCCGAATGGCCACAGCTGTCAAACTTCACGGCGATATCGTGGTTGGTTTTTGTTGTTCTGCTTTGTTCGATTCTCTGCTCTTCTGATTCATTCAACAGTAAATAATGGCTAATAAAAAAGTTCTAGTGTTGCGGGAAATTATGTTTGATAGCAAAATATATAAAACAAATTGAGTTTTTTATTTCATATATTTCAATATGGCGATTGCAATAAATCACAGTTTTGCCAAAACCAATTTATCTTAGCAATGGATACTATAGAACAATCTGGTCGCTTGGTAGCTTTCCCCAATGCCAATTAGCCATTTGATGCGCTTACTGGAGGCAAAATGGTTTTAAAATGCTTTTTCAACTGACCATAATAAGATAATTTGAATCAGTCCTAAAACGGCAATTCAAAACAGCATTTTATGAGTTTATAAAGTCAAAACAAAACCTTTGATAGGAGTAAAAGGAATTTTAAAAGTCAATGTTTTAAGATCGTTGTAAAGAAGCTGTGTATGTTCTTATAAACCTGACTTAAATTTGAAACCCATTGGCATCTCTTGCTGCCATAATAAAACCGAATTGATTTCTAGTGGCTTTCATAAAACTTTAATAAAACTTAAAGCTGGATGGTTTTGGCAATGTTACTTGTGAGTGTTTAGGTTGAAATTTCATTGTTCTAGAAAGGGTTGAAATCCGGGTCAATATTGACCCTATTGTCTTATGTGTTAGTTTTTCTTAATACCCGAGGAAGGTTAAATATCCTAAAGATAAATAGTGCAGCTACAACCTTTGTGGAGCAAATCCCTAAACATACTATAATGATATCAATGAACCTATTTTATTGCGAAAGGTTCCACTCTATTCTCGATCGTTTAGAAGAAAAAGCCTAAAAATATCATCAAAACACGTTCCACTAATCAGCCGATTAATCTAGAAACTTCGACAATTTCAGTTTCCCATGCCAAATCGCCGGAATCAACACACAAAAAAAATCAACTTAAACTACATCTTTTTGTTAAACAGCTCAACTTACATGCGAGAAAGAAAAAAATCGCCCGCCAATGCCACGACATTAGGAGTGCAACAAATTAGCATTCATTTCACCATTCGCCTATTTTGCTCGAATCGTTTCGCTTTTCGGGAGGGTAGACATAACCCGACCGAAGCTTGAGATCAAATTGGAAACTTAATTTAGTTCTCCGCTTTGGTTTTTTTTAAAGATATGTGATATCAAACCGAAAGCTGGTTGGGCTATCTCAGTGAGATCAATTCGATGTTTGTTTATTTCCTATTGATAACACAACGTGTTTTCGGTCTCTTCATTAGTTTGCTGAGCAAAACTTAAATATAGCAAATCGAAGAACTGATTTGAAGTCAAATTTGCCCGCAGGCTGAGGTCAACTCCTAACAAAATAATTCTATCATCAGACTCTGCTCGGGCAACAAACAGCTTTTATTCAGCCTTTCTCTGGTTGCTTTATGCACGCCTAGTTGTTTGGATAGCGTATGACTAGTGCAAGGTCATGAAATGCGTTTCCAATAGAGTGAAAAAAAAAAGACTTACGATCGTTGGCTGTCAGTTTCGAGGTGAGTTTGCGACATCACTCGTACACACACGCACACTCTCTCGAATGCAAACGCCGTGTTATCGGTAAGTCAAATGAAGCACAAGAAGTAACGATATTGGCCATGACATTTGTCGCAGAAGATGTGACTGCTTTGATCTGATTTGCTGCTCGGTTCAACTGTGCATCCGGGAGCAATTGTGATAAGTTGGTCTGGTTTTCTCACACATCTAGATCGATCGATGTTACAATCTTCTCTATACATGTAGCGCGATGTGTTGTGACTTTTGATCCATTAGAGCCCAGTTCAAGCGTGAAAGTTTTAAAGGACAACCAGTATGTTATCTCTGATGATTGATCCTGACCTGTTGCGGTTACCGTTGATATGCTAACGATCGTGTAGAGTTCAGTACAAACAACAGAGCGCCTGTATGAGAATGTTGATTGACTGGTTTATCTATCCGATCGAAATCCGTCGTCTAGACAGATCGAAATACTTCCAATGCAAATGCAGAGCAGAATAATATTGCACTGTTGATGCTTTGGTTAAAACGGTTGAAAATCTGCATTTTTGCAGCATGCAAGGTTGTGACCAGCTGTGACGGAATGGGATGTGACCTAAATCGCGGAAAAAAAGAGGTTTATCTTGGCTCTCCAAGCACGCAGCCCGATATCCTTGCGACGACGACGACTACGACGACGGTGCTTCCTAAATGTCGATAATGAACTTGTGCTGCCTCCGAAACGAAGACAACGTATAATGGCATTAAAATTCGGTGCAAATATCAAGGGCGTCCTGACTTGCGATGCGCGACCGTTGCCAATGATGCTGCTGTTCTCTGAGCTTACTACCTAACCATAGTGTTTTAAGTTGAAACAAGTTCGCTTCGGTTGAAATTGAGATCAATGCTGTTGAACTTGACAGTCATCTTTGATGGACTATTTTCGAGTTAAGGACGTTGCTGAATGAAAAGTTGTTTTAAAATGACTGGTTAGCAGTATTTCAAGAAAAAGGGAAAGGTCGCAGCGAAGCGAATCTAGGGTTTCGATGTGTTGATGGTTCTAGAGGAAAAAAGTTGATTAACTCAGTGAATCATCCAATAACAATTACGAATAGACAATTCTCCGAACCTACAGCTTTTAACCAAACCCATAAACTAAACACTCCAGTGGCAATGATCAATCCGTAGAGTGCTATTTCCTACGCGGGTGTCGCAATTGCATTCCGAAATAAAACTATGGAAAAATTGTTTCAACATAGAACCTACCGTGAAGGCGGAGGCGCTCAAGTATGCAAGATAGTTTTGTCATGTGGAGTTACACCAAACCACTGCGGAACGAGTCAGATCGGGAAGCAAACGCGAAAGCTTTTAGCTCTAAGTAATTTACGTTTATGACCGATGAAATATTGTTGTCATTAGTTTTTGTGGGTACTAAAAGTTAGGCGAAGGTAAGCTGCATTTTCGAGAGACCTGAAAGTCTGAAAAGTGGTTATAACAAATCCCCTCCTTTCGCTTTCGTGAATGTTGATGATGATAGATACCCACTGCAAACCAATCGTTCGGGGAAGTCAATTACCGATCATTAGCGATCATTAAGCAGGGCAACAGAAATCAATAAATTGAATGCACATTGCCAACTCGACGCAAAAATTGCATCGTAAAGAAACACAAAAATCCGGTCAACTTCAACAGCAGCAACAGGATGGTCGGTACGATTTTGAGGCTGATGATAGCGATGATCATATTCGAAAAATATGCGAGCCCGGCCAGGTCATCACCCCCATCATCTTTCGGTCAGTTGCATAATTTTCATCTTTCACTATTTCCACTGACACGGCACGATTTCATGAGTCCCTCCTGGACGTTTCATGATTTTAAAGTCAGCGTTATTTCCATATGTATAAGCCCATTATCAGCGATTTTTCTTCGAGTTGGTTATGGCAATTTTGTAATAAAGTCGCATAGAAAATACCACCCACAGTTGACCCAACATTTTGGACTACTTTCACTAGGAAATTTTACACTGCAAGTGGTTGGTGAGAGTGTGCGACGTATCGGGTTACCGCGTTAATTTCGATTCGAAATGTCATCTCACTGTATTTCACCAAATATATTAAGTGACATACATTTTTGATTCGATTCGTTTCGAAAAAATCCGAAAATTTCCTAAAGGTTCGAATCCTAAAGGTTTAAATGTTATTTTGGCAATACAATTTTACAGACCACCAAGTACTTTAGCGTAACTATCTTTGTTCATTAATTATTTGCTAAATAGACTTACAGTTTAAATTTTGAACTATTGTTATTAAGAAAAGGTGACCCGATTCACCCATAATATTTGTTATTTATCGAAACTGTACCCAGCTCAAAGGATTCCAAATTCGCACTGGACTGACCCTCTAAAGTTTATACGGAAATTACTATTTAAAAAACTAAGCATTTCGTTCTCATTTTCCTAGCTCTTCAGCATAATGACTCACAAACACATTTGCTATCTGTTCAAACGAGGACTCTAATAGTTTGAAGTTTATGTGGGAGTAGGTATGGGATAACCAAACTTTTATTCTTATCCCAAGCAGCACACAGCTGAAAAAACGTTTGTAATGCAGTTATTAGATTTAGTTACCAATACTTCTATCAAATTCCTATTAAAACTTTTATCTATTCTCGAAATTTCATTGGCGTTCCAGAAGATCGCATGTAACCTTAGTCGATTGAGTCACGCATCAACGTTTGCAAAAAAATCGAGCCCTTTATGGCTCTCGAGATAGGGTCTGGAAACACTGAAGACCTGGAAAAATTTCCATTGCATCAAATACCTACCGATCCACTATGATACGATTGGTCAAATTTCGTGACGAAAATCGATAACTCTGTTAACCTTAGACACACAATGTCTTCGGAAGGTTTGATCTTAAAAATGATATCTATCTTTTGGTTTGGATGGTAACTAGGGCAGTCCATTTATGCTCATAATAAAAATTCTATCGCTTTATTGTTATGTTTTAGAGGAGAAAAACCTCCTGCAAAATTCAAGATAAATTATTTTAAAGAAACTTAGCTGAAAAAATTCAGTTCTATCTCATCTACGTATCGTTTTATAAGAGTTTTCTAACTTTCCTTTGGGTGGGTCTTGTAAAAGCAGCTTTTTTGCTCTAACTTTTTTATTTCAATTTAAATTTGAAAACTTTGTTTAAATGAATTTTAGAACATGAAATACGCGTATTTTAGTGGTACAAGATAGTTGCTACACACTTAAGAATTATGAAGTTTACACGAAATGTAATTCATGTTTGTAAAAAGTCGGAGAACGTAAAGATAGATTTTTTGTTAAACTATGTCTCCTGAAACTGACACATACGCAACTCTACGAAAGAGGTGTTTGATTGAAGTTTCTCATCTCTTTCAAATCATTCTCATGTACAAAAGATCGCTTGCATGTGTCGGTGTCAGGGAGCAGACATTTAAATGACATTTTGGAAGTGTGTAGCTATTGTCTAATGCCTGGGACA
The DNA here is from genome assembly GCA_034211315.2 of Aedes japonicus. Lineage (NCBI taxonomy): Eukaryota > Metazoa > Arthropoda > Insecta > Diptera > Culicidae > Aedes > Aedes japonicus. The sequence goes on from JASCZW010001818.1 coordinate 703,529, forward strand.
GACAAACAACGTACAGCGTTGTACTCCTTTAGTCTAGTACGGTAATGGATTAAAGTATTTGACAGCAAAGTATAAAACAAGTTATAGAGGTTAAAGTGTTAAAAAAATACATTTTCTTTTTTCAAGACATCTCACTCCCTTATTTGCATATATTTGCAAAATCAAAACACGCAAACTAAAACAACAAACTTTCACTTACAAAATATTTGCAAAATTGTTTGTCTCCTTTTGTTCCCTTTTGTAGAGAAACGCGTTTTAAAATAGGTAGTTTTGCATTTTTTTTCTGCATAACTTTCAATCAGCAGCATCAACAAATACTAACCCTCAAAAAGCGTAACAACATGAGATTTTCATGACAATTGCTATACTACCAATTAAAAAACATTTCAATTGACCGTTTAATGTTTGAATTTAAAAAAAAAAATGGACAAAAATTGCCGATTTTTCATGGATTTACCTTCACCCGCACAGACAAAACTACCCATGCAGCATCAGTCATAGTAAACCATGAGTCAGCAGACAAAATTTGACAGCTCTATCAGTTGAACTCTAACCGTGATGGCAAAAACAGTGAAGCAGCTCTGTTCAGAAGTGTACGCGTTCAAAGAACGGCACCTCGCCGCGTCGGAAACAGACATCGTGCGGCACTTTGTGGACGCCGGATACGTCCTTTCCCGCATCTACAACATCTTGACACTATTAGACACTATTAGACGCAGCGTGCACCTGGCCGGGAGGTCGGTTCTACCGGACAAACCGTGTAAAAGAACCTGGCGAACATAAACATACATGTCAGGAAGTGGAAGTCGCGTCCACTGGTTTCGGAGCTGCAGGCAATGAGGCAGCGGCAGTGGCTGAATAAGATGGTCAACTCGATTTTCCCGGCCAATCGCGACGTGGCGGTGGTGATGAACGTTGAAACCTGGATGGCAACGACGCAAGGGCATAGAATTTGTTTGCAAGTAAGCTTACATAATTACCTTCCATGGGAAATTTATCAAAAGCAATTATCTGTCTTAGCTTTTTAACACCATCCGAAAAAATTCCATTTTTTTATTGCAAACGTTTATGCGTGATGGATGAAGAAAGTACGAGTGTTATGTCTGTTTGTATACTTACATTTAAACATCAAAAAACTTTCTATTTTATGTACCTTATCGTAAACGTCATCGTCATATTCCATACACTGACAATTTATGTTCGTAAATTAGCTTTCACTCGTTTCGTAAACATGGATTTTGTACATAGAACCAATCTTGCGTAAATTGTATGAACATTCATACTGCTTGTCATCTAACAAAATGCGATCATTACTCCTTTTCCGTACAATGCACAAAATGAATTTCGTGACGACCAGCCAATCGCTTCTTCTCTTCGGTCGTACTCATAAAAGCTCGTGTACCTGCTGGGATGATGGGAAGCATTGAATTATCCCAAAATAGACAAGAAAGCGCTGTCGAGAGTTAGAACCTCATGCACAATAATCAAGGAACTTCTCACGAGTCAACATCCCCTTTAGAGATCACCCACGGACTCAATACCAGCTCTCCCTGAAAATGCAGGATCGGATCCCATGTCACGAACAACTTCTCGTGGTTTCCTTTTTTTTTCAATACTCTTTTGAGCCGATAAAGTAGATCTGTCAGTCGTTCATGAAACCACCAGAGAGACGTTTCTTTTTTATTGGTAACAAATTACTTGTAGGTCTTTGTATTGTTTTCGTAGAATGAACGAATGTTTAGTGCTTGTGACAGTTGCGCGTGTGGCATTAAATACGAATGTAGCTTCTTAAAAAGTACAAATCAGTTTCGTTGTAGAAAACAACGAATAGATTTGTTAGTCCTACCTTCGATTTCGTAATATAAACGAAAATTAATTTTCAGTGTTCAGACCAATCGAACCCCAAATCCTCCAGGCAGCAATCGAGAGCTTTTTTCGGACTGTTTTTCCTCTTCTATGCTGATAGAATGGAATGTGAAGAATCCATAGCCAGGTAAAATACGCAATATTAGCAGCTCTAGAAATTTTCCTGGCGTGAAATAGACGATCACTTCTATAATATTTGTTTCTGGCTTCAAAACCTTGTTCTCCCATAAAACCAGTTGAAAGAGGAAGAGTTGCCATGATGCGGGTGGAGTGCACAAGTACTTTATGAAGAGTAGCGGGCATAGGATACCAATGGTATAGTTTAACATACATCTTATATGTTTCATTGTACAGTTGGTCGAAATCCTCCAGGTTTACCTTGTCTAAGCTAGGTATTTAACTAATTTCTCGTTGACGACGAGTGCCAACGAAAGTTTTTGTGGTTCCGATAGCAATTTACGGCATAATGCTCCTGTTATTGTTGATCCAACCCCACCCCGTTTGGGAATATCGACGTGTGCCTTGAACTCGCGGAGTAGCATCCCTTCAATTTCTGCTTTCCTTAGTTTAAAATAAAGTTTTTCAGCACGGTTCCTTAAAGGTGATACGGTCAAAATTTGGTCAAGGGAAAACGCGTGTAAATCGGTGAAATCGTTTATTTAAAAAATCAAATTAAATTTCTTTTTCAAGTTCAATTAGTATAAAAATTCAGGAAAAATATTCAGTTAGGCTTCCGCTTTTCCAAATCCGAATTGCCGGGCCTTACGCTTGACCCCTGCCATCAGATTTTGTACAGCCACCTTGTCCACCTTCTTCGCCGCAGAAAGCCAGTTTGCCTTGAACTGCTGCTCGTCCTTAGCAGTTTTTTTGGTCTTCTTTAGGTTCCGCTTGACAATAGCCCAGTATTTCTCAATTGGGCGGAGCTCTGGCGTGTTGGGAGGGTTCTTGTCCTTGGGAACCACCTGCACGTTGTTGGCGGCGTACCACTCCATGGCCTTTTTACCGTAATGGCAAGATGCCAAATCCGGCCAAAACAGTACGGAACAACCGTGTTTCTTCAGGAAAGGCAGCAGACGTTTATTCAAACACTCTTTCACGTAAATTTCTTGGTTGACAGTCCCGGAAGCTATGAAAATGCTGCTTTTCAAGCCACAGGTACAGATGGCTTGCCAAACCAGATATTTCTTTGCGAACTTTGACAGTTTCGTGTGCTTGAAAATATCTGCTACCTTTCCCCTTCCTTTTGCCGTATAAAACTCCTGTCCCGGAAGCTGCTTGTAGTCGGCTTTGACGTAGGTTTCGTCGTCCATTACCACGCAGTCAAACTTCGTCAGCATCGTCGTGTACAGCCTCCGGGATCGCGCTTTGGCCGTCGTATTTTGTTTATCATCGCGATTTGGAGTCACTACCTTCTTGTAAGTCGATAGTCCGGCTCGTTTTTTGGCTCGATGCACGGTTGTAGACGATACACCCAGCTTATTTGCGGCATCTCGGAGAGATAGGTTAGGGTTTCGCTTGAAACTACCGGCAACTCTCTTTGTCGTCTCAGCGGCTTCCGGTTTTCGATTTCCCTCGATCCAGACTTCCTGGCTGTCGACAAACGTTCCTCAAACACTTTAATTACATTTGTAACGGTTGATTTGGCAACTTTTAGCGATTTTGCCAACTTTGCGTGCGAGTAGCTCGGATTTTCGCGATGCGCGAGCAAAATTTTGATACGCTGCTCTTCTTGCTTGGACGGCATTTTGACAACTGAAGAGTGAATTCCAAAATCAAAATAGGAGCAACATTCTACACACACACACCTTCAAAATGAGAGGTGTTCAGGTTTTTTAAATGCAAAATTGAAAGAAATACGTCAAGTTGATATTGACCAAATTTTGACCGTATCGCCCTTATTTGCCATCCACGAATTCCCACTCTATACGAAATATGCAACAAGCAATTGAAAATATTATTTGTAGCATGTAGGGGTTGGCAACTAAAACGGAGTGCCTTGTCCGGTGTCGTAAAAACTTTTCTATTTGTTTTATTAAATTGGCTTGGTTTTGCATGGCCAAAAGGACATGATTGCGACGATTTTGTGTCTGTTAAAATATTCAGAATCTATCCATCGTTCAAGGTTTGGTAGAAAATACATTGGACCTTAAGGATTTTACCGCCACTAAAAAGCTCAAAAACGTTCAAATTTTTGAATTTGTTCTTTCAAATCGTTGTCGATTCTCAATACATACTCTGATTGTTCCTTTGCATATTCCAACATAAGTGGTCTTACTGATCGCACTGATTGTGGTGCTTCGGTTTCCCCAAAATTTTTCCGGGTTTGCTTTTCATTTTAGAGGAGTCATTGATACTGTAAACAAGAAATGATCGTCTGCCATGACTCAGGGATTGTCCCGTTGTCCCATTCATTTCGTAAGAAAATACCATGATGGCTATAAAAAAAACATGAACTGTTGAAAGAAGGTGATACAGCCTTCCCCCTTTTTTGTATCCTATGTGGCTGATTTTTTGCATGAAAAAAAAAATCTGAACGATTACAAAATAGCCAGAAAATTGTGGTATTTCAGCTGTTATGAATGTTTACCTTCATCTGCTTGCTGAATTATTGAATTATGATCCACTATTCGACTAATTGTGTGCTTCACAAGTGCGCTTATGATTGTACACGTCTTAGTCGACGTAATTTTTATTTCCGATTTATCCGGGCGGCATTCAGCTTTCGCTGTCATGACCTAACAATACCAAACAATAGTTTTATAGTATAAAATAACTGTAAAAAAAACTCAATGCCGTTATTAAATACCTGATAATAAAATGGGAAAATGTGAACATTCCTTTCTTTTGTTTCATTCCTAACTTTCATGTAAGAAGCTTTTGTCAGTGACTCGTCCCACAACAAACTCAAAGCTTCACTTGGAGAAACTAGTTTTGGTATATCCGTTTCAATGCGTTGCAGAATGTTTTCAAAGTTATCGAAGTTAGCTATAATTTTTTTGATTGTCTTATACAGGCATGTATTTTTATTTTTATTTGCTGCATTGCAGACGGACTACAGGAGGATAAGCTCAGAAATGCTTACTTCTGCGGCTTGACGGCGAGAAATTTTACGTCTTCTTCCACAGCTCAGTTCATTCAAACGCTTTTTGGGCGACCTATGGTTAAGAAAAACCTTCTATACGTTTTGTCAACAATAAAATAGTATTTTTTACCTCGACGAACAATGTTTGAGGACGACGCAATTGTATCAACATCCTGATCATTGGATGTCGTAGGAATTTTTTTCAAAATTTCGAAAAATTACGGAATATTTTTCGTTATATTTGAAAATTTGTTTTCCGTTTCGTTTAAGCTTTATGTAAATTCTATTGAAAAAGCTGCACGTGTCCTTTACAATCGATGAAATGTTATTGGCTTCCTCCGCAATATCATTCTCCTCGACACCATACGCTGTGAACATTGAATTCATTTTCAATTTTTTACCAGTGTTTTCTGTGTATTTTTCCATAAGGAAAACAATTTGCACTTGTCCATTCCTTCCAAATAATCCATTGCGAAAATGTCCCATGATAAACCTTCAAAGCACCTATTACTTATATCAATACTCACCTAGGCTTTTTTCGGACGTTTCTTTCAATGGAAAAAGCATTAATCTACCAGCCACTTACGGATATCCATACCGTATACGCACAACGATTAGCTCTTGAATAAGCAGAAATTTGAAAGGAAAATTTTTCAAAGGGCCATCATTAATACCTTATCCGACTCCAAAAACCTCCATACAAATATTCCACCGATCGGTTCAGTAGTTTGCGAGTCTATAAAGGTCAAACAGACAAACAGACGGACAGACGAAATGTGAGAGCTGATCCCGAGTTGAAGGAACTAGGAGAGAACGTGGTGAAATCCAGACGCACCCAGAACGGTGAGGTGCTCTTTGAGCTCAAGAAGGATCCTGCCATCAAGAGCACATCCTTTAAGACGCTCGTTGAAAAGTCTCTTGGTGAGCAGGCGATAGTCAGAGCTTTATCCTAGGAAACAGTGATCGAGTTCAAAAATCTTGACGAGATTACAACAGAAGACGAGTTGAGGATGGCACTGAGAATGGCACTGAAAGAACACTGTGATCATGGAAATGAACCAATGTCTATTGGAGTAGGGTCGAGTAAAAGTCGGGTGATCGGTGTGCTCACTGAGAGTCGTCCCTCGAGCTGCAAAGGATTTGGATTGATGCTTTAAGTGCACGGGTTTTGGTCACCAGGCGAGGAACTGCAAAGGTCCTGCACAAAACAACCGAGATGCATGCTTTGCAAAAAGAAGGATGGCCGGGGAGGCTTTAGATGCCCAGCATAAAAAAAGCCAACGACAGGTCGGCAATAATGGAAGTAACCCGAATTAATCTCAATCATTGCGGTGGCAGTCCGCAACAGAAACAAAATGTGACGTCGCAATCATTGCGGAACCGTATCGTGTACCTCGCGATAACGGATACTGGGTTGCAGATAGAGCGGCGATGGCTGTGATACAAGTGATGAGCAGATTCCATATCCAGGAAGTACACTCAGTAGCAAAATCAGCCGGGATCTTGTAGCAGATGTTATGCATCTCCAAGTAGTGCCTTAGTTCAACCAGTTCTGGTGAACTTATTTACAACTCATCGAAGTAGTTTTAGTGGCCTGCAAAATTGGCTTGGAACACGTATAATCAATATATAGACCTGCTGTAATATGAGCTCAAAGTGTATGGATCAAATCTTAGATTACACTTGAATTTATCCAGTAACATATATGAGAAAAATCTATTTTTGGTACGTCGCTGATTACAAATAGAATCCGTATATTGTGTGAAAAGTTTAGGTAGCGTAATCAAAGATTCGCTCCATAGCATATAGCAATCAAGTATGCAGAATTATAATCGCTAGTATGAATTTGAACTATTTGCATCAAGTGGCTGCTGGACTACAGCTCGGCATCAAGATCCTGTCGAACGGACACTTCAACGTAGACGAATGATCTTCTCATCTGTTCACTCAATATTCGGCAACTAATGCTTGCACTATAATCGGCGCAATGAATAAGCTGTAGGGCATGGAATGCCTATTAAGAAACAAGCGGCACCCAGCCCACTGAAGGAATGGGCAACTCAGCATCCTTCGGCCGAAATAAACCGAGAGATTTTATCTTATCTTATCGAAGCAAAAAAAAGCCTCCAGGGAATCCAGCATCGTTTAGGCCGATATGGATGTTGTATACGCTCGGAAAACTCCTGGAGAGGATCATCCTCAACAGGCTGACCAAATTTACTGAGATAGAGAACGGACTATCGAAGATGCAATTCGGTTTCCGGAAAGGTAAGTCTACGGTGGATGCTATTCGGACAGTGGTCGAGACAGCCGTATAGGTGTCCAAACAGAGGCTGCAAAGCGGTACAGCGAGCAGTAATCGTCATCGAACGGCATGCTATAGCCTCGAAGCGTGTGCTGAAGTATCTGGGTGTAATGATTGACGACCGGCCAAATTTCAATAGCCACGTAGATTTTGCCTGTGGGAAGACGGCGAACGCCATCAATGCGGTAGCCAGAATCATGCCGAATGGCTACGGACCTAGCAGTAGCAAGGGGCGTCTACTGTGTAGAGTATCATCATCGATACGGATGTCCAGCCTGGGTCGCAGCGCTGGAAATCAAGCGAATCCGGGCGAAGTTGAACAGTACGTTCAGGCTCATGGCTATGCGAGTCGTGAGTGCGTACAGAACTATTCCATGGGAGGCAGTATGCGTCATTGTCGGAATGATTCCGATTGGCACAACTCTCGCGGAGGACAGTGAATGTTATCAGTGGAGAAATATCAGAAGAGCCCGAAATCTGGTGAGAGCGAAGTTGATGGCCAAATGGCAAAGAGATTGGGACACTATTGATACCGGATTTGTTGATCTGGATGAAAAAGAAGCACGGAGAGGTAAACTTTTACCTAACGCAGTTTCTGTCTGGTCATGGTTGCTTCAAGCAATACTAGCATCGATTTGGACACGCAGCATCATCCTTCTGCCCTGATCGCAGAGTACAAGCGGGATTGTCGTCTCGAGTACGGTACCGCAAGACCAGTCACTTTGTATGCAATTGCGATTCGAAGTGAAAACAGGATCTAAATGTAACGCGTACTATCGAGATATCACCTGTAGTGCAAAATAGATCAAATTCTTCGCAATTTCAAGTGTGCGTCTCTGTTTCAGAAGAGCGCACAAAACGTACGTATGAAGATTTCGTAGCAGCACGAGAGACAGATAGCCGTACATGCACTTCTCTTTCAGAGATAAAGAGTAATGCACAGTGCTCTACTCTGTGCTTTACTCTGTGCTTTGGCTTATGCTTTGATAAATGGTAGCAAAATGAAAATTTTTGATTCTAGTTACAAAAAGGCATTGTATGGTTTCATAGAGGGAAAATTTTATTGAAATCCGTATTCACAAACTAGTCGGGCCTGTCGCCGTGTCTGTTTTTTGCACTTGTGTTTGCACAGAGACGACAAGGGAGAGTGCAATTGTTAACGCCCAAAGAGACGAGAGCAAATTCGAAATGAGATGTGCGGCTTTGAGCGCACGGTAAAACAAGGGGTGCACGGGAGTTATGTAAAATTTAATGTGCTGTCTCGTAGCAGCGCGTGCTACATGTGTTTTTGACTGCCCACGATTTGGACCATTGGGAAGCAAAATGCATTAAACGGCTAATTGGCATTCAGGAAAGCTACCAAGCGACCAGATAGTTTTATAGTAGCCATTGCTAAGATAAATTGGCGTTTTGGTAAACCGGTGATTTCTTGCAATCGCCATATTGAAATATATGAAATAATTGAAATGTGGAAAAATAAATACACCAAATTTTAAATGTAATACAATTTAACTGTAGATCTGAACCAAATTTCGGTATTCGTTCAGATAACCTTATTGAATTCCATCAATTTTCAGAAGTTTCTTGATTAATTTATCGAATATATTTCTTTCAATTTTGTTTTTGTTGTTGTAAGCACTCGCAATTGCAGGCGCATTAAGTGTCAGCTCTATCGTGCCAATATTCACCGTAAAATTAAATGCGCATATGGTTTGGAGCATGATACGCTATAAAAAAGAACTCAATTTGTTTCATACATTTTGCTATCAAACGTAATTTCCCGCACACATGAGCTTTTTCTGTAGCATTATTTACTGTTGAATGAATCAGAAGAGCAGAGAATCGAACAAAGCAGAACAACAACCACGATATCACCGTGAGTTAGTACAGCTGTGGCCATTCGGCCCCATTCTGGCATTTGATGGCGGCCAATAGGGTTTTATGATGGTTCTCAAGCGGTCATAACATCTTTCACTAGCACATTTTCAAAATCTTTATGGTCTTGGAAAGGTTTTATTAATTTGTTTTCACAACCGTCTATAGAGTGGGCCACTTTGTGCACACCACACGGCTTTAAAGATGCATAGAGGAGGTGTTGGTAGACAACACAGTTCTGAATGTAGTTTCATCAACAAAGCCAGGAGGAGTGCTACACGGCTGGAATAGAACTGAATTTTTTTCTTGGGCAGGGAGTTGAGAAAATTCCATTAACGAAAAATCCTTAGACCAGACCGATAATCGAATATAGCCACCTTCGGCATGGTGTTGCTTTGTAGCAGCACCTTTACCGACTGAGCTAAGATAGGAACTTTTGATAATCTGTTTGAAGCATTATTAAATCAATTTAAAAAAAACAAAATTTTACAGTAACATTTAAGGTACAAGTGAAGTACTGAGTTACGTAATTAACTAAAACTGCTTCGGGAGGGTCATCAACCGCTGACCAATGTTAGATTATATAATAAAACTAATCATACAAAAGCAGCTCCCGGATCCCCGCGCGAAACAACAAAACAGTAAGTAAATGAATAATACCAAATATTTACTTTAGCTGACGGTATATGAAGACTTAACCAATTTTTCAAATCCGGTGGCTCGCGACAACACAATTGACACATGACGATCGAATTTCAAAATCAAATATTGACCCTAATTAGTTATACCTATTTGGATACACATTCGGCCCGCACGTGTCGTTAGTTGCGCTTCAAAAGTAATAAACATCAACATTTCGCAATTGCCACGTTATACAATTTGAGTACACATGCCGGTTGAAAATTCCGCTGGAACATATGCCATTAGCCAACCGATATCCTTTTTTCCAATCGCTACAACCATCGGACTTAATTGTAAGATGCTGAACGCCCATCTAAGCCATCGGACACAACGTTTTGTGCTGGTGTCGACATAAAAAAACCGATCACAACCCACCCAACCCAGTCGGTCATCGTTCAACGTCGATTGTCCATTTGCAGTTGATGAAAGGCTTTTCATGTTTTGAGTTGTGTTGTGTGTCATGTTTCGTGTAGATGTTATTAATCGTGAGAGTTTGCGCTATTTTGCTTGCAGTTTTTGTATTTCCTTCTGGTAATACTTTTATTGTCCGCTCTTTCAATCGCTTTGCATACAACTACAACACTTACTTCACCATCATCGTTAACCAACCGACAGTGCAAACACTTTCACCTTTTACGAAATAAAAGCCGTTTTCTGATTTCACCCATTAAAGGCTTCCTTCACAAATTGATGAGCAACAACTGGGTCTCCCTTTACTGCAGCACCTTTCCAACCAGAACAATGGATTGAATGCCGGCAGATGGCGCTGGTGAAAAAAAGTATCACGATTTGTTTTATTTAACTATCTTTTCGCTTCCATTCATTTTTCATCCATATTGTTTCTCTGAAATAATGGTGCCAACAGTGTTGGTGGGATTAACTGGACAACAGACCTGAATTAATTGTGGTAGCGCGAGGGAGTCGTAAAAAACTATACATCACTGAAATTTTCCTGCGACTTGATTCAGTCTAACGTTCATAGTTAGGACAAAGATGATGCCTATGAGAACTGACTTATGTCATTCATCGACTGGTGGTTAATCCAATTTTATCAGTGCGAACTGTGCATTTCAGTTCCATACAAAGGTTGGCACTGTCAACGAGTTCCGAGCATATTGTGGGGAAATCCGATATAGCTGAACACCCAACGGGTAGATTTCAGCCAGCATCGCGGTGGTTGATCTTGGTCTTGATTCAATACTGAATCATACGAGGATTCACAGAACCTACGAACAGTTAACATTTTTCACTTATTCATAGTATCGTCGGTAAGGGAAATTCCAGTCACTATTTTGCACGGCTAATAATTTATTTTTATCCTAATACTAGGTCAACAAGCCTTGCGACACTGCCCGGACAAGTTGAGTATGTTGGACATGCACAAGCAGATTTGTTCCAACTCGTGTCACAATAAATCTATTACATCGAAAATAAAACCGCAACTAACCAATGGTTTGTCGTTTTTCGTTCATACACATTCAACTTTCAAAAATTCCTTGGCGGCGAAATTCAATTCGCGTACTTCAAATAGGAACACGATGATACGTGGCAAACGTACTCGCATCTCTGCGGCATGCAGAAAATAACCTCCTCATAAGACTGTACCTTACGCATACACCTCTTTGTCGAAAAATAAATAACCGTTTACACTTATATTCATACTTTTTTCTGAATTGCTTAAACTATTTTGTCCGGAGCAAACATGGGGCGAGACTCTTACGTAAGACTTTTACTGAACTTCGGCTGCCCTCAACCACACACTGCTCCCGGAGAGACCCCAGAGCCCAAAGAACACCGTGCAGTGCAGTCCATGTCAGAGTGTGGCCTACGACGTCGCCAGCATTAGCAAGACAGGTTTCTGCCACTAACCCAATCCGTGACACAAACCTGTCGTCCCACACCACGCATTTTTTTCGGTCTACCCCAATCCTTCAGCACCACATGACAGCGTGACCCTAAAACCAAAAAGCAAAAAAATGCTAGAAAATTTCCAACCTCCTCCTACTATTGGCTAACGCAGTCGAATGCTTTTATTGTCGTTAGTGAACTTTAGAAAGACACTGGTAGAGTAGGCCACGCTAAAAAAATACCACCAATGTCGTTGTTTAGGAAAAAGTAACCAAATTCTCCGTCTATGTCGGTTACCCTGGTTCCCTTCCCAACTTACTCGGAGTCATTCGTGCAATAATATTTTTATTCAGAACAAGTCCGGGTGCATGGAGCTCTTCGCGAAAGACTATTCCATCGATCACAGACGTACGTCCGGCTGAAAAAATGTGCTTTGACTCTACTCTACAAGCAACACGCGATGTGCGGTTCGTTGAAGGGGCACTCAATTGAGTGTGCAAATTTGAGCGCCCACTCTGGTTTGGCAACTGAGAGGAGAGCACCTTGAGTGCTATGAGGAAATGGTAAATCGCAGCTGAGTGGTTTATTTTTATTTTCGGTCAAAAAGTGGAATTCCCCAACTGCGAATAGTTCCTAAGAATGGAAACGTTGAAGTCATTCTGTTGCCGAACACGATTGGGCAAAATCTCCTGTCAACAGTGATTCAATGGCTGCTTGTCACATTGATCAAAGCACCGAACCTCAGCCAGTGAGGCTCCGCAATACTTCTTTCAGTTTTAATTACCGAAGCGTGGTTAAGCCGCGAATGACCTGTATGGCTTAAATAAATTCGCTGAAAGCAGAACAATAAACCTGTTTATGCACATTCGCTTACATTCGATTCTCACTCGTCAACTTCAAACTGGTTATTGTTTCATTTATTTGTGACTGCATTCTAGTTTTAACATTTGCTTTTAATATACGCTAGATAGTTAATCGAAATTGAAATGTTGGATTTTATTACAACCGAAACAGATTATCTAGATGGTAAAGGACACATTTATCTACCTAAAGCAAAGGAAAAACAAGAAGATTTTCAAATGGTTGCTCCATTCCCAATTATGCGCATTTGAATAAGGAATGTATCGAAAATAAGCTATCCACGTACATTTGCGTTGTACGCGTGTTTTTCAAGCTTAACAATGCATTAGGTCGTAAGTAACATTGGGAGACTCTCTTCGTCGACTTCTTCTTTACGTTCCTACGGCTATGTAAAACATGTTCAAGTATTTTCCAGTATTTTCAACACGCAGTAATTAATGATCCAATACGTCAAAAACATCAGCAAATGGTTTAAGGGGACCCTCCCCTGGATTTGGGCAAAAATAAGGCAAAGTTTGTATTTTTTTTTTTTTTTTTTTGTGGGAGAATGAAAAGGCGTACGAACTTCCGGCTTCGACGGTTAAATTTGATTATTATTCAAGATTTCAAAGAAATAAACATATTGTGAGAATTCAAAATAGCGGCTACAAAATGGCACAATTTTTGCATCTCTTTGAAACGTCAAAACCGAAAGTTCGTACGCCTATTCAATCTCCCACAAAAAAAAATACAAAGTTTGCCTTATGTTTGCCCAAATCCAGAGGCGGGTCCCCTTAATAGAAAAACTATTAACGAAAGAGAATGTTGACGAAGAGAATCTCTCAATGTTACTATGACCTAATGCTTTGTTCAGCATGATTTGTGAGGTTTTAATATGCTCATCATAGCATGCTGTGCGTTTGACTGTCATCTTTCGTTTGTCAACTTGTTGGCACGGTTTAAATTCTTCGTTTTCAAAATGTTGCGCATTGAAAAAGACGTGAAAATTAAGGTTTTTGAATCATGGCTACGTGAAAAGGGTGTAACTATGCGACAATTAGCTAAGCTTCGGAATTCATCACACGAGTGTAAAATCCATCATAAAAAAAAGTTTGGGGAACACTGTTCTTTTGATGAATTGACAGGAAGAGGCAGATCCTCCAACCCTAAACTGAATCAGAAAGTGGTAGCTCTAATTCGGAAGAACAAATTAATGTCGATACGTGATTTGGCAAATAAAGCGGGAACCTGCGTCAGAATGATTCAACGTATCAAAAAACGGAACAACCTGAAGACCTACAAGAAGCATAAAATCCCCAAACAAAGTGCAGAACAAAAGTAAGTTTTGCAGTTTTGCAGAGACCGAATAAATGTATTTTGATGGACGACGAGACCTATTTTAAACAGGACTGAAAAACCCCTATACACACTTAGAAAATTTTACAGTATTCAATAATTTATTACTGGTATGGTAAGCAATATGTTCTTGTGGTATGAAGTCTACCACTTTTTACACTACCGGAACCATCAATGTTTAAATCCAAAGAGCTGAGTGTCTGCAAAAGAGGTTGCCTTTATATCTGTGGTAACGACCTTGATACACTATGAAATACTTTCTATGATATAAGTCGACTATCAGCCGAACTACTAGAGGTTAGAGAATGACTGCCTCGGTGAAGCACGATACCTATACCCATAGGATGAATCTCACAAGATATAATTCATACTAATTTGCCTAAAAAGTCCCTTTAGTATCAAACACGAAAACATTTTTTTGCCAAATCTAGGGTTTTTTTTCATTAGGGCGAATCTGCAATTGAGAGACTCTCTTTGATTACTTTCTCTTTCATTGATATTCCATTCAGCGTTACGTTTTTCATTCAACTATTTGTAGAGTATGGTAGCCAGCACTGTTGTGTTTCTATCTGTACTAAAGAATCCCTCAAAAGATTTATAATGGTGCTGTAATAAATGAAAGAGAGCGAGAGAGGAGAGAGCCTCTCATTGTTAGATTCGCCCTTTTGAAAAAATAATCCTTGAAATTTGATTTTATTTCTCAACATACTCTCCTTTTAGGTCGATACAGCGAATCCAGCGATTTTTTATTTTATTTTATCCCATCCGAATAGTACTCCTTCGGAAGCCTTTCAAAATAGCCATCGGTTTCAGCTATGAGCTCATCATTTGAGTAAAATCGCTTACCGGTGAGCCATCTTTTTAGGTTTGGGAACAAAAAGAAGTCACTGGGGTTGGCAAGTCTGGCGAATACGATGAATGGAGAACCAATTAAACCGAATTTCATTCAATTTTGCTTGAGAAATTGAGGATGAATGAGTAGGCGCATTTGATGATAGAGCACACTTTTTCTCTGCAAATGCGGCCGTTTTTTCTGGACTTCATCCTTCAAACGATCCAATAACGCTGCATAGTATGCGCCTGCTATGGTTTTACCTTTTCCAAGATAGTCGATGAATATTACACCTTGCGCATCCCAAAACACGGCTCGCGGCCAATGTGGCGAAGTATGGTTTAAGTGAAATTCTCTATTTATGCAAAATGGTTCGAACTCCTCACAAATTGTTTTGTGTTATCCAAGGTTATTGTTCTTGGAGGACCATTAACAGACTCTGAAATTTTTTTTGAGTCTGTTAATGGTCTCTGTAGAAGTTATTTTGTTCATTATTTCTAGTTTCATATATCGGATTATAACTAGATATTCTTCGATTGGCACGGGTCCCAAAAAGTCAATTGCAATGTCCACCCATGGTGTATCCGTTAATTGGCAACGTGTCATTGGTTCCGAAGGATCGGGAATCTGAACCAGCCTACTGCTCTCCAAATTTCACAAAATTTGACACTATTCTGATCAATGCCTGGCCATCTACAACGCCAGCTGGCCCATACTTTTTCGTAGACATATTGGGATAACAAGCTTAATTCCTCGCATAATTAGATTGTCCCAAGTGAGAAACTGCACCAATTCGTGTCTTAAGTAGTCTGTGCACTTGATCGACTTTTGCCAGTCAAGGTGGTGTATTCCATCATGCCTTGATCTACCCCGCATGGGGATGCTTGGCAAAAGTGTGTGTTTCCTGTTTCGGAATACTACCTCACAATGCCCTCCGCTCATTTTCAAACTACTTCTATTCAATTTTTACAGCCTGCCGTGAGCTAACGGAACTATCAATACTTTCTCTTCACAACTTTGTTCTAGCAAAAAAAAAATGCTGTCTACTCCTAGAGCCTCATGGTGATGAGAAATTATTTCCTTCTCAAAAACAACATCATCACAGATCGTTACCCCGAATATGGAAGAATACAAGGAAAGAACAATATCAAGTGGAGAGAATATTATTAATTTCATCCGGTCTTCACAATGTTCACAATGTTTGAATAAAACATCATTTTTATATAACTCCTAATGAAAATATGTGGATAACTTATGTTTGATACAGTGCTTTGGATTGCGATTGCTCGATAGTTCTCACACTTCAACTTGTCAGCCTCATTGTAGAATGTGAATGTGATTTTTGACCTATGGGTTACCCAGATTCGAACTATCAGACGATACAGACAGATGGACAGCTTTGCCAGGCACTTCTACAGGGTGTGTGGTAATTTCTTTCAGTGATGTTTATGGTCATAAAAATGAGAAGCTGGGATGACTTTTAATTTTCAATGTATTTCCTGTTTGGTACATCTTTAACACTTGTCTTAATTTAGTTATGTTAAAATCTTTCTCCCTTTGCCATCCGCATGCGTTGTTGGACACCCTAGCAAAGGAAAATAACTAGCTGATACCATTTAAGTAACAAGTTCTGTTATCTATTTCAATAAATTTGCTTACAATACAGGATTTGTTATCAAGTTGTTTACAGTGATAACATAATAAGTTATTACTATGATATTCAACGAGTATTTTTTTGTTATTTATTCTGTTATTTTGGCTGTTTATTCAGCCTCAATGATAACATATTCAGTGATCAAAAAATGATAACCTGGTATTAGAACTTGTTATCAATTTGATATAATCCTTTGCTCGGGCAGCGTTTCAGCAGGCAGCTCTTGTTGGTGTTTCCGACGAATGCAAATAATGGTGAGACTCAGTGTAGAGCGTCCAAGAGGTTAGGAAAGGTTAGAGAGAAAACAGAGAGAGAGAGAGAGAGAGAGAGAGAGAGAGAGCTGTCTGAAAGAAGGAGAGGAGAGAGAGAGCTGTCTGAAAGAAGGAGAGGAGAGATGTGGAGCAGTCGGTCGTCAAACATAAGGAAAACGGTGGATCTGATAGCAGGATTTGGATCGCGAACGTGGATAAACGTTGAAAAAAAGTAAAGAGGAAGGAAATCGACATCGGAAACAGTATAGTGTAAATTAAAATAACAAGTCGAACGAAGAAAAGAAGCTTTCAAGTGGGAAACCGTGAAGTGACTGGATTTGGAACCTGTTCACTGACCGCTCAACCGGTCGGGAATCGGATACTGGGCGAGTTTTGTGCTGTTGGTTGGCATGCCGACTATTATACCCAAGTCACACGGCACGGATGAGCTGTTGCCATTGTCTAGGTGGTGAAGTTATGCTAAGGTCTGGTGGGTTCGCCCCCACCCAGTACTGACCAAAATCCAATTCGCTGCGGACCCGTAAGCGAGTACGAAGAACGTCTTGCGGTGGTCTATCTCTCTCTCTCTCTCTCTCTCTCTCTCTCTCTTCTTCAGAACCTCACAGTCAGCGTGCCGCTTGAGCAGCTTCCGACATCTTTCAACCCCTGCAATTATTTAGTTTTTAAGTCATGCCATGCACCCGTTTTTTTGTATGGATTCCGTCCTAGGCCAGCTTTTTAAATACTCCTGACTGTTGACTTCGACACTCCCAGTTTTTGCCATCTTTCGGCTAAACTTTCTTGGATTCCGTTTACTGCCAGATTTGGTGGGTATTTTCTAAGCACCAGTTTCTTTGTATTATTTGATGGTACAAAAAGTTAATCTTTCGTATATTCTGAGTGGTTTAAATTTCTTTAAAATATCACACGGTTTAAAATGATTTGCACATCAAGAGCGGCTGAATAAATTTCGGTTTGATTTATTTCGATCCCTACTCTCTACACTAATTTCAATATTGACTTCATGGCACTTCACGATCAAAGAGGACTTCTTTTCTTCGTCGAGGCCTTTTATAGTTGCTCCATCAGTATCACTAGTTCCCTTTTCGCGTCCATGATCACCGTGATCAAACGAATGAATCTTCAATACAAACTTGCAAGCATTATTGACATTTGAATACACTCTAAAAGAAAATTGTGTGCCTGTGATTAACCCATCAAAAGTTAATTTTTTTTAAACACAGAAAGGAATTACCACTCACCGTGTATTATTTATTTGGCACAACATCTGGCTTCGGGCTGTACTGCTTAATTACTTACTGCTTATTTATTACATACTAACTTAAAATCCCGATGTAGACCTCTGTGTTTATTTTGTCGCCTTCGGGAATGAATTATTTTTTTGCTTTTTTTTCGTCGGTGAACAGGATTACCAGAATTGTTCGCTTGAGGAAGTACAAGATTTTCTTACTTCCTCGGATCGTAGCTCACGCATGCGATTGGTAATCTTGTGATCGTGTTCTTTTGCCATTTTCCTCATTGAACGCACTGGATTCGCCCGAGTCTTCCTTTCGATGGCAGCGATAGCCCTTGGAATCCGAGCTGACCTCGAACGACCTGTGGCCACCTTCGTGGATAGTTGTGCTTCCTTTAATCGGTCTAAGAGTCTTTTCGCGGTCCGCGCGACATTTGCGCATTAAACATATCACGAATACGCTGCCACCGCATCATCAACTGCCAAACTAAGAAAATCAGCTTCTTTTACTCGCAGCCTACTATGATATGAATTATAGCATACGTGCATACAAAATAAACTAAGGCATTCAATGAACAGGTGAAACGGGAACCTTATTCGTAAGATGTTGCAAACATTATCACGCATACGGCACTGGTAGTTGTCAACATAGACTAAATATTTTGGCCTTGACGGCAGGGTTGCCACATGCACAGATTTATTCAGATAGACACAGATTTTTTTCATTTTTTCATACAGATATGTGTAAGTAAAGATTACAGATTTTTGAGAAAAGCCAAGATTTTTAAGATTTTTGACAATTGCTTGTCCACACAAGAACCTCAAATTCAAAATATGAATACAGACACGGATCCTAATTTTTATCAATTCAGTGTGTTGGTTTAGGCCCATGAAGCAAAATAAAACTACTACAGTGACAGATAACAGTCTGAAAGTCAGTTTGTGTGTGTGTCATGATTTATGCATAATATTTTGAGATAATTTTTGAAGAATATTTTATGGAATTTCGCAAAAAATCTCAGACATTCCTTTAGATATTCCTTCTGGTGTTTCTATAGCTATTCTTCGGATTTTTGTAGGCATTTCTCAAAGGATTCGGGAGTTTCTTCTGGCATTGAATGAATAGTTTTTTTTTTTTACTTTCTTGTGAAAAAGTTTGGAGGAATCTTTAATCTTGTGAAGTTTTGTAATTTTAAAGGAACTCCTGGAGGACACTGAAAAGAACTACATGAAAATTATACGGTTATCCCTGAAGTAATTTGTAGAGAAAATTCTGATTTGTTGGGCAAATCTAAGATGATTTTTTTGCAGAAATTCCATAATCTCATATATTTAATTCTCAACTTTAAAAATCCCGCAATGTGTTTTTGTAGAATTATTTTTCAAATGTTGTCTAGCATTTCTGCAAGGATTCTGACATATGGCTTTGAATCAGATGGAGCTCCGATAATGAAGGGTTCTGACCGATTTGTCAAGATGTTGCTGAAAGGTGACTGTTTTCATTTGTTAATTATCAAATGTACTTGCCACTTTTTGGCACTTTGTGTATTTAATGCATGCAACAAAAAACGCTGCCAATGTACCTGTAACAAATGATGCGATTTACCTGTACTTACTTTTACTGCAGCCTCAAATGACCCAAGAACGATTCCAGATGATACAGTTCTGCGTCTGTCTGCCACCAGATGGCTATCGATGGAGTCAGCTGTCAAATTGAATATGGCATGGTTTCCGGAGCTCGTGTTGTTTTTCTCGTTCTAATCCAACTGAGACAACGGTTTGGTTGTTGTCATCTTAATGACCTGATGACGCAACCACTTCTCCACTTTTAAGCTACGTATTGCCTCTTATCAATAAAGCGAATCATATCTTCCAGCTCTGGAAACCTTTAAACGTGTTTATCTCTGTAAATAAGCGGCTAAAATAAGAATGCTAGAACCTTGATTTTTCATCAAAACTTACGGAATTACTGAACATGTGCAATCAGCTGAAATTTCGCTGATGGTGGCAATTTTTTTTGAGGATGATTACGGATTTAGGGGTTTCATATTTCGAGAAACATCTACGAACGAAATCTGAAATATATATATCGGGAAAGCTGCACCCTTTGAAGGAGTTCAACTCGATTTTTGAACAATATACAAACTTCTTTAAAAGCGGTGAGGAACAGGCCATTGAAAATTATTTTCTTGAGCTGAGAATGATAACCATCTGCAAGGATAACGAGGTGGAACGAAACATGTTCAAGAAAACGTCTGTCCTTTAAACGAAAAGATCGTAAGCTGACATTTTACTTCCGCATGTTTTTGCAGAAGTTCAAAATCCGGAACTGCCTGAGTACAGACATCATGGATGCCAAGAAGGAAAGGATGAATTGATCAGCTAATATTAACATCACAACTAAATTCGAAATTCAACAAATTAATGTACGCACATCGGAAGAACAATTGATTGTTAGTTCCGTTCCAATTTTGTTCGCCTATCCTGGAACTTTAAGTTATCAAAACCAACCCCTCATGATTCATTATCATGTCAATACTTTCCTGTCAGAAGGGCAAATGCAATGATCGTTTTCCTCCGAGAACATGAAGCCTTCGTATACTGATCTGTTTTCCTTTTACAACACAAAATTTGAAGTAAATGTTTTTACCAAAATGTTTTGCACTTAAACACAGATAAAAAAGATTTTTTTGGCAAAAATTAAAGATGAGAACGAAAAATAATATGGCAACCCTGATTGACGGTCGTCTCAAAGAAATTCAGATATGAGATTCATAATGATTTCTTGAAACTTCGACAAAACTATTCGATGATGTCACTTTAATATCGTTTACAAGGATAAACTGGCAGTTAACAGTTCAATAACAAGAAAAAACACACCGTGAACTAAATCATGTAATCAGCAACTAAAAGTTCACTTTATTTGGTATAAGTCATGAAAACGAGAACTATTTCACGGTACGTTTCTGTTTTGGTAATGATTTTGCTTTCCATCTCTCATCGATACCACGAAATTCTATCGGGTTTTGTCGGGTGATAGACGTCTTAAGTAAATCGATTCATTCATTATGATTGGAATAATTTTCTTTTCCATTGAATTTTCGACAGCTTTCGGAAGAATGTAGACTAATCATTGTTAAGTGCTAAGGGAAATTGATGATAGTCGACAAAATTAGTACAGCTTAGGCGTAAAAAATAAACCCTAATTAGTTGAAAACAAATATAATACATGAAGAGGCCTGGCATATCACCAATTTCCTGACAACTTAAGTTCGAAACCTCAAACCATTTCACAAAGCTTCATCGAAACCGAAGAAGCAGCCACTTCCCTCTGCAATTGCGGTTCATATCTTAACCGCTCATTGAAGTCTCCCCGTAAAAACTGCCTTTCTCGTTGAGTGCGCCCGAGTACACTCTCACTCAACCACTCAGCTAGGGCCTGTACCCATCCCCACTATCGTTTACGTAGTACCTCTACTTAAATTGTACTCGTAATCATCGATGCACTCAGGAAGTAAAGGAAAAAATGAAAGTCTCCCATAAATACAACTTATGAAACTTAATCCTCATCTAGTAGGACCGTGTCTGTGCCATTGCCGGCACGCTTACCATATCATTTGGCTTCCATCATATGCACTACTAACATTAGCCGCCATAGCCGAGTGGTCAATCTTGAACGGAACAAAAATTGGACCTCCTAATTGAGTGCTCAATCCCCACCCCAACCCCAACGGTCGCTCACCAGTTGGTCTTGTGGGAAATCGTCGCCATCGTTGTCGGAGAGTGAGTTCCGCACCAGTGTTCTGCGAGAGTGAGCGTACTCCGGACGACGGGGGGACCCCCGGCAGAACTCGCGGGTACCTGCGCGCGTGCTTCGTGCCACGGCAAAACGCGTACGCCTATATATAAATAGTTGATGGTCTGGTCGGAAAGGTTTTAGTGCTGTTGAACATTCGAGCCCGTCTCCGGCTCACTAATCCGTGGAGAATTCTAGTTTTTGTTTTCCTCCTTTTTTGATTTGGTGGTGAGCGAAGAAAGGAGCTCCTGCTCGCAGGACAGCGGAGAGTGTGTGTGGTGGACTAGGACAGCGTGTGCACACGCAACAGTGAATTCAGTGGAATCAGTTCAGTGCGAGGAGTGGCGCAGTGCAGGTGCAGCCTTGAAATGGCGAATGTGATAAAGTTGTTCGGTTTTCTGTGCTTAGTGGTGGCAATCGGTAAGGAAAATTGATATAATTGAACTCGGCATCTAGTTGCTTCAAGGAAGTGTGTGCTCGTATTTCCTGAAAGGCACACCAGTTGGACACTAATTATAGTCTTAAGCGCTGAAGTAGTAGCAACATCATCGTAGGAGAGTGGGAAGTGAGAGGCTGTGAATGAAAGCGAATGTGTGATTTGATGTTTATGCAACTGATGATGATGATGATGATTATTATTATTATTATGATGATCTAGAGGGTGATAATCCATTTCCTCCTTACGAAACAAATCGTTCAATTTTTTAGACTCCTTCAATCATAATAAAACGGTCATCTTAATTTCCATCTCCGGCTTTTTCGGTGGTGATGCTCGTGCGATTATGTGCGGTGTGGACGAACTGAACCAGCCCAAAGCCTCTGGCGATTATATAATATCCCATTTGCATTTCTCCGGATTATTACCGAACATATTAAAAAAAAATATCACTTTGGGGTCGACATCGAAAGCGAAAACCGACACGCTGTGGTTCGCCGTCAGAAAATAACAGGTGGCAAAAACAGAGATGTGTGTGATGCTAGAGGCAGACATCGGAGCTCGAGATCGAGGAAAAAAAAAGACTTAAACCAGTTTCCACGTCCCCGGCCGAACCAACCCAAGTTCCCCGTTTCGTTTGGGCTCCGGTCTACTAGCAAGCATTTGCATAACTTTTTAGCTCAACCTGATTGCTATGGTGGGCTGGGTGTCGAGCCGAGCTAAGCTGCGCTGCGGTTGATTGGTTTTCACTTTTGTTTGCTATCTCTTGGGACATGTTTGTTTCAGGCTGTCCGTGCTGAGTAGATGCATGCAAATCTGACTGCACCTAGTTCGAGCCACAGTCTTCAAGCAATGCGAGCTCGGTAGATTTATGCACTTCTTGATTAGGCAGTGGGGGGTTGTTACATTGGAACGATTTATTTGCTTCTAGATCTCTGAGAAGTAATTCCGAAAGAACTGCATCGAGGTAATAAGAAACTAGTTCCAAATAGCTTTGTCTGCTTCTTTGTTGAAGTTAGCAGCAGCAATATCAGAAAATAGGGATGTTTGCTGTTGGTTGTTAGCTTTTCTGAATTTCTGATTGTTACGAATTGCGGTATTTAAATTATTTACAATTGGGTCCTCTCACAAATTAGTACAAATACTGCATATCGAAATATCGAATAAACTACTAGCTGACATCATTATTAGACAAGTCGGACGTCAAATATGATCAAAACAATTGTTTCAATAGCTGATTTATTGCAATAGCTACTGCATAGCGCTTAAAACAAATCGTCGATTTCAACGATTGTTTACAAAATCAGTTCCGTCGATTTCCCAAGCTGCACTATATTTGTTGCATTCTCATTAAAAAAAAGCCGAAGGACACATCAGTTTGCATGCGGCCACGTTTTCTACACTTTTTCCACGGCGGATTGTCTTTTGTTGAAAAATTTCCTAACAATTCAGCCGAATTTCAATGTGGACACATCTGAACCGCCACCATACCGCAGATTTGTTCTCAGTTTCGTCCGAATACTTTTAGGTTAGATTATTTTTGTCTTCACTGTCCCCCTTCCAGTTATATGACCCTGAAACAAACTTTCCAACTCTGAATCTGACACATTAACTGTTGGTTTTGTATGCACTTAAAATCAACAATTATCACAGTGGCAATTAGTTACGAGCCAAGGTCATGGCGATATACATATCCAATAGTGTGGATTGTGAAATTCCGATATGTTAATTAAATATTCAAGTTGCAGCTCATCATTGCCTACATTCAAAATCCATCGAATTCTTTGAATAAAAATGTGTTGCTTTGGGAGGGAGGCAGACTTTTACTTCACAAGGATACTTAGCTATTACCGAACATTTTGTTGCTGTGTAGCAAAAAATCAGAAGCTACTATGATGTTCTGTACTGGGTTGGGCTACCACCTAATTAGCAACTGTAACTAACGATCGACATAAAAATGCAATTTATTTGATGAATATCAAGATGAGATGACAGTATGATAAATCTCATTTCACTGTTTATTTTTAACAATTCAACCGTTTTTTATCAAATAATATTTTAAAGACTCAAAAAGTCTCACAAAAGAGATCTTTTATTTACTCCTGGACGGTGATTTGAGTTTTGCTTCCGAATTCTTTCATTAACGGCATTTTGAGCTTTTCCAAGGTTCCAAGGTTTGTTCCTGATCGGAAACTTGTAAATCCCACAGCTTTTAAAAAAAATTGTGATTTTCAATTGATTATCATGTACACAATTGAAGAAGTGATAATGATTCAAAATAACGGTCAAAAATAAAATTATATTGATTGAAAAATATTTGGTGCATTACTTTTACACGAATTTACAACATCTCATGAAATTTTAAACGTTGTTGAATTTATGCAAGCTCTGTCAGAAATAAACTTGATCTATTTAAATACAATTTGAAAATATCCCATACACGAGCAAATCGCGTAAAATGTTTTCATGACGTACAAAAAACTCAAGAATCATTAAATTTTATCACTATCATATTATAAATCTTCCTTCCGGGTCTTCATTTCCCCAGCGACAACAATTAATACTGATCTTGTTATGTAAATAATAATTTGTATTCAATTTTTATTAACTATTAGTTTCATAAAGTAACTTAAGATATTTCTCTACACGCACAGATAAAAAGAATTCTTTGAATTTTGTGCGTTATCTAATGCACGTAAAGGAAATGCTAGATTTGGGAACAAATAATAGGATATTTCATGTAAATTTAACCCTGATAACGCCTGAATCTAGCTTGTTGTATGAAAGATTGCAAACATTGTTGCATGGCGCATGTAATATTACAAACAATTTCATTGTTTACGCCTACTTTGGTTTGGAATTGAGTGGGAGTAAATTTTAGGCCCTTGTTAAAATTAATTATTTTTTTCTTAGAAACAAATGCAAAGCAACTGTGTTGAAATATCGGCTCAGAATGTCTTAAGTGTTTGGTTACGAATGACAGCAGGGAAAGGCAACAAAAAACTCGGCCGCCGGTTTATTGGTTTTAGCAAATGAACGGATAATTTGACACGTTCATGTAAACTCTCATATTATTGAGGTGGAAAAGGAGAGCGTTTCATATTATTTTCACAACATTTTGTAAACATACGTTGTAGGTCAAATTTAATTACATATAATTGCATTTTTCGATGCTGTTCAACGTTTCGTTCATATGCATGATGTAAAACTGAAATTCCAACCAATATAAGGTAATACATTGACGTATTTTTGATATTGAACCGTTTAACAACCTTTATTTTCTCCTTTTCAACGATGGAATATTAAATCTGAGCAATTTGAAGCCATTCATAACATTAAAATCAGCGAATTCAAAGCATTGAAACAAAGATTTAGTTTTTCTACAGTTGCTTGAGATTTCCACCCGTACACAATTAGTACAAAAACATCTTTTAAAATCAATTTAGAAATTCTACAGTTACACGAAAAACATATTTCACTACACAGAAAAAAATAATTAATTTTAACAAGCGCGTAAAATTTCCGCTCGTTTAATACCAAGCCAACGGAGGCGTAAACAATGAAATTGGTTGTAGTCCTTGATGCGCCATACAACAAGGTTTGCAATCATTCTTACAACAGGCTTGATTCAGGCGTTATTTGGCTTAAACTTACATAAAATATTCCATTATTTCCTGCCAAATCTAGCATTTCCTTTATGTGCATTAGAAACGCAGAAAATTCAATGTTTCTTTTTATCTGTGTACAGCACAATTTATTTCACGTATCACGAGATACTAGATATTTCATTGTTGTTGCTCAAATATTTCACAACAAAAAAAGTATGAAAGTCACATTTGATGTAAACCGGATTAGTTTGAAAAATACATCAATGCACTCCCTTAATGTAGTTGAATTTTCAATTGAAATTCATGCACCTGAAATGGGCATTCGAAAATATTCAAAAACATATGCATTTTCAAAGAAAAATTTTTAGGTTTCAGTCGTGATGAAAAAATGTATAAAAACTCTCTGCTTTATGATTTATAAAAAATGAAGTTTACATGACCTTCTAAATCTAAACGTTTGTCCACATAAACCGATAAACCATGGCGGCCATTTGTTTTCTGTACTCCTTCTATAAGCTGTCATTCGTTGATCAACACTGAATGAAGTAAGCCGGTATTTCAGCGAAGGTGCCAGGTTATTATTCAAGCTGATCAATGCATTAGGTCCTAAGTAACATTGGGAGACTCTCCTCTCTTTTTCGACTTTCTCTTTGCGTTCCTACGACTATGCAAAAACATGTTCAACTATTTTAAACACACAGCACGGAAATATAAAATGTAATTAAGGATCCAATACGTCAAAAACATCAGCAAATCATTTAATAGACAAACTATTAACGAAAGAGAAAGTCGACGAAGAGAATCTCTGATTGTTACTTAGGACCTAATTCATTGTTTTCAGATGAAAACTATTTCCGCATACTATACTTCTGCGGAAATACCAATTTATATTGCTGTCACTGGATCGTTATATAGATTACAAAATTGAAATGGACAAGAATGAGGTTATGGTGCTGAGAAAATGAAGTCGTCAAAACCATTTTTTTTTAAACCCGACAGCAGTTTGATTGCGAGATCTTGAACTATTGGATGTTTTCTAATATGATATTGAATAACATTGTGCATGAAATGGCCAATTATTCTAATGCAAAACTGAAATTTAATTTATAACAAGAATGCATAAATTCAATTCACTTGAAAATTATATGAGATGTTCACTATTCGTGTAAAAATAGAAAGATGTTTAATTTTCCCCTTGTGTAATTTTATGTTCGATCGACTGTAATTTTAAAACTTTTTCAGTGCTCTTATCATGTGCATGCAAATCAATCGGAAATTACAGAAAAATTATTAACTGTGTTCTCTAAGACAATTCAAAACAAAAATTGGAGTTAGTCGTGACCTGTTTGTCCTTGAAAACTTGCAGTTAGGTAAATTTAAACATTAAGTGCATGCATGGCACCAAAAAATTGGGTAGATCTTAGTACAATATTGAACTTTTGTGCAACTTAGTGAAAGGCTTGAAGGCTAATCTAAACCCTACAACGAAACCCCCTAATTTATGATGCCTTTATGAAATTGCATGGAAGTGTGCCAAAGAGTATTAATAGATACTTTCAAATTATTAGATCTTGAGTCGACCTACACAGATAAAAAGAAACATTGAATTTTCTGTGATATCTAATGCACATAAAGGGAATGCTAGATTTGGCCGAAAATAATGGGATATTTCATGTAAATTGAGGCCAGATAACGCCTGAATTTAGTCTGTTCTATGAAAGATGACAAACATTGTTGTATGGCACATGAAATGTTGCAAACAAATTCGTTGTTTACGCATCATTTATTATTTTTGTCTGTGTAGGAGTAGCTTTCTTGTTTTTTTTTTATATTTTTAAGTAACGTGATGTTTTTGTGAAGCAATGTTTACCTCCAGTGCAACGTAACACATAAGGAATACTCATGTTCCAATGTAGCGATTTGATACTTAGGGATTTCAAAATGCATGGATACTTGATGCATGAATAGATGCATGTTGCAGAGTAGTGACATTTTACAACATCAGTCACTTCTAACTCACTGTCGTGAATATGCTACGTATTTGCAACTCAATATAAAACACATATATCATTCTACATACATGATATTGCACAAATCTTCATAAGCCATTGTGCTTTTGTCACAGTTATAAAAAGGATAACTAACGTTTCTTTAGCTACATCCGAAACGTCATCAGAACGGGACTTTAAGTCAATACATAATTTTACGTTCTTGCAACGTTCAAATAACATTACCACAACAGTGATAACGATTGAAATATATACAAATGAAGTGCACACTACCGACCACATGTATCTTGATTTGAATGAAGAAATAATGAATACATAATCTGATCAGACATTGATCGGGGTTGATTTCTAGAGGTTGTTGTTATTGTATAGGCCTCACAAAGAAAATTGCTTAAACCGCTCATAATGCAACCTCTGAAAGCTAGAAGATTTATGGTAGTGACTATTATCCTTTAACTTTTTCACTGGATCACTGGAAGAGCGAGAGCATATTATTTTAATTTTCGGTTCGGGCCAATTAATATAAATAAAATATTTACCTTCGTAAAGCCGAAATAAATTTCTCCACAAACCAAACAAACAGTTTTGAGATTACTAGTGTTGTGTCATGAATCAGTTGTTAGATTTTTATATTAACTCTGTCGAAAACAAATAGCCACTTCAATATATAAACGTGGTTAAAATAAGTTTAGAAGTATGCAAATAATGTACCAGTGTTATACAGTATGCCCATGGTGCGTCTCACTTAAGGCCTATAGAGTTCCGTTAAATGAAGACGTTTTGCTAAAAACTGAAGGGATAGAAAATCCAACTATCAATTATAGGCCATAATTGGGACACACTACAACAGAAACGTACATCCGTAACTAATACATCAGCTTTTCTTTTAACCAAAAAACAATTTATTTTCTGAAAAATTCAACTTGAAGGAGTACTTAGTAATGTGTATACGGGCCATTGTTTCGGACAACATCAATTGTCGCGATTTCATGGACATGGCTTGCCAAACCACCACATTCTGTCCTAGTTTTTCAACTTGTGGTATTAGAATACCTGTTTTCGGTTTGTGGTATTAGAATACCTGTTTTTATTTTCATTCGCTGTTTTATCAACAATCAATATGAATCTGGCGTTTTGAAATTGGCTCACTGTTGTAGATCCCCTTGGTCCAAAGTACACCTTGCAGTCTAGACCTTGCAATACACTCTTGCTCTTTTCAGTACCTTTCGGTACTAGTATCTGTACCAGTAGCTTTGTCTTTGTTTTGACTCGCTATGTTATTTTGACGGAATATATATGGGTGCTTGGGACCGTTTTGCTAGTACTACCTGGGCCAAAAAATATATTCATTTTCTTCAATACTATCCAGCGGCTGGTGTTATTTTGACAGAAAGTTTGAGAGGTTATTCATTCGCATTTATGTTTTGAAGGGGAATTCATTTAGCTTGGAACTGAGATTGCGACTGATGCACCATTTCTTCATGAGCTAGATACTATATGAATGTTCTTCCTGCCCATCCAGTCCCTGGCCCTATGGTGTACTCCTGGTCAACAATTTCTAATTAAGTGTATTTTTTCATCAGAATAGTCCAAAGGATATGCTCATATTTTAACAACAGCTCCAATTTGATTACGTTCAACTTTTGGTAATTTAGTGATAGCATATTTTTGTTCCAGTAAAATTCAGTGGAAATAACTAACGACATGTGAATTTGCTATCAAGAGTTTAACAAGATCGCCAAATGGTTCGCCAATTATACCGACTAGTTTATATTAGAACACCACATTCTTCCGGTTTGCGGTACATGAATTGTTTGATTCACTGTGTTATTTTAACAGAATATTTGAGGGGTTATTCATTGGCATTTATGTTTTGAAGGAGAATTCATTTAGCTTGGAACTGAGTTTGGGACTGATGCACTGTTTCTTCATGAGCTTATTATCGATAAGTTGTGTCACTGCTTCTGACAATGAATGTATGCTTTAATTTCTTGGAGCTTGCACCGCATGTGTGACATTTTGAGAAGAATTTACTGCGAAAGTCATTATTGACGAAATGAAATTCGCCTTTTCAACATGTTTACTGTAAATTATTGTGATTAATATGCTATAACTATGCCTGTCGATAAATCATCATCTTCGGGCAATCTTGTCCGTTATTAAAAAAAAAACAGAAGGCCCTCGTAGGTATTCAACAGTCGTCTAATTTTCGATTAAATAAAAACTTCAACGCAACAGCTTGTCCCCGTCAGCTTGCATAATACTAAACTACTCTTGCAGCAGACCAGCAGACAACCGTTGCTGAGAGTTCATGGCCACAACTCAGATGGTAACGTATGTGCTCTACCACAAACGGTCCCAGCAGCACACAACAATCCATCATCTTCAATGACCGATTCCCACGGACAGCACGCATGACCATATTCAATTGCATGGCCCTTTATGGCCCCGCAGACAATGTGATCTCACAAGTAACGACAACGAGAATGCATTGTGCATTTTCCCACTGGTCGTTATTTCTAGTTTTTTTTTATTCACATTTGGTAGACCATGACCCTAAGCGTTCCCAATAAGGGTTACTCGTAGTTAGGAGATAATTGAGTTAGCTTCGAGCAATCTCAACGTTCATCTGGTTGGTTCTAATCCGACGTAGTCAGGGTCAGATTGAGGATCTTGGATGTGGCTGTTATTATCAATGGTACGCCGCCATTGATTCACTGATAATTTTTACCAGAAGGAGGTGCTGGTAGGTTAAAGTACTGATCCAACTGGTACAACACCGTGCTTGTTCTATTTTGCACTAGATGACAGCACGTTCGTTTATCTCACGTACCATGTATTCGTTCCAGTATTCTCACGAAAAAGTGGTTGTAAAATGCTCATAAAATTTTAAAAGTTTAAATAAGCTTATTAAGAAATCTGAAGAGGCCAAACATCTGGCTAAACAATCTGAAGAGGCCACATCTGCGTATGTTCAATTTGGCCTTAAATTTCAATTTTACTATCACTGAAATAGCAGCGGGTGGATAGTCATGAAGAAAATGAAAATATTTCTTGGCTCAGGTAGTACTAGCACACCGATCCCATTTCAGTCCCAAGCTTAATGATTTGCCCCTAATAACGTAACTCTCACCAACCCATCCTCAAGTTTTGTGTCAAAATAACATAACGAATCAACACAACAACAAGAATTATTGCAAGGTGCAGACTGCAAGGTATATTTCGGACCTAGGGGTTCTACATCAGTGAACCAATTTCAAATCGCTAGTTGCACATTGATTGTTGGAAATAGTGACATCTGTTGTAATAGAACGCATTGGATAATGTCTTACCAACAAGCAATAATAAACTAACGATTTAAAACTGGCTCACTACTTTAGAACTGGTCCCAATAACACCTTAGAGTACCACATTTCTTCGCTTTACGGTATTAGAATCTTTTATTTTGATTCGCTGTGTTATTTTAACATAATCTTTGAGAGGTTATTTGTTTAGGGGTTGAGTTTTTGAGGGGTTATCTGATGGTACTTCCAGAGCTAAAAAAATGTAAATTTTCTTGTTGGCTATCCAGCCCCTGGTCCTACTGCTTACGAGCTATGCGTTATACATTTCCTTGATTTTAAACTGCTTGATAAATATTTTGTATTTCGATGTACTAGAGTTAGTGTACCGGGTAGTCATTTTTTGTATCTATTTTTCGCCAGTCACCATCAATTTTTTTGCATGGAATGAACTGTATGTAACCTCGTTTCTGGTGCAAATCTTTCACAATAACACAAACTTTCGACGTTTTTACATAATTTATATTGTGAGTGTACCATCAACAATCAATAGGAAACTAGCTAATTAAAATGAGCTCACTGCTTTGGAACCCTACACGCAAATAAAAGCTTAGTAGAAACTACAATTTCGAGGGTTAAATTAAGCGCAAACACCAACCATTTTGACCTCACCATAAATGCGTTTGATTTAACCACAGAGAAGTGACATTCAGGCTCAAACATTTTTTTCCCCGATTTACTGTGTAAAATTTTAAAAGCAAACCGTTGGAAAAACAGCGCCGCCTAGTCTAGGTTTCACCAAACTAAAATTGACAGACTATCAAATCTCGAGGCGGGCCAGTGGCGCTATCCACATACGGTTCACCAAAACTAACAGAAACGAGCTGTTATGTTCAAATCTAGATAAAACCGTCAAAAGGTCGAAAGTAACCATTGTAAACAATGCCTTAAAATGTAAATTAGCTGGAACTGCCAATATTTATATCCACTACCGACGGGAAGGTAATAACTCCCTCTATCTTTTGCTATTTTGTTTGGTGGAGCAAACAGATCCGAGAAAAATATGCTAGATGTCATTGTTTACAAAATGTTACTTTCGACTTCTTGATTATTCAAGAAATGGCAGTTACAAAAACGTACACACGGAGGGCACTCCAGCTTGGATGTTTGTTCTGTGTGATTTTACAATGCCTGTGATTAGATCAACCATGGTGCGGTTGATATCAATATGAGGTTTGTCAAATATACCACAAATGTTGAAGGTTGCACCAACAATCAATATGCAAATAGCGATTTGAAATTGGTTCACTGTTGTAGAGCCCCTTGGTCCGAAGTACACCTTTAAGCCAGCACCTTGCGCGTACATATTTGCGTCTTTGTTTTGATTTGCTGTGTTATCTTGACAGAATATTTGAGGCAATATTTTCACAGAATATTTGATCAAATCCTATTTGTATGGGACCTACTGGTCTTAGGGTTAGACTATGGTTGTACCATAAACGTAGTAAATTTGACTGAAATTTCATAGTAGTTTTGAAAATAGGCTTAGTCGAGTAAAATGGCAGTTTTTACTACAAGATTTTTTTCAGTGTGTAAGTCCTAAGCACATCATATTAATTGAATATTTGAGGGATTATTCGACGAGAGCAAAGTTTTGAGGGGTGATTCATTTTGTCTCGAGAAGTACCAGCCCAAGAGGGTGAATCACCCCTTAAAACATAACCTCTCAAATTTTTTGACAAGATAACACAGCGAATCAAAACAAAAATTAAGATTATAGTACCGAGAAGTGAATGAATTGGGTACTTAATAGTGTACTTAGGACCAATGGGGTTGTTAAGCAATGAGCAATATTTTAAACGCTAGTTTCCTATTGATTGTTGGTACAACTCCTATTGATTGTTGGCACAACTCCTTCCGTTGAATATCCCGATCGTTTTAGAAACTCATCCACAGATACATGATTATTTCCAGCGACTCACCGTCGCCGCTAGGTTGCTTGATATCTGATGTCATACCCATCATGACAAACTCCATTCACTTTGCGAGCTAATCGTCGCATCGCCTGACTTTATAATGAAAGTGATCTAGACTCCACTTAAGGATTGACTGTCAGAGCCAAGTGGGGAATTACGTAAAGCACCTACTTGTACACCGCAGCACTACTCGTGGCGCAGTTTTTTTTTGTTGCAGCTATCAAGAAATGCCCACCGAGAGATTGCGGAAAAAGAGAAGGTGTTGCCATAGAATGGAACTGGTTTCCCTGGCCTCGCCGTTGCCGTTGCGAGAAGCAGGGACGGGAGAGAAAAACGGGCCCTCCGGGAAGGTTTTTTTTTGCAATGTGCTGGTGCCGCATTAGGTGCGGAATTCGCAAGACTGGTGTAGAGTTTGAGTAGTTGACCGAGTCGATTTGAACGTGATTAGAATAAAGGCATTTTTTCGGTAAACCTAGAAGGAAAAGAGGTTCATCTCACCGGCACTGATCAACAGAGCTAGGAATAAAATGGAGTAGCTGATTTGTTCGAAAAGTTCAATCAAAGAAAGTATTTGCAATGTAATGTTCGAAGATAATCTAGTACTACACCTTCCAAAGGCCATGATTTTGCTTATCAAACAACCCTGTTTCACTACTCTAATACTTCAACAAAGACCATCGGATGGAACCGGTTGGAACCGGCAGAAAGCCGATTACCAAATCGGCATCGCAGTAACCGAGGTGTTTATCAATGGTTCCACTTTCATGCCCGTATTGGTTAGCCACACTTCGAGTTCA
Source organism: Aedes japonicus (assembly GCA_034211315.2). Taxonomy (NCBI): domain Eukaryota; kingdom Metazoa; phylum Arthropoda; class Insecta; order Diptera; family Culicidae; genus Aedes; species Aedes japonicus. Next base: position 737,277 of record JASCZW010001818.1, read on the forward strand.
ACCTTTTTCACTCTGAGAAAGTGTCCTCTATCTGTTTTGTAACCATAAAATTGCATAATGCCCTCGCAACCTCAGCCATAAACCTACTTTCATTTTTTTTTCTCTCTCTTTCATTTACAGCTGCGGTCGATTTCCGTGTCAAAAGGCAGGACGATGACGGCGACGGTGAAGACAGCATCGATGATCTGTGCAAGGACCGACCGGCCGACGAGTACTTCCGTCTGAGCACAGATGGCGATTGCCGCGAAGTCGTGAGGTGAAGATCAGCGCCTTCGTGTGTGATTCCCAACCCTTTCCAGCGAAAGTTACTACTGTCCTAAAAGTAGTAATGCGCAACGTGTGTGAGAGCGAGTGCGTGTGTGTGTGTGTTTGTGCGAATGTGTGCGTGATGCCAAGTGTTTCTTTGTGATGCCTTCGGTTTTCCTTGCTTTTGTTTTCCTCCAGGAAGTCGGTACAGTGAGCGATTAGTTTTCCCATCCGGATCTAGTACTACACCTGTCAAAAGCGACTGGTTTTGGCGCGTCTAGTACTACGATAAGCTTGAGAGTTGACTTTGAAATGTCAGAACGTACCAATTAGTACTCCCTGAATCGACGTTCCAGAAATTAACCAAAAAATATAACGCTCAATAGACTCCAAAAGATTACACGTTTAATTCCCATCCGCTCGTTAATGTATAGGTGCGATAATGCCGGAGAAAATGGCATCACAAGGCTGGCACGCGTGCGTTGCCCAACCGGGTTGTACTTTGACGTTTACCGTCAGACCTGCGATTGGAAAACGAACGTTAAAAATTGCGATGAACTAGGAAGTAAGTCTACGACGGTGGACCCGCCAACGATGGAACCCTCTTTTCAGTTCCATCCTTGGATCCGGGTTCACCGGAGCAAACCGTCACCACTAAAACTTTTCTTTCTCTTTCTCTATTTTCATCTCCTTGCCTTTTGAATACATTGAAAAATAAAAACAAAATCGAACCCAAAATTCACCACCCTCCCCCGAAAACAAAACAAAAAACCATCTGCGAACCCCCCCTTCCGTGTTGGTAAATAAATAGGTGTACCCGTTCCGGACTGAAGCAAATTACTTGCCCGTCCGGTCTAGCGTTCGACATTGAAAAGCAAACTTGTGATTGGAAAGCAAAGGTCACCACGTGTGACAAGAAGGAAAGTAAGTCTCAAACCAAAATCGTTATCTTTTCGGCCGAGGGAAGCAAGTCGCCAAAGTTCCTTACCACCGCTTTGTATATGCGTTCCTTCCCGGGAACGGAAAGACGACGCTATGTGCACAGCATTTTGCAGAACTTTTGCTACTTTACACACGCAATTTGGTTTGGGATGGCAATGAACCCTTAGTGCACTAGTTTTCGATATACACCCGCAAAAATTAGGCTAGGCAGGATGGATCGGCATTGCTAGAATTGTAGTGAATAGAGCACCATGCATCTAGGAGGCGTTGCGTTACACCTCTTCCATGCTGTACTAGATTAAAGAAACAAAGTGACGCAGCGCCTACTACGCGATAAAATTCAAACTTTATAGTTGTAGATCTTTGACAGCAGACACACGACACTGACATAACCTAATTTAACTCCCATTAACACACACAAAAATACCATAACATTAGCTTGCTTTTTGTTTGAGAAATAAATCTTAGCTTAAGGTGAAGGATACTAACATTCTCATACCCTAACGAATGTCTCCTAACACTATTGTAGAATGTGTATGTAAATTACTTATCAAACTTCCAAACACTTTACAGAAAAGAAAAAAAATATCACTTAATACTAAATAGCGCTTGAAAAAAGTTACATAACGATTGAATACCTTCCTAACCGGAGGTTCTTTCTCTTCATCTGTATCCAGTTTCTCTTCACATCTATTTGTATGCGCTTAATACAAACACGTTTCTTCAATCCATTGAATGATCAACTCAAAATAAAACCATTGCACACACCAGTTTGGCAAAAGTAAACAATGCATGGGTTTTGCTAATACTAGAGCAAAATTTACCATTGTGACAACTCTACAATAATTGCTCGCAAAACAACACTAACTCATCTCAAGCTAAAGACACACCGTAGACATGAACACACTACAAAACAGCAAAACATAGGATTAGCCAACTGTTCTCCTCCATGCGGACCGACGACCGCAGTAGTCCGAAGTCAGATATCCCAATCGCCCACGTGCCTACACAACTACACACGAACACACCTATTTACAACACGTTCTACAGCGTTCTCCCTGAAGAATTCCACAACCTTCTTCATATCACTTCACGCTCAAACTAAAACTCCACTACAGGCCATACATCTACAAAGTATGCTAACGATTTCTCTGCTCTTCCCCAATGAAACTACTTGCCGCCCCACCAAAGAACCAAGAAAGGTCCTACCCATCCTGAAGACCGATGAGCCCATCTGCCCGGAGGGTAAACTATCCTGCGGTAACGGCGAGTGCGTCGACAAGGAACTCTTCTGTAACGGCAAGCCCGACTGCAAGGACGAATCCGACGAGAACGCGTGTAGTAAGTTCGATTCACCCAAAAAAAACACAGAATCTTACCTCATTCCACCACTTTCATTCCATAGCTGTCGAGCTGGATCCAAACCGTGCCCCGGATTGTGACACCACGCAGTGCGTGCTGCCGGATTGTTTCTGCTCGGCCGACGGTACCCGCATCCCCGGAAACATCGAGCCCCAGCAGGTCCCACAGATGATCACCATCACCTTCAACGGTGCCGCCAACGTAGACAATATCGATCTGTACGAAGATATTTTCAACGGCCAACGTCAGAATCCTAACGGCTGTCAGATCCGTGGTACCTTCTTCGTGTCGCACAAGTACACCAACTACTCGGCCGTACAAGATCTGCACCGTAAGGGACATGAAATCTCAGTTTTTTCACTGACGCACAAGGACGACCCCAACTACTGGACCTCGGGAACCTATGACGATTGGCTGGCTGAAATGGCCGGAGCTCGTCTTATCATCGAAAGATTCGCCAACATCACCGACGGTTCGATCATCGGTGTCCGTGCTCCCTATCTTCGCGTCGGCGGAAACAAGCAATTCGAAATGATGGCCGACCAGTTCTTCGTGTACGATGCCTCGATCACTGCCTCGCTCGGACGCGTTCCAATCTGGCCGTACACTCTGTACTTCCGTATGCCACACAAGTGCAACGGTAATGCTCACAACTGCCCATCGCGTAGCCATCCAGTATGGGAAATGGTCATGAACGAACTCGATCGTCGTGATGATCCAACCTTCGACGAATCGCTGCCAGGTTGTCACATGGTTGACTCTTGCTCCAACATCCAGTCTGGTGAACAGTTCGGTCGCCTTCTGCGTCACAACTTCAACCGTCACTACAATACCAACCGTGCTCCACTGGGTCTGAACTTCCACGCCTCATGGCTCAAGTCCAAGAAGGAATACCGCGAAGAACTGATCAAGTTCATCGAAGAAATGCTCGGCCGTAACGATGTCTTCTTCGTCACTATGCTCCAGGTTATCCAGTGGATGCAAAACCCAACCGAGCTGAACGCTCTGCGAGACTTCCAGGAGTGGAAGGAAAAGTGTGATGTCAAGGGACAACCCTACTGTTCTCTGCCGAACGCCTGCCCGCTGACAACCCGCGAACTGCCTGGCGAAACTCTGCGTCTTTTCACCTGCATGGAGTGCCCCAACAACTATCCATGGATCCTGGACCCAACTGGAGATGGCTTCTCCACCAAGTAAGCTAGTCTCCCGAGGGAACCTCCATCCAATGAAAGTCTGATTTAGTTGCGTTGAAGAAACAACACTACGAACGTAAGAAAGGGTCTCCGTTGACTCCTCCTGCCCCATCCCCTTCCCCAACGGAGTACAAATGTCTGTTGTAAATAATTATAACTTCTTACATTCTCCTCTCCCCAGTTCCCATTTCCCGAAAAGACTCCTTATCCCAAGAAAAAAAAATCCCTTTCCCCCAAATAAATCTGAACCACCATTTTCCTATTCACGGAGAATCGGGATACGATAATTATATCAACAACAAAAAAAACCTTAAAAGATTGAACGTGATAATTTTATTTAAAAACAAAAATACTCTTTCAAAACTACCATCGAAAATAAATGAGCGAAAAATAAAAAAAATAATAAAACGAGTCGCACATAACTAAGCCGAGACGAGAAAGAGAGATAGAGCACGACTTTAAGAAAGTAAAACAGAAGAACGAGAGCGCGAGGAAACCGTGTGGCCAACCACATAATCGCGATTTTGCTGCGGGACTGGCTGGCCGCACGGATCAGGTTTTTTTTTTATTTACGTCGTCGATTAAGATTACTCGTTTTTTTTTAATAATTATATTTTAAACTATTTTTTCCCTAACTTAAATTGAGTATATGAATCGCCGCAGCCACCAGGTGGCGTCGTGAGTTGAAAGTTGGAAGGAACAATAGTAGAGAGATGATTGAAATTTAATATTTTGCGCGGTAAACATCCTGTAGTTGTTGCTACCTTTATTACCCTCTGATTGGAGAGTGCTTGCGGCTGGTAGTTTAGAATGATATGAAAATACACAAAATGGCAAGAAAATAAAGTTTACATAAAAATAAACGTGATGCGTGAGGATTTACTGATGACAATGCCCTGACAATGTCCCATAGTGTAATTACCCTGCAACAGACATCAGTTATTATGACTGGCCCACAATTGATACGTTGCGGAAGCGTTTGCGTGAATTTGACAGTTTTCCCATAGTTTTTCTGTCAAATTTACGTCAACGTATCCGCAACGTATCAATTGTGGGTGACTCTTTACTCCAGGAAAACACTTGTTACAGTGCAGAGGGTCAACTTAAAAGCACAGACAGACGTTTAAGCAAGAACAAAATTAATCGACAACTTCGTGTATATGTTCAAATCCATTAGCAATCGCTCGTTCACTAACGCCGCGTAGTTCACTTAGTCGAAGTGCCCACCCAAGCAAACTTTGAAGTTCACGAAAGGTTCGTTCAAGAGGTTGAAGAGAATGCTATTCAGCTCAAAAAGTACCACAAATGAACAAAACAATACAAAAAAAACCTGTATTAATCCACCGATGGTGAGACTAAACACTTCTTACACTTCACCAGAATAACGAACTCAAATGTGACCAATCTGGTACTGGATAAATATTTTTATCAGAAATTCCAGGCAGATCCCGGAATATTCGAAATATTGCCATTAATAGTCTTTAACGACCTGTTTATGTTAGTTTTATAAAAGGGGAAATTACATAAATATTAGATACTTCATATAATCAGTCCATAGAACGAATAATTAGACAATCCTAAGCGTCAATTTTGATTATCGATATGGATTCAAGATGCTTAATAAGTACATGTTCGTTGAAAATTGTGTAGTTATAGCAACAATCAATATGTAACTAGCGATTTGAAATTGGTTCACTGTTGTAGAACCCCATGGTCCGAATTACACCTTGAAGCCAGCACCTTGTTATACATATTTGCGCCTTTGTTTTGATTTGCTGTGTTATTTTGACAGAGTATTTGAGAGTGTGTTCATGTGAGTTCATTATAAGGGGTGCATTATTGAGCTTGGGACCGAGCTTGGGACGATGTTCTAGTACTGACTGAGCCAAGAAAAAAATCGTTTTTGTATGGGACCTACTGGTCTTAGAGTTAGTCTATGGTTATAGTAAATTGAGACTTTGTGTAATTTTCGAATATACTCGTTGCAGTTCAAAACCCGACCACTCGAGCCCATCGATCCTGCTCTAATGCTATAGAGTCGCATAGTGTGGCCAGTTCACTGTATGTGCTATACAACGCATTAGATGCGGAACAATACAAGCGGCATCGATTGGGGTGTGTTCTTGTTCGGTTTTGAACTGCAACGAGTATATTTTCATCTCACAATGCTCTTCCTTAAAGAATGCTTAATTTGTATTTGTGACCTTTTGATCAAAAGAAAATGACTAGGAAAGCCTTTGTTTACAAAAGCAGATTCGCCCTAATGTAATGTTGGTGCTGAATTGTAAAGTGCTGTCAAATTTGGAATTCAATTTGATGTTGATATTGAAGTAAGTTTTCGAATTGCTATTCTTATTAAATTCCGTTTACCGAAACGGAAAAGTAAAAAATCGAAAGGAAATTTCTGCAGCAGTATCCACCTGAAAATAACGAAAAATAAAATTGTAATTTGTAAGGTTTCCACGCAAACTAATGGGAGCTGTCACTTTTACTTTCGGAAAAATGTTCCGCTCGATTATTCCGTAAGTGAAGATGACATTTCGTTCCATGCAGATCAATTGTCAAAATTCCGCTTGGTAATATTGAACAAAATTGCGTAACCTCTTTACATTTTAGGTCAATATTGGCCTTAAGATGTTAGACTTTACTCGCACGCTAAGATAAGATTACCGAAAATAAGGTTTTAATTTAACCGAAATTTCACCGGAAAGAAATGACGCGGCATTGAAATAACAATCGCGATAGTTGATACCTATAATAAACACACTTTTGTTTCAACCACAAAATTAGATCTGTGCGCCGCGGCGCCACGCCGCCGCCGCTCCCGATTTTATGACGCCGCCGCCGCCACTATTTTGCACCGGCGCGCCGCTGCATTTGTTTTGCCCGCGCCGCTGGGTAATTTGAGGCGCGCCGATGAAATTTTTCACCGTGTATATATCCTTTTAGTAATGCTCATTAACCCTTTAGAAATCTGCTTTTATAACTAATTGTAACATCCCGATGCGATGTGCTATCCAGAGGGTGAGCGTGATCAGCTTTGCCAGTGTATATTTTCATGTTTCGACTCTCAGCAATTTCACGAGTGAGTTTAAATTTAATAATTATAAAATGTCGCCTTGAAAGTCGAAAAATTTCCATCGCGAGTGTACATATTGATACCACAAGCAATAGTAATCGAACCAGCGATGTGTTAAAAAAATGCGTGCACTATAATATGTCACAAATGGTTTTTCTCATCATCTGCTTCCTGACAAAGTGTTTTGCAATGTATGTCTAATCTTAGCAAAACAAATGGCTGTTCTTAATTTGCAGAAAGACAGGGATCGAGATATTGAGAACGATCCTGCAATCGATAAGGCGTTAACGTTCGGCAAATAAACATTATTTATAATGAAATTGATGAATTTTTCTAAGAATTTCTGTCGTTGGGAAAACATTGTTTTTATTTGTGCATGACAAGTCTCGAATCAAATAACTTGGTTAACCATGGGGCAAGACAGCGCCTTAACACAAGCAATTTCAGAGTTGATTTTGAGGTACCTCGAGTAACTCACGTTGCTCAGCAAGCGAGCATTGTTTTCTTGTTTTCTCTCTTTTTTCACAGCAGCTGCCATAGAAACCGCTCGCTATTTCATGAGCTCTCGTGTATGTTTCATTTTCAGTGTGTTTTATTTTTTTCTATTTAAGTCTGATTTAGAAAATAATATATATTCCCTAAAACTACGTATCTGTTCGTATAATTTAATATCATATTTACAACGATTAGTGTTGACCTTTGCTCAATTTGAGTCATACTTTGAATAAACCCACCGATTTAAGTTTGACCTGCTTTTTGATATAACAGCATAGCAGGAGAAGAGACAAACAAGCTCAGCACGTTTTATTCCGACTAAACCGCCAAGCTTCTTAGAATCAATGTTTACCAAATAACCATTTGGTAATTTTACTATACAAAACTGTCATTGGACTTCAGTTAAGACATCCGTATCACGTATCGCATATTAAATATGTAAATAGAATCCTCATCCCCAAACTTTTGAAACCCTGGCACCTGATGATAACCGATAAATATTGATTCAATTTAAAGCTGTATTAAGTTACTCGTGAGTAAAACTGTCTCACCCCTAGTGGCTAACCACTGAATTAACCGGTCAATCTGTGCACAGTGGATTCTTTTTTACACATATTAAAAGTAATGTTTTAAGAATATGGATATTTCGGTCACCTCACTGCTCTTAATTTTGATGTTTTTTTGATGGATTTAATTTTTGATCTTAAAGTAAACTCTGTAATACATGAATTTTAATGCAACTTGAATTTTTTTTAAGATACTTTTTTAGGTTTTGAAACATTTAGCTTCTTACATTTTTTAGATATTTAGATTTTTCGATTTTTAGATTTATAGATTTTTGAATATTTGAGATTTAAGATTTTTAGATTTTTAGATTTCTCGAATTTTTGATTTTTAGATTTTAAGATTTTGACATTTTTGAATTTTAAGATTTTTAGATTCTAAGATTTTTAGATTTAAGAATTGTTATACTTTAGGATTTTTAAAATTTTAGATTTTTATTTAGATGTTTAGATATGAAAATTTTTAGATTTTTCGATCCTAATTAGTTTTAGATTTTTAGATATTTAGATTTTTTTATATTTTAAGACCAATTTAGATTTTAAGATTTTTAGATTTAAGATTTTTAGACTTTTAGATTTTAAGATTTTAAGATTTTATGATTTTAAGAGTTTTAGATTTTTAGATTTTTAGATTTCTAGACTTCGGATTTTTAGATTTCAAGATTTCAAGATTTTCAGATTTTTAGATTTATAAACTTTTTGATTTCAAATTTTTTGGATTTTTAAAATTTTAAATTTTAAGATTTATTTTAGATTTTTAGATTTATAGATATTTAATTTTGATATTAATTTTGATTTTTATGTTACGAGAGTGTTCTATTCTACGGTACATTAAAATCAGGGTACAAAATTAATAAAATGTCTTATCAGAGCTCTTTAATCTACTTTTTTGTTGTAATAAGTCTTCATTAAAATATTATTTAATGAATATATCATCATTCGTTCAGAATAGATTCCTGTGGCATTGTATTCGATTTCCACCATCACTGAAAACTTGACTTGCTATCTTCGTAAAGATTTGAAGTAAATTATTTTCGTTCACGACAATTACGAAATGTGCTGAGCGTCTCTTGGCAATTGAACTCTGAACGCTGAAAAAACAGATATAATAACATAAATACTTTCAAGAAAAGGAATCAAAACCATAAACCTATTTGCATAATAATGACAACTTTATTCTAATTGGTTATTACTTATATGTACGCTTTTGAAACTGGTTAAGTTTAGTAATAAAGCCATAAGCCAAATTCCCCGTCGACTTCTCATGAACAATTTCTATGATGTTAAGTGTCATATACTGTGGAAGACTAAGTACCTATAACCTATAACACACCTACTGGTCTTAGAGTTAGTCTATGCGGTTACCAAGTACCTATAACCTATAACACATGCACACGTCAATTCATGGGGTGTGGAAGTAGTTCGCCTTCCCGCGGTGCACCCTGGAAACGTTAAGCTCCCCTTAACGGCTAAACGAACTACAACGGAGGAAGCGCCATAGGCGCGGGATCCGGGAGGAGGTCGTAAGCGGTCGTGACGTGGGGAACAGGGACGATCCTGGGGTAATGCCGCACTCCCAGACGTTCCAACCCCAGTCCTGGCCCTGGCTTTCTCGATCGGAGGAGGGACTATACGACGCGAGGTTCGGCAGGTACCAAAAGTGGTCGGGTAGGGAGATCGCGGACGATCTGGATTGACCACCAGACGTCCCGAACCCTGCTTGGATCCAGGAGCATCTCTATGAAGTTAGACATAGTGGGTGCGTAAAGCACACTAGGCCCCTCCCTGAAGTAATACCGAAAGGTGGTTCCGGGGAGGGCCGCCGGGGCTCGAGGCACGGGTGGGTTTTTAGGGGATCGAGGAGTAGGCGCCCTCATCCCCACACCCTGAGTTCTTCAGGAGTCTGTTTGCAGATTTTCCATCCCGCCAAAAAAAAAACAAACACGTCAATTCATCGACCTGAGTCATATAACACTATGGATATCCGGGCCTTGTATCAAAATATAAGAGTTGGAGTTATCCTATAGTCGTTACAGTGCACGAGAAAGCCGAACATTTGAAAGGGATAAGCATAAGGAACTGTTGAGGGTATAATTTATACCCGCGCCGATCCACGCCGCCGCCGCCGCCGTTCAAAATTACAATACACGCCGCCGCCGATTCAACATAAATCCAACAATCAATATGCAACTAGCGATTTGAAATTGGTTCACTGTTGTAGAACCCCTTGGTCCGAAATACACCTTGAAGTCAGCACCTTGCTGTACATATTTGCGCCTTAGTTTTGATTTGCTGTGTTATTTTGACAGAATATTTGAGAGTGTGTTCGTGTGAGTTCATTATTAGGGGCGCATTATGAGCTTGGGACCGAGCTTGGGATCGATGTGCTAGTACTGACTGAGCCAAGAAAAAAATCGTTTTTGTATGGGACCTACTGGTCTTAGAGTTAGTCTATGATAAATCGGCGCACAGGTCTACACAAAATATGTTTAGCTCAAACCAATTTTTGAATTAAATAAACCATACTTCATAGTTAACAGAGCCATCATTTTTACATATCTGTTATAGGGTTAAATCAAAACAAAAACGTTATTATTCCAACCAATGTATATGCTTGGGGCAACTATACAATCAAATAAAAACAACAACCTGGTAGTTTTCAATTCGCTTTCAAGTTCAGAGAAAGTTATTACTAAGGTTGTGGTGGATGAGGAATTACTTGAATTATTGAAATCACTCCAGTCAACAGCACCAGCAATTGAGGTTTTCATTGGCGAGTAGTTAGGGATGAATGACCTTCTAGGTTAAAATCGCTCTAAAATAATTCAACAACAAATGGTGAGTAGTTTTTGCAATAATTCGATCAGTGTATCAATAAGTTTGTTTTTTTTTCAGCAAATGACTTAAGCTCATAGAGCGTGAAGAAGTATAGGATTTTCTGTCCCGGCAATTACTAGCGGACAGAATGAATGCCGCTGTTCTATGGTTAACTGCGGGATATGTTATTGTTATACATATTTATTATTGGAACAATAAAAATTGTAAATTTAATTGCATTCTCTTTCAAACGATTTCAGAACCGAAAATCTCATTCAGAAAAAAAATGAACTGACCTCTAGCATGTTGAAACTAACTATTGTTACTGAGTTGGTTCAACTATAATCATGGTTGAATTTACTGGCACGGTAAGCTAACTGTCAAAATATCAACAATATTTTTTTTTCGACATAACCATTGTATAGTTAAAGTTTATTCAAGCATACATTGATTAAATCAACTTGAAATGTATGAATCCTAGAGGGTTTGAGCTGTTTAGTGGAATACCTGTAACTAGAAATTAGAAGAAAAAAAAATTAGTATTTACCATTTAATTCCAACTACCTTTGCTTATCTTGACAGATACGCGAAGAAGTCTGCACCTTGTAGACGAAGTACGCGTATCTGTCAAGATAAGCAAAGGTAGTTGGAATTAAATGGAGAATACTAATTTTTCTTCTAATTTCTAGTTGAAATATATGGTTGTTACAATCATGCACATGGGTTATCGAAAAATCAATGCAAAAGTATAGTTGATTTTTGATGAAATATTATTGATTGAACTCTTGAAGAATCCAAGTAAAGCTAAAGTGAAGTTAAACATCGTAAGTTCTAAAACTGAAATTGATAATAACTTTTTGGCTATTTTTCAAACTGTATGGAATTGGTCAGAAAGGTAATTATCGTCGGTTTTCTTATCTTTTTATCACCAATTACTTTGCTTAGAAAGCTCGAAAAACCATTTCAAACAAGCGCCATCTACGACGATTAACCTCACTTTTGCGTTACGTGGATTCTTCCATAAGCTTGTAGTACACTGTTTGTCCAATAGCCAAATATTTGGCATAGGCAGCTAGACAGCTGACAGATATCATAGATGTTTGTCAGATGCCTATCTGCCTATGACAAATATTTGGCTATTGGACAAACAGTGTACTACAAGCTATACTTTTTTCTCCGTGTTTGGTTTAAAATGCTCCCATTGGGCTGCAAGCAATTTCGGTAAAAAGAACCGTAAAAAAATCAGTAATTATTAACGTTTTTCCCTTCTTTCCAACAATATCGAAATTTCGGTAATTCGCTGATTTCAACATGGGTTTACCGATAATCTCAGTACACAGAGAGGAATTTGATAGTCAATTTTACCATTATTGGGGGTTAGGATGACTTTTGCAGCATAGTGATTTTGATCTGACTATGATCATGGTCAAAAATACCTTTAAAAATAGTTGTTCCAACATTTGCCATAATGTCGGAATAGTCCGTGTCACCATGATCATAGTCAAGAATACCATGAACGTGGTGAATTCGTCCATTTTCATGGTTATTGTAACCATTATATGCAATAGTCACCTTGACCATGATATAATTGTCGGTATAACGATAGAATTTTTCTCAGAGTATGTGCAGTGCACTTTTGTGCGGTTTTCGGTATTTTTACCGACTGTTCTGTATTCTTGTCTTAGCGTGCGTACGCCAGAATCGCTCTTTATGAGACATGAGTTGCACACATTTAGGCGTTTCTTTTACACGAAGCTAATGCCAGTTTGCTCTACACGGCTGTACCTATAATCCAAATGTATGTACTCTAAAAACGGATCTATTGATTCATTGGCTGAATAAATTTTTCTCCGTTTTTTTACAACTTTTTACTATCGAAACAGCGCTCATGATGGATGGTATCGAGAATTATTTCAACTACTAACAAAAAGTGTTTGTGTATTCGTAGATTGAAGTACAAGCAAAATGTGAGATTGAAATAAAACGAATATTTTTTTCAAAGCATAATTTACACGTATCATCATGTTTTAATATTGGAAAAGATGGCCACTTTTTCGGAGGAACTGGAGTCACGCAGGACCTCTTCTAATGGCTAGTATGGTCAGAAATCCTCAAAATGTCTTCTGGTGACCTAGTTTTGCTAAATCATGAAGTTTGATGAGCTGCATGCCATGCTTCGTATTTAAAAATATTTGTCCACCATCCCAGCACAGGTACTTACCCCAGTACTTCCACCTTTGGATCCAAAATAACAGACATCTTCTAAATAAGCAGTGCAGATCCATAAACTAGGATAGTTTTTTGATCTATTGATGGCTAAACGAATGAGTATAATTTATTTGAAATTCGAATTTTTCTATCTCAGAGGGGTTTCTAGGCCATTTCTAGACCTCCCATTTCTTGATAGTTCATTTCTTATGAACTTCTTTCAGATCGTTTTGGAGATAATCGTAGGGACATCCTGGATAACTGTCTGTGGTCTTGTTCTAACTGTTCGTTTTCAACACGCAGTTCATAAGCGGACGCAATGTTTTCTTGTTCTTTTATACTTAAGCCAATGATACGACTTAAGCGCAATGCGTTACAAATTTTGCAATCTTATGTTAAAATTAGTTATTCAGAACCGAGTTAAAATAAAGGTAAAACGTGAGAGAATATTAAAAATCTCCAGATTTGGAAGGGACATAGAATGAAAGGATAATAAAGGTAGATTAAACTCTTGAATTTAAATAAGTACATGAGCACTTGTAGGATTATATACCTCAACCCGTAGATGTAAGATAATTATTGTACAGATTGTCAAATAAAATTTAGTTCGATGTACACTCCCTGATTCTTTCAAAATTTATCTTGAGGAATCCCGACCAAGATCCTTCGGTTTAGTTTGGACTTGACCCTACTCTCAAGATATCCTGGACGAGAACCTTTTAAAAGAGTCAAGACAGGCGGTTGAAAGTAAAGCGAAGTATCCCGAACCACGAGAATTACTCAGCTGGAAAACGTGTAAATTCAAAAGCACTTGTAAGTCCCCGAACCAGGGGAAGGAAGTTGGCTTTGAGAACGACATTTTTCGTTATGGACATTATTTATTTCAAAGTTTATGTTTATATTTCAAGCTGAACAATGCATTAGGTCCTAAGTAACATTGAGAGATTCTCTTCGTCGACTTTCTCTTTAGTTAATAGCTTGTCTATTAAACGATTTGCTGGTGTTTTCAACGTATTGGATCCCTTATCACACTTTATACTACCGTGCTGTATGTTGAAAATAGTTAAACATGTTTTTACATAGCCGTAGAAACGCAAAGAGAAACTCGACAAAAAGAGAGTCTCTCAATGTTACTTAGGACCTAATGCATTGTTTTGCTTGATTTTAATATTTTATTCCTTCCAATCTATCCAGGATTTTTTAACGAAATCCTCCTAAAGCTTCCTCTTGTTCAGATTCCACTTAGAACCTGTCTCCGAAAAAAAAATCGTCAAGTCGAGTAATATACAAATAATAAGGCTTCTACTGCCAAATTTATTCAGATTAGGGTAGGATCCCTTCGATAGATAGGAGGTACCACTTCTTTAAGCATCAGCAATATTCGATGATCTTTAGATGCCTCACGATAAAATAAACGAACATCATCTTTTTAAAGATGTCCAGAGGCCTTGAGAGCAGGCCTATGACAAGGACCATTTTTTCACGTAGACAACATATTATCAGCAAGCTCAGCTGTCAAAATAATGTCAACATTGTAAGTTGTGTCTGTTGTTGCTCGTTTTCGTTGTGCACGTCATACAAAGCAGAAAGATAGCTTTCTGTGGTATTTCACATCAAAACAAACAACCAAAACAAAATTTAATTTAATTTAATTTAATGATTAGACTTCTATTTGACAGCTGACAGCGGGCCTAAATCAATTTGGGCCCAGGACATCCTGTCTACTGTCAATCCCCGCTATTGATATAGGCTTGCCAATGGCCTGCTTGAGAGGTTTCCAAAGAACCCTGGATGGGTATTTACATCCTTATTTTTTTTTCAATAGTCTTTTTCATTCGGGAATTGACCACAGTAAATTATTTAGAAGTTAATTTAAAGAATAGAATAGAAGACTCGGCTACTTCCGGAAGGCTTCAAATTTCTGCCGCCTTTCGCTCCCAAAGTATAAGTAGCAAGCATGTTAACAGCTACCTCATATAATCCACAACATTCATTGTAATTGTAATTGTTAATTTTATTCAGTACGATAATCCTGTTAGTTTAACACTTTATATCAGGGCAAGGAAGTTGTCATGTATATATGTTATGTATACTTGTGTCATGTATACTGTTTTTTATATAATTTTTTGTTACACCAAACTGTTCTGTTAGATCCTTGAACGGAACAATCTTTGAAAAATAGCACATAAAGCGAGGCGAAAAAGAAACAGCTAGTCAGTTTTTACAATGATACTAATAAGCTACCAGATACCAATCGACAGTTCATACGAGATATTAAAAAAGTGACTTTAGAGATTATTTTTTAAACAACGAAACTTAAGACTATTAAAAATAGAAACTTTTTAGACAGTATTAAAACAGTCGTCAAGTCTCAAGTCTGAATGCTTCTTGTAGTTTGATAGGATCGAAAAATATTCACAACCGTTGTAGTTCCTCTTTCCTTCGTTCCGAAATTCTAAACAACGACCATTCGTCAATCGCTCGTTTTCACTCGCACGGTATTTGTCGAACAGATTTTGCTATCGAAAACTATTCAAACGTAAACCAGGAATAACTGTAAATAGTATAGGCCACCAAACGCTCGTAACTATTACTCGTACAATTCCGAATTATCTCGCGAATAGGGTCAACTATTAAAATTACTCACCTTATACCTCACAACACCGCCACAACACACCGGAATTTCGGATCATCGCTCCGTCCTAATCCACAAAAAAGCAGAAAATTGTATCTTTTCTCCATTCAGTTTTTAATTCACTTATTTCCAAAGTGGACCACCTTATCTGCATTAATCTTAGAATGTATAATCAACTCCGTCGGATAATGAGGCAGCAAAACAACTTCGAACCACCATCGACCAACAGAGCCGGCAAAGCGAATTCGCGCTTTAACGGTACGACTTCTGGTAGCGAGCACGGGCTCCTGGACCTCCGAACTTCTTCGGTTCGCACCGACGCGGATCGGCAACCAGCAGGGTACGGTCGTACTGGGTGAGGATGTCCTTCAGCTCCTTGCGAGATGCTTCATCGACGTACTTCTGGTAGAAGGAAACTAGGGCCTTCGAGATGGCCTGTCGGATGGCGTAGACCTGGGCGACATGTCCACCACCGGAAACCCGGATACGAATGTCGACACCGGAGAATTTCTCCTTGCCGAGCAACAGCAGGGGTTCCTGCAGTTTGTACTGCAGAACCTTGGGTTCGATCTGCTCCAGCGGGCGACCGTTCACTCGCAGCAGACCACGACCGCGCTTGCAGTAGGCAGTAGCAGTAGCGGTTTTCTGAAAGACGAAAACCGCATTAGATACAACTTTACGGGTTGTTTCACGATGCAGGATTGCCAGAAGTCTGTGTTGCACTCTTTTGTTTATCGGAGTCTAACCTCAAAAACCCATCTGAAATCTGAACGATCATTCAATGAATTCGCAGTTCCAAAACTACAAACTACACATACTGCAATCCTCACTAAAACTCAATCTTCAAAATTTCACATGTTCATCAAATCCAACACACTGAACCATTCCAAGCGATCGTCCATTCACCGACCTCCACAATATCCCAGCTACTGCGAATCCTACATGTGGCAACAATTTCATCCCAAAATCACTATAATTACCTTGCGTCCGAAGACGTGAACAGCGTTGACGGGTTCCTTGCGTGCCTAAAATGGAAAACATGAGTAATTAGTTCACCGGACGACGATTTTAAGGGCAGAAACTGATGTTTTTCGGAGCGACGGATACCTTTGCCATGTCTGATTCTGTACACAAAACCTTCGAAAAGAAAGGAAGTAGAAACGAGGCCGCTGAACTGAAATCAACCGATTTTGACAGTTAGTATGTCAAAACTGACGCGAGAGCTGTCAAACATCGAGGGCTAATTTGGAGCACTTCCAGGATAAACAAGCGGCCGAGGGGTGATGCGACAGAGCACAGATGAGCAAATAGATGGAGTAAAATGAAAGTTAGAACGAAAAAATGTCTCACATCATGTTTCTATTTATGAACTTTTTTTTTTAAATGATCTGCAAATCTATAAATTTCGAGAACTTTTTCAAATGGACGTAACTAACATTTGGACGAAAATGAGAAAATCTGCATTGAACTTTTTGGAGTTCATTTTTGTTCCTATTTGAAAACCGGACATTGACATTATCCCAATTAAATTCCAGTGAACGGCATATTGGTAACGGTGCTTAAAAATTACACTAGGAGTGGAAATTCAAGCTTCATTTAGAGAAATGTTTCTTACAACGGTCTGCAATAGAAAAAGATAATACGTCATTTTGATAGGTCAGAATGATAGATGGCATGTTACTTCCTTCAAAATTATACGCCATTCTACGAATGACAATGTTGTTACGTCGAAATTTTACGTCAAGTTGTCAGATTTAATACAGGTACTTCGAACTTATCAAAATGATGTATTATTATTTTTTGCAACAAAATGTTGTAAAAAATATGTTTATTGTAAAAAATGTAATGTGTTGTAAAAAATATGACATTGACAAAATTCTGAAACCTTTTTACTTTTCGATACTGGCCTTCCTTTTCGCGTTCGAAGGATGTATATCAGCTCGGAAATCTCGAAAACATGATGAATCCGAATTCATCAAGAGTAACCAAAACAATAATTTGGGAACGATTTTTGCTCTTTCATACATATGCCTTATGATTATTTCACACAAACAACAGCCACGAAATTCATAAGGCTCATAGGTTTCATGGAAGGTTTATGGAATTGATAAGAATGACTTGAGAAAATCATTACGATTAACTGAGTAAACCTTAGTTATACACAACGATTTCATAAGGGCCGTTTGGAATCAGAATACAGTGCACAGCAAAAAAAAAAGTAATATACATCAACGTAATTAATGCTAACGTATAAAAAACTGATGTAATCGAGAAAATACGATGCACAATAACATCCATTTGATGGAATATTACATCGCTCTTCAAATTACATCCGAATAAAATTATTAATGGCACGAATGTAATAACCACATATCAAAACCATAAATATTACACGAAAACCAATGCACATAAAGGACTCCGCAAAAAATGTTAAATATTACACGATTTTGATGCTTTATCGCATTTAGCTGTTATGTAAAATTAAATCTTGCAACAATGCCAAACTTTTTGTGCACAGACCTGTTGTTCCATATTAATTACTGCCAGACTTGTTCTTTTCTTTTTTCATCTTCCTAAACTATTTTTTTTATCAAAACAAAATCAACCGCCACGGTCATGGACAGATACGTCCGATCTTGTTAGTCACTACTGAAGATCAAAATTCAAAGTAAACACCCAAAGCGTCCACATAACATTAAAAAAAATCATATGTCTAACTTGTTCCTTTCCCTTATTTCCAGGAAATGCGACGCCGCCGCAATAAAGTGACTGTTGAACTCAGGTAGCTGACGTGCCGCCATGTTTTCGAAGCCAACATTGGATCCGTGTTCGTATGATTTGTTTACAAATTTTAGCTGAATTCAACAGCTGTCAGTGGGGCCCATGATTCTGGGCCCGCCGCGATGTTAGCTCTTTTCAAGACAAAGGCAATAAGATAGGGGTGCCAGCTACCTGGTTGAACTACGCAAGAACAAACGCGAAGAAACCATCCTCAAGCGTTGTAACGTCCCGCAGACAACAGCCGAATCGGCAGACGAAGACGACTACACTTCACCGTCCTAGTTGCGGAAACTGGTAGAGAAGGCCGGAAATAGCGCCGACAAAGACGGCAGCGGTACAGGCGGCACGTCGTTTGCTATCCTCGGATCGAAATACTCCGATCGATTCCTTGATACAGAGTGAAATTCTTCCGATCCTGGTTGGTTACCTCGCGTGACGATAATCAGTTGCTCCAGTTCGAAGCGGCTTGGGCGTTAACAAACATTGCATCGGGAACATCGGCACAGACCAATCAGGTTGTACGGGCTGGAGCAGTTCCGCTGTTCTTGCGCCTGCTCGGATCCCCCGCTGCAAAAGTGTGCGAGCAAGTTGTCTGGGCCCTGGGTAACATCATAGGCGATGGCCCCTGCCTACGCGACTACGTCATCAAGCTGGGCGTTGCTCATCCTCTGCTGTCGTTCATCAAGCCGGAAATTCCAATACCTTTTCTGCGCAATGTCACATGGGTTATCGTGAACCTGTGTCGTAACAAGGACCCACCGCCACCGGTTGATACGATTTTGGAAATCCTGCCAGCGTTGACCATGATGATCCATCATACCGATATTAACATTCTAGTAGACACCGTGTGGGCCCTGAGCTATCTCACCGACGGAGGCAACGAACAGATTCAGCTGGTGATCGACAGTGGTTTGGTACCGAAATTGATTCCCCTGCTAACACACGTCGAGGTTAAAGTGTAGAAGGCAGCCCTGCGGGCAGTTGGTAATATTGTCACCGGTTCAGATGATCAGACACAGGTTGTCCTGAACTGCGATGCCCCAGGATAAAATCCGCAAGGAAACTGTGTGGTTCCTGTCAAATATTACCACTGGCAATTAGACACAGGTGCAAGCCGTCATCGACGCTGGACTGTTGCTCAAGATAATCGAAAACTTAAGCAAAGGCGAATTCCAGACGCAAAAGGAAGCTGCCTGGGCGATCAGCAACCTCACCATCAGTGGCAACCGGGAGCAGGTGGCGTGACTCATCCTAGACGGTGCCATCCCTCCGTTCTGAGATCTGCTGACCTGCAAGAATACGCAAGTCATCAATGTGAGTTTGTTGATTGATAGTGTGACTGAATGGTTAGGATTTATTTCTTTTTTGTTTTATCCCAAATAGGTCATCTTGGCCTTCATGCCTTCATTTTGGATTATTTTTATTTCCGGAAGTTTTTTTTTAAATTTCCAATCTAAATTTTAATAACAAAACGATCCTTGTGTTTTAATTGCCGCTGTACAAATTTTTTTACATCGAATAATATCCGAAAATTACGTTTTTACTAAATTTTACATTGCTCCCTTTACGTCACGACTATGTTGTACGTCGCGATGATTCACATTGTCTCGATGAGTTACGTTTACATCAACCAAATTACATCGATAAGCTGTGCATCATTTTATTGTGTACATCGAGACAACCTAACATTACACAATCGATGGAATGACCTATGTGCATCTGATTCTGTGTAATATTCAACAACTCTTTTTGCTGTGTGGGCTCATACAGTTTCATAAGGCAAAATTTATGAAATTGGATTTGTTTTTTTACATCAGTGTAATAAAGAGTTTTTTTGAAGGGTTCGGTCAATCTGGTCAATTTAAAATCTTCAAAAGATTTGCAATCTTTAAGGTCGTTCCCAACGCCGAGTTAAATTTTGGAACTGTCAAAAATAAAACAAAAACACATTATTCGCAATGTCATGTTTTAAAAATATTTGTCGCTCATAATTTCGCCACAGAGAATCGCGTTAAGAAAATCACTTGCAAAACAAACCAAAAAACACTTATTTGACAGGCATCAGTCAGGGAACATCCATTAATTACGTCACGCAAAAAGTGACTTTTTATAAAACGAAAAATTCTAGCGTAAGGGATGTATAGTAGATCTATTGTAATTACAATGTGCATTTTTGATTTGTTGTTGTATGATGTAAGAAAAATCCAAAACTTCTCAAGAAAGACATTTTCAGGAAAATAAAAATAAAATTCAAATAATTCCCCTATTGTGTAGTTGTAGAAGCATATTAAGAGTTTCGTCCTATATTGCTGATTGCAGTTAAAAATGGACTCCGACAAAAATAGAAAAAGTGTGATAAAAGTGCACGTTTACGTTAAATCGTTTCCTGTCTTCAGTGAACTTAAACCTTTCAGCATAAAGGATAAGTGCACCGAAGACAACAAAACGATTTGATTTAAACGTACACATTTATCACACTTCAAAATGCGCAAAGAGCACTTCTAGAGTCCAATCACAACTGCAACCAGCAATACTTTAACATGGGAGCTGTCAGATTTATCACCACTCGGTGTCTTCTTCTTTTTTCAAGTTGGATTCCTCAATAGTCTATAGCTCAGTTAAAAATCAAATAAAATTCAGGAATCAGCGTTTGACATTCTGTTGCCAAAATTCGAAAGGGGCATATAAGTCTCTGTGATATAAGGTTCGTGGAAGACTTGTTACTGTAAGACAAACTGAGTCAAATGTTTTTCACAATGGAGTGCACAATATGCTACATCGCAATAACATACAAAGCATAAAAACATGTAATTAATGGATTGCGCAATTAAATATGCCAACCGTAAGTCAGATCGAAAGCCTACTTGAAATTTATTTTACATCTGAAATGTCTGCCCAGTTACATGGCAGGGCACTTACAGGGCAGTGCACTTTGCCCAGTTAGCGAACGGCTGCTGTATAAGAACTTTTTACCCTGGAGCATATAATATTTGAATAGCTTCATCTGTTCAGCCAAGTTATAAATTGCAATGCCCTATTGGTGAATGTTAAGCAATTTTTATTACAAGGCATTTATAAATGTTCCGATTATAAAACAAATAATCTGAAGATTGTTTTCTACGTACTTATTCTCAACGCAATTGTTTATTGATAGACCAAATACAAAGAATCATGTTATATGACAGCAGCATAAACCTCCCCACCGCCTCAAGCCGTATCCATACTCTCCACACCACCCTCAGGGATCAGCGTACGCACACACTCCTCCGTTATATCAATTTTAAAATTCTTACTCTGCAGCACTCCCGTCGTGCCGGGCTGGAATTCGTAATTCAACGTGCGAGTGCCCTTTTTGTTGGCTTCCTCGAACGTCCTCAGATACTGCGCTCCGTCCTTCTTGATCACGCACAGATCAATGTTCGAACCGGAACCCAAATCGTTGAACACACCGGCCGCGATAGCATCTCGGACCAGCTTCTTGCCTTCCTCTTCCTCCATGTCGGGTTTCCAGCGGGATTCAAACACCGACATTGCTGCCAAGCTTCCCGAACCCATCGTCGCGTACGGTAGCTTATCCGTTGACCCGTGCGGGTAAATACAGTAGATGTACGATCCGGTACTGTCCACGCCTCCCAGAACCAAGGCAGCACTGATGTAGCCTTGGTAGCGGAACAAAAACTGCTTCAGCATAGTATTCGCTACCACAACGGGAACTGTCCTTCCCGTGTTCATTCGGTGTAGCTCCAAGTTAGAGGAAATCATCTGGGTGGTCATCTCCGTGTCTGCAGCTGTTCCGGCCCCGCAGCAGTACATGTTCTTCGCCAAATAGTGAATCTTCTCGCAGTTCTTATCTGCCACGATCGGTCCCTCAGTGGCCCTGGTATCAGCACCGAGAATCACACCATCTTTATAAATAATCCCAACGATGGTCGTTCCGGTTTTGATCATCTTCGGCGGGACAAAACCCTGCTTCACTAGTTGGGCATTCCTGTGGGCAGCAAGAGGTTAGGGGTGATTTTGTGACTCGACACAATTGTCTCAAATTGTTACCTGCGGCAGTTCTCGAAGCTGAAGCCGGGTGCTTCCGGATTGCGAGCAATATCGGTAGTCATATTAGATAATCTATTAGGAGCAAACACAAATTACCAATAGAAATTCAAGGAAAAAAAATTGCTGTATTTTGAATGTTGATTTCAGGATGCCGAACGCTGTTCGATGTTGAATTTCTGCTGTTTCACGAACGCGACTTTGACAGATTTGTCGACGAAAAATCTCGATGAAGAAGTTTTCAATGAATAAGAGATGTGAGCCGATTATAGCGATGTAAATGCACTGAAATAAATATAACATACACGCAAAAAAAAGTTGCGTAGATACTACACGCAAAAAAAGTCGCAGTAGAAACTACCATTTCGGGGGATAAATTAAGCGCAAACACCAACAATTTTCAGCTGACTATAAATGCGTTTGATTTTACCATGCCTGCGATTAGATCAACCATGGTGCGGTTGATATCAATATGAGGTCTGTCAAATACACCACAAACGTTGAAGGTTTTACCATAACCGTAATAAATTTGACTGAAATTTCATGGTAGTTTTAAAGATAGGCGTAGTCGGGTAAAATGGTATTTATTACTACAAGAGTTTTTTCTGTGTACCATTTCGAGGACTAAATTAAGCAAAAGCACCAACAATTTTCAGCAGACTATAAATGCGTTTGATTTTACCATGCCAGCGATTGATTCAACCATGGTGTTGCCGTCGGCAAAACCAACACCCGGCCACGAAAGGGTTACCGTCGACAAAGCAAGTAGCGAGCTGCGAACGAACGGCTAGTTGCGAACGCGCCTCTGCTGACTGACAGCTTGCGACGGCAGACAACGAACGAGACAAACATATACACGGTAAATCTGGAAAACTCCTTTTATGACTATATTTTGCACATTTTCAAGATTATAGTTGTTACGTCAAAAAGTGACTAGTTTTTATACACTAATGAAGAGTACTTTTTACGCCTTTTCAAGTATGTCAACGGCGGCAAAAAAATGTGTAAAAAGTAGGCACCGCTGAGAAAAGAAAATTAACTCTGCCCGTCACTTGATGCTGACGCCATTTTCAAAAAAGCATTTATTTTTGCAAGCACCGAGTATAAGTTCGGGAATTGTTTAGCAGTATGCAAAATGGAGCAATTATCCATTGGATACAGTTGAATTAACGAAATTGACAGGTAAGTTGAATATCTGCTTTTGAAAGGTATTACAAATGTTTAACACTATATGGAACAAAACAGGTCTTCCATGCCCGTATGCAGGAATTAGGGACGAATCATTAAGCTTGGGACAGAGCTTGGAGCCAATGCAATGTGCTGGTACTTCCTGAGCAAAACTATTAAATTAATTTTTTTCTTGACTATCCAGCCGCTATTTTTGATTAAAATAAATTGTTCCAGAGCGTCTGTAGCAAAATGCGTGATATTTTTTAAACGCAAAACCTACATAGGCATTTGTATTTTTTTTTGTCAAGAATAAACATGGCTGTGTAATGTATTGATGTCTTTTTCACTTTCGAATTTGAATTTGGATTTGAATTTGAATTTCGGAATAGAGCCGTTTTCAGCCATACACGAGCGATATTGATTTTTCGAAATGCGTAAAAAGTATACATCTTCTATGTTCTCAAAAGGAGTAAAAAGTATGCATATTTTACTTTTCAAAAGGAGTAAAAAGTATGCATTTTACACTTTTCAAAATGAGTAAAAAGTATGCACATTATGACGTACATTCAGTTTACGCAAAAGGGAGTAAAAGTAATATACTCCTTTTTGGCGTAGTCCCAGTTTCCCTCGAAAAGGCATACTTTATATTCTTAAGAGAGTAAATTAAGATTACCGTGTACACTCACATACAGCTGATCGTACCGTGCGATCAGCCATCACAGTTTTTTGTTGATCAATCTACCAGTGCGAAAAGCAATGGAGAAAAATTCATTAGTAAAGTTGTGTTTTGTCTGCATGTCTGCATTTATGTGATTAGTGCGCAGATTGATTATAGTATGTTGAGTAGTGTTTTTGGATTGAATTATTTGTTGTAAATTTGTGTTAATTATGTTTATTGTTACAGTTTGTTCCTACTAAACGTACGAAAAGTCGTGATTTGTTTTGTAGCATAATTAGTTTCTGTTATTACCGTAAGTAGTGCAAATCCATTTGTTTTGCTTTGCTTTGTTTAATTTATTTGTTTGCAATATAGGACCTACCGATAAAGCTAGTGTTGCCAGAGAATAAGAGTAGTTGTTAGGGGAAAAACTAAATGTAAGTTGTTTTTCTAAATTGTAATTTTCCTAAGTTAATTGATCATTAAAATTTTAGTTCGAGTAACGGTGAAACCTTACTTTGGGATTGTTTTTTTTCTAAAGCTCGATCCGAAGGACTGCGAGCAACATTCTCGAAATTTATGGCGCCTACCTACAAATACCCGTGCTGTGACTGCGACGAAGATTACGATGCCAGTGTCCAATGCGAGAAGTGTGAGGAATGGTACCACTTCGAGTGCGTAGGTGTCGACGAATCCGTAGCAGATGTAACTTGGTACTGCTCGACGTGCATCGGTGAGGATAGATCGATCCGTGAATCGCTGGGTGCACCAGGCAGAACGAGGATTCATCCGGTGGTGATTCATTATAAGCCAGCCAATGATGAAGACAACTCGGAAGTTAGCGATACGGTCGAAAGCATCGGTAAAGAGGTCGGTAAGGTAGAAAATAAGAGCAAAACGTCGACTAAACGTCGCATTAGTAGGGCCCAAGCACAAGATAATGAATGCAATAAATCAGATAGTGCAGATAATCAGGAGCAGGAAAGTTCTGTTTCACACAGACATGATGATGTGGTACAAGAACAAGTAGAAGACAATGCAATGTTCTTGAATGAGCTCTTGAAAGCTCTCACCCGTCGTCAAAGTCAACCTGTACGCGTAGATGATTCACGAGATTCGCACGCTAGCCGTCAACGTGGGTTTCGGAAAAGTGAAAGTGTACCGTCGGAAAAGTCTACATCCACACGTTCTCGTGCGTTGAAGGAGCTACGTGAGTTGGAGGAAAAGAACCAGTTGGATGAACTCGAGGAGGAAAATCAACTGAAAATCCTGGAACTTCAACGGAAGCGGATTGCCAGACGGAAAGAAGCACTCGAACGAAGGATGCAGCTAAGGAAGATCATTACCCAGGATACTGAAGATGAATCGGATACAGAGGCCGAAGGAGTGGATGAACCGATGGACAGAAGCGGGGAACAGCAGCCGGAGAAGCAGCGCCCGGGAAGTTCTGGAGCGGTTCCGAAGGTTCCACGAAAGAGGTCAGCCGAAGACGATCTTCAAGAACTGTGTGATCGTTTCATGAAGTTGCTGGGAGAGCAAAACGAAAGCATGCATGGGAAGCTCACGCCAAAAAGGACCACAAGAAAGAGGATTTCGAAGCCAGGATTGCCTCGCCCATCTTTCGAAGGGAACGAAGAAACCCTAACTTCGATTTTCCGTTCCGGAGGTTCCGACGATCGTGAAGTTGTGCGAGAAGGACCAACACGACTCCAAATAGCATCTCGACAGGTCTTTCCGAGAGCTCTGCCGAAGTTCAATGGAGCGGCTGAAGAGTGGCCGATTTTCATCAGTGCGTACGAGCAAGCAAACTCTTCGTGTGGGTTTACTAACGCCGAGAATCTGGTACGGCTTCAAGAAGCATTGAAGGGTAGAGCCTTGGAAACGGTAAGGAATCGACTGCTGCTGCCCGAGAATGTGCCGTTGATCATCGAAAAGCTGCGGAAGAGATTCGGAAATCCTGAAATATTATCGACGAAGTTGGCGATGAAAATCCAACAGTTGGACGGACCAAACTCGGAGAGTTTGGAGTCGGTGATCGAGTTCGGAAGCGCCGTAGAAGAGTTCACTCAACATCTCAAAGCGGCAGGACTAGTTGACCACCTAAAAAACCCGATTTTGATGCAGAGTCTGGTTCAAAAGCTGCCGTCATATTATGCCATGGAATGGGTGGACTACAAACGTCACGCTAAAACGGTTGATTTGGAAACATTTGGAACATTCATGGAGAGTCTGGCAGAAAAGGCGCTGGAAGCTACTTTCGAAAACATAGAGTTGGACGGAAAGACAAAAAAGAAAGAGAAATCGAAGGTGAAGGCTTTCATCCACTCTACAGACGAAGGGAATCAAGACAGCCAGCAAAACCGAAAGGAGTCGAAAGGGAAGATAGAGCAGAAATCATCACAGCAACGAGAACGGAGGTGCTCGGTCTGCCAAGAACCTGGACATTTTGGAAGGAATTGCAAGGAGTTTCTGATGCAAAGTTTGGAAGAGCGGTGGAAGACGGTGAAGCGGCTGAACCTGTGTCCGCTTTGTCTGTACGACCATGGGCAACGAACGTGTCGTATTCGTATGACCTGCAAAGTGGAAGGTTGTCAGGGCCGCCACAATGCTTTGCTACATTGCGGTTCAGGAGAAGGAACCTCGCGAGTCCGAGCGCAGTGCAACAGTCATCGGCAACAAGAAAGAGCAGTGCTATTCAGGATGGCTCCAGTTACGCTGTACAATGGCAAGAAAAAGGTTGATGCGCTTGCTCTAATCGACGAAGGGTCGTCAATAACTCTCGTGGATAGCGAATTGGCAGAGTCATTAGGAGCTGATGGACCGATAGAACCATTGCAGATGTGCTGGACAAATGGCGTGCAGAGGACAGAAAATCGGTCGATGAAGGTGATGCTCGAGATTTCTGCCAGAGATTCACCGAACCGCTACAATTTGATTGAACTTCGAACGGTGCACAAACTTGACCTCCCTGCACAGCAGATAGATTCCCGAAAGCTGAAAGAACAGTTCGAGCATCTCCAGGACATTCAGATTCCCAGTTACGGAGTAGCCGCACCGAAGGTGTTGATAGGAATCGACAACGCACACCTGATCGCACCATTAGCATCTCGAGTTGGAAATTCTGGTGAGCCTGTTGCAGTTCGTTGCCATCTCGGTTGGACGGTATATGGCCCTCGTCCGAACGTCGTCACTAGTGTCAATTTTCTGGGACATCATCGTTGTGCCTGTGAGGAATGTAGCATGGCAGATAAGAAACTGGATGAAGCGTTGAAGTGGCACTATCAGCTGGAGGAGGTCAGAAATTCGACGATTCGACTGGAGTCAGCGGAGGATCGCAGAGCGCGTGAAATTCTCGAAAGGACTACCAAGAGAGTCGGTGAGAGGTTCGAAACCGGATTACTTTGGAAGGTTGATGATGTGCGATTTCCTGAAAGCTTCAACATGGCAGTGAAACGTTTGCGAAGCTTGGAGTCTCGAATGAATCGGAATCCTGGAATTCGAGAAAAGTTACGGAAGCAGTTGGACGACTATCTCGCAAAAAGATACGCGCATCGAATCACCGGGCCAGAGCTAGCTGACACGCCGAGGGACAAAGTGTGGCACCTGCCCCTCAACTATGTCATTAATCCGAAGAAGCCAGGCAAGGTACGATTAGTTTGGGACGCAGCAGCAAAAGTGAACGGAGTATCGTTGAACGACATGCTGTTAAAGGGGCCGGACATGGTCACTTCGTTGTCGGAAGTAATCAATGGTTTTCGTGAGAAAAAGGTGGCATTTGGAGGTGACATTCGAGAGATGTTTCACCAAGCAAACGTTCGACTGGAAGATCGTCAAGCCCAAAGGTTTCTGTTCCTGGGTCCGAATGGAGAGATAGAAATCTACGTGATGGATGTCATTATTTTCGGATCAAGTTGCTCGCCATGCTCTGCCCAGTTTGTAAAGAACCTTAACGCACGTGAACATTCCGATGAGTATCCCGAGGCTGCAGATGCTATCGTTCGGAAGCACTACGTAGATGACTATTTCGACAGTACCGATACCGAAGCAGAAGCAGTGAAACTGGCGAAGGACGTGCGGCAAGTACACGCCAATGGCGGATTCGAAATTCGGAACTGGGTTAGCAGCTCGGAGGTGGTCCTGAAGGAGCTTGGAGAATCGAAGTGCGTGGCGAAGCCATTAGAGTTGGACAAGTCCTCTGAAACCGAACGAGTTTTGGGGATGTTGTGGGACCCGCAAGGAGACAATTTCATATTCTCGACGGATATACGACCAGATCTTCAGCCATACATTCGGGAAGGTGCTTGGCCAACAAAGAGGATTGCTTTACGGTGTATTGCAAGCATGTTCGATCCGAAGCAGTTCCTGGCTCCGTTGCTGATACACGGACGGATTATCATGCAAGATTTGTGGCGTAGCGGAATCGGTTGGGATGAAAAGCTGACGGAAGCTCATTACAAGCGATGGGTACAGTGGACACAGCTATTCTATCTGATCGATGAGATTCGAGTTCCACGATGCTACCTCGGTGAATTGGTTTCGGAAGCAAAAGAGACGGTGCAGCTACATGTGTTCACTGACGCTGGAGATGCAGCTTATGGATGCGTAGCCTACTTTAGGTTCGAGCACGGCGGAGTCGTTCACTGCGCATTCATCGAGGCAAAAGCGAAGGTGGCACCATTGCAGTACCTATCTACGCCCCGGATGGAGTTATCGGCTGCGGTTTTGGGTGCGCGACTGATGAAGGCAATATGCGAGAGTCATTTTTTCCTATTTCGAAGCGGTTCCTGTGGTGCGATTCGGATACTGTGGTGTCATGGGTGAAGTCCGATCAACGAAGATACAAGCCGTTCGTTGCACACCGAATCGGAGAGATTCTCAGCATCACAAACCCTGAAGACTGGCACTGGGTGGGTACGAAGGACAATCCAGCTGACGACCTAACGAAATGGGGAAAAGGAACAAAAATCCAGTCGAAAAGCCGATGGTACCAAGGACCGGAGTTCCTGTATAAGGAAGTGTCGGAGTGGCCGAAGCAGAAACGTCCTGTTGTGGAACATCGAGAAGAGTTGCGTGCAAGTGTGCTGTTGCATCATATTCTGTTGCCAGAGGGGTTGATGGAGCGTATGCAGCATATTTCTCGCTGGACGGTGATGGTGCGAACAGTAGCTACGATGTATCGTTTTATGTCCAATTGTCGTCGCCGGATCAAGAAGATGCCGATCGAAGCTTTGCCGATTCAAGACAAAAAGGCTGGAAGAGAAGCAAATGTAGCAGGAAAGGTACCGTTGCGGCAGGAGGAATATCGAGCAGCAGAAACCTTGTTGTGGAGAATGGTGCAAGCAGAAGATTTCGCAGATGAGGTCAAGACGCTTGTGAAGAATCGGGATTCATCCGTAACACAGGAGTTGCCACTGGAGAAATCGAGTCCGATATACCGCTTGTCACCGTTTCTGGATGAAGATGGAGTTCTGCGGATGGAAGGTCGGACTGAGGCGGCTGAGTACGTTGGGTTTGATACGAGGTTCCCAATTATTTTGCCGAAGAACCACCTCGTGACAAGAAGGTTGCTAGAACATTATCATCGGCAGTATGGGCACAGTAGCCGAGAAACCGTTGTGAACGAAGTTCAGCAGCGATTCTACGTTCCGTGTCTGCGAGTGTTGGTGGATCAGGTAATGCGAGCTTGTGTGTGGTGTAAGATTCGGAAGGTGAAGCCAACAGTACCCAGGATGGCACCACTACCCGAACAACGTCTAGCGGCAAAAATCGATCCATTTTCGAACGTGGGCATCGACTATTTTGGGCCGTTAGAAGTTACGGTTGGAAGAAGGAAGGAGAAACGATGGGTTGCACTCTTCACGTGTTTAACCGTGCGAGCGGTGCATCTGGAGGTGGTGTACAGCCTGACAACGGAGTCGTGCAAAATGGCGATAAGGAGATTTTCGAAGCGACGTGGCAGTCCGGTCGAAATTTGGTCGGACAACGGCACGAACTTTGTTGGTGCCAACCGAGACCTGCTGAAGGAAATCAACGTTGCGTGTGCCGATACATTCACTGGTGTGAAGACCCGTTGGACGTTCAACCCACCTTCGGCACCACACATGGGAGGTGCGTGGGAGAGAATGGTGCGCTCGGTGAAAGAGGCTCTGAATGTAATCATGGATGGTCGGAAACTGACGGATGAGATCCTGCAGACTGCGCTGATTGAGGCGGAGAACCTGGTCAACTCGCGTCCGCTCACGTATGTGTCAACCAACGTGAAGGAGGACAAAGAAGCACTGACACCGAATCATTTCCTACTTGGTCGGTCGTCAGTTCAATGTTTACCATCGAGGACTCCGGTGGATTTGGCTGATACGTTGCGGAGCAGCTATAGCCGAGCACAGCAGTTAGCGAATGGTTTCTGGGAGCGTTGGCAACGGGAGTACCTACCGACGCTGAATCGACGGTCGAAGTGGCACTTGGATCATCGAAGAGTGAAAATCGGAGATCTGGTGTTCGTGGCTGATGGCGAGAAGCGGAATACCTGGGAGCGAGGCATCGTAACGCAAGTGTACGCAGGTAGCGATGGGAGAATCCGCTCAGCGTCTGTGAAGACCAGCAAAGGTGAGAAGCTGCGACCAGTATCAAAGCTAGCCGTTTTGGAGATCGACGTGGAAGAAAGTAATCCCCGTACTGTTCACGAGTGAATCAGCTACAGGGTTTACGGGTGGGGGAATGTTGCCGTCGGCAAAACCAACACCCGGTCACGAAAGGGTTACCGTCGACAAAGCAAGTAGCGAGCTGCGAACGAACGGCTAGTTGCGAACGCGCCTCTGCTGACTGACAGCTTGCGACGGCAGACAACGAACGAGACAAACATATACACTCACATACAGCTGATCGTACCGTGCGATCAGCCATCACAGTTTTTTGTTGATCAATCTACCAGTGCGAAAAGCAATGGAGAAAAATTCATTAGTAAAGTTGTGTTTTGTCTGCATGTCTGCATTTATGTGATTAGTGCGCAGATTGATTATAGTATGTTGAGTAGTGTTTTTGGATTGAATTATTTGTTGTAAATTTGTGTTAATTATGTTTATTGTTACAGTTTGTTCCTACTAAACGTACGAAAAGTCGTGATTTGTTTTGTAGCATAATTAGTTTCTGTTATTACCGTAAGTAGTGCAAATCCATTTGTTTTGCTTTGCTTTGTTTAATTTATTTGTTTGCAATATAGGACCTACCGATAAAGCTAGTGTTGCCAGAGAATAAGAGTAGTTGTTAGGGGAAAAACTAAATGCAAGTTGTTTTTCTAAATTGTAATTTTCTTAAGTTAATTGATCATTAAAATTTTAGTTCGAGTAACGGTGAAACCTTACTTTGGGATTGTTTTTTTTCTAAAGCTCGATCCGAAGGACTGCGAGCAACACATGGTAAGGCTGATATTAACGCGTGGTCTGTCAAATGTACCACAAATGTTGAAGGCTGTACCAGGCTGTAATTTAGACTGACATTTCATGGTAGTTTTGACAAAAGGCATAGTCAGCTGAAATGGTAGTTTTTAATGCAAGATTTTTTCACGTGTACATATCTTGACAACAGGGTTTTTATAAAGACCCTCTCTGCCTTCGGTCTTTGTACTGTGCTCTGGTGCGATCGATTTTGGAATCCAACTCTGTTGTATGGTGCCCATATCAGGCAACATGGACAGCTAGGATTGAAGCAATTCAACGAAGATTCGTGAGATATGCCCTGCGTCGCCTACCGTGGCGTGACCCGTTGAACCTTCCACGATACGAAGATAGATGCAGATTGCTGGAACTACAGACATTGGACCCTAGGGGTGAGACAGGCCTACTCTGAATTACTTTTATGCACCGTGTTACTCGCGAGTAACTCGCTGTGCCTCGAAATTCAATCGATGTTCATCGATTTTTTTGCTTTTTGCTACTCCCTTTTGTTACACCTCCTATCGTCAGTTTTATTTGTAAATAAAGAAGGCAAAAGGTATACTTTACTTTCACCCATGGGTAAAGTATACGCTTTTATTGAAATGTCTAGTGTCTTCTGAGCCTTTACTCTTAGTTTTGAGTTCCAAGGGGAAAATTTAAGCGGTCAAGGTGAGGATGATGTCAACTGCAGGAAAGACAATGCGAAAAACTACTGACGGATAGTGAGACTTTAAATGCCACCGTCAGAACCAGTTATGCAGGAACGTTGGTCAATGTTGGATGAGGATAAGGTTGTTCTTGCAAATCCTGTTCAACTTAGTTTATGAGCTTTCATCGGATGCACAGGTGGTATTGACACGACGAGAGACAAAAAGAAGTGCGTCAAGCGTCAATAAGTATAATACCCGCGTAGTTTAAATAGTATACTTGAAAGCTACGGCAGGTAAATTCATGTAAAACTAATCTGTAACATTGTGAATTAAATATCTAACCTAACCTACTCACATACTATTTCAGCACACCTGTTAGTATACAGATCTGACAAATAATTGAAGAAATCATCTACAGACACTTAAAACTAAGGAAACAAGACTATAGCATTTTGCTCTGTACTTACTAAAGAGGAGCCAGTTTAACTTATGCAAATTGTTATTGTTAGGAAATTTTTAACCCTGCTCTACCCATCACCGAACATTTGAAAAAAAAAAGCGGTTTATAATACGGAAACAGTCTTTAGTTGCTTCGCAACATATTAAAAATTTCGTTTATGCGATAGGGGAGAGCTGTCAAGTTATGGTATGTCGAAACGTTCAAATGGCGGTAAAGATTCCAAGCCGGTTGTAGATCTTGGGCGAGACGAAGCATCAGCGACGACGAACGATGGATGCAAATTCTGCGGTTCTTCTGAGCACAGCCGGATGGTGTGCTGTGATGTTTGTGGTGG
The DNA here is from genome assembly GCA_034211315.2 of Aedes japonicus. NCBI lineage: Eukaryota > Metazoa > Arthropoda > Insecta > Diptera > Culicidae > Aedes > Aedes japonicus. Next base: position 770,350 of record JASCZW010001818.1, read on the forward strand.
TCGGTCTCATTTCAAGTGTATCATTTGGGCTTGGATGAAGGCGAAGAAAACGTGGACTGGAACTGCAAGGATTGCGAAGCAAAACGTGCGGCACAGAGCACAGCTAGAACGTCGACGTCGACGACACCAAAGGACATAAGTTCCACATCAAAAGGCGCATATCCGAAACAGTCGGATGAGCTGCAAGCCATGCAGAAGCGTATGGAGATTTTGATCCTGAATCATGTCTATGTATGTCATATAGGAGATAGTTATGTTTGGGAATATGCTAATAAGTGAAATAAAACTTACTTTTACATTCATTTTGATGGTGAAAAGAGTTCAAGCTAATCTTCAACCGCAGCATCAAACTTGGTAGTTAAGAAATTGCACAGATAGCAGAATACATGTTTTGACAGTAGCTGGTCGGCTCTCGTTCCCAATGTTATTGTGGAAAAAATGACGTGGAAAAGAGAAAATGATCTCGCCTACCAGTAACGTAAGTTACTCGAGGTGCCTCAAAAGCTACTCTGAAATTGCTCGAGGTAAAAAGCTGTGTTGCCCCTTGATTGGACCAAAGGCGAAATATTGCGCAAGCTGTTTTCGTTGCCAATTCACTAACAGGTGGAATTGACTCACCGGAGCTATTAAGTCAGCTCAACCTCTACGCTCCTGAACGAATGCTTCGCCAGCGGGACTTCTTGCTGCTTGAACCCCGTAATTCATCATATGGACTTCATGACCCTATCCGCTTCATGTCAGCTAGGTTCAACGTTGTGTATTTTTTATTCGACTTTAACTGTACTTTGGCAACATTCAAGCGCAGACTGACAGAATGGCATACTACGAGACGGATAAATCAATGAACAAGTTTTTGTTCCTTCAATTGATTGACGACGAGGACTGCTCCGAACTATGGATGTTTCTTATTTTATACTTTGACCATACTCTACGTTTGTAATCTTGTTTATTTTAATTATGTTTATGAATGTGCAACTAAGCAATGTTTTGTATTGTATTGTATTGTTTTTTTTACTGTATTGTTTTGCAAAAGATATGGGGTTTTTACGCCAAATTAAAACGGCTTTTCTCCGTCATAAACAAATTAATTAATGAAGCTAGCAGAAGCAGGTAATTTGGCAGGCAGGCTTTGAAATTGAAAGATACAAGATTGAAAACGAGCGGAGGCCATTTGAACGGTAGTATCCGATCAGACGTGGCTTAACTGTGGCCCGTGGTATATCAAAGCTAACTCCAGTTACGCGATAACTAGTGCCATATGCGATCCAGTACAGGAATACGGAGAGTTCTATTCCACGGCTCCAGTCGGAACGCTTGTGAGGCATCAAACTTACGACCTTGCGAAACACCTGTACGGAAACTCGAAGATTCTTTTTGATACTTGTGGGATCATGATTCATAATTCTCCTCATCAAGGCAGACGGAGCACTGATGGCATATTTGCATAGACCGGGTTCCTGAAAACAATGAATTGATAAAAAATCAGCTTTCAGAACAGAGCCACCAAACGATATTATGTGTAGGTAAGATATCAAATAAATTACCTGATTTGACGAAAACAAACACACTTTCAATAACTTGGAGTTATCATAGCGAAATTTGTAGATGAAAAAATAAATAGTAAAAAGCACAATAATCAAAAATTCAGCTTGAGAAAACATATTTTCATATTCGCACTAGATTCGAACCTAGATCACTCTCGAAAGAAGTCGAATGAAAACAAAAACAAATTAGATTAGGTGGTAAATGCACAAATCACGCTAAATCTGAATTGGGCCAAGAAAAATATAAAATTGACGTACGGATAATTCTTTGGAGGGTAAATAATTATCGAACTGTCAAGTTTAAGTAAAAATTAATTTTAATCTCCCAATTGACACAGACCCTAATAATGGTAAAATTGACTACGAAATTTTTCTCTGTGTATCATCTTGCAAATTTCTTTATATCGGCTTGCATCTTTCGTGTACTATCTCGAAGAAGAGAGAATGCTGTCTTAGATTTCTTACTCACCGTGAAACATGAAAATGTTGCATTACATATAGCCAGCGTTGCTAGCTGTTTTCCACTAATTTCAAGAAACCCAAAGAAAACGAACTCGACAAATCTCTTTAAATAAACTCTCAATTCTTGCTGTAAAATCAACTTTTTGAAATTTAAATTTACACACTTAAGGTGTTCTTTCTGTTTATTTGAATTGTTTTCGATGATGTTAACAATATGTACCGAAAAATCACACTCCTATTTTTATTATTCCCCGTTATCTGGCTACTCTTCTCGCAAAGCGAAAAAAAAGTTGCACAACATTTGCTGCAAACATCTCTGAGCGAGAATTGTGCAACACATTTCCAGATTCAGTCAGTTTCAAGTTGGATTCCATACTTGACGGTGGTGTTTCCTATTAGTTCGCGGTTGGCGGTGTGTGTGTGTGTTGATCCAGTATTTTCTCACCAGTGCATCTGTTCTATCATTAATCGGTGCATTCGACCGTGTAGCAAACTATTCTTCGGAAGTGATTATCTAAAAGGTGTGTAATAATCGGAGATTGACGTGTTCCCGACAGCAGCAAAAAGCACATTGTGTCGTGATATGCTTCAGTTTGTGCCAAAATTTAGGAGCTGATGTTAATGCCGTTGGAAGTAGTGTGTGTTTTCAAAATATTCGCGAACGAACCAGTCAGCCAGCAGCAACAGCATCCCTCACTTCAACTCAACTGCTGCTGGCTGCTTATCTCTACCCGCCTACACCTTCGATCCACCATCGTCCGAATCATCGGAGATCGTTGATGAACATGGGAGGGAGGGGACCCGTCCTTGCCAGCCGGACCAACTGCTCCATCAACAGCTTTGTTGTGTCTCCGTTGCCGTCGCCGCCGCCGTCGTCGTCGTTTGTCGCGGCCGTGGGCCGGGCGGCTACTCCTTTCGTTTGCTGGCACTACTACTCTTGCCCGGAAGGATGGGTGTAGTAGTGTATGCCCGACAAAAAATAATAAACCTGTCTCCAGTTCCATACACCCAAAATCTATGAGTATTTCCAAGAGGGTGGGAGGAGTGGTAGATGGGTGGATTTCGGAAAGTGTTAGTGGGTCGAAGGGGTGTGTTGATTTTCCACTTTTGTTCAACTTTTACTGGGGAACTTTCCTTCTGGATGATTGCAAGTGAGTTGCTGCCAGATCACACTACTTCGCATTTTACGACAAGTGAGGTAGTGTTGCCAGAAAATTTATTTGTAAATTGACGATAGTTATTTTGTTCATTTTGCTCTATCGTTCACAAAAGCCGAAGTCTGTAAATTAAGAACAACTACAATGTACGCTTCAGTTTGGGTTACTCTACTAAATGTAGGCATTTTGATTGTTCAATGCAATAGTTTTAGAAATAATATATGTTAATAGAGGAATCCAACTTGAAAAAAGAAGAAGACATCGAGCGGTGATAAATCTGACAGCTCCCATGTTAAAGTATAGGACAAAACTATTAAAATGCTTCTATAAAATTCAAATGAAATTCTAATTAAGAGCGGTTTTTTGAATGATGTAAGAAAAATCCAAATCTTCTCAATAAAGACATTTTCAGCAAAATAAAAATAAAATTACAATAATGCCGCTATTGTGCAGTGTTGGATTTTTCTTACATCACACAACAAACCGCTTTTAATTAGAATTTTATTTGAATTTTCTAGAAGCATTTTAAGAGTTTTGTCCTATACTTTAACATGGGAACTGTCAGATTTATCACCGCTCGGTGTTTTCTTCTTTTTTCAAGTTGGATTCTTCAATGATATTATATTTTTGATAGCATCAATTGATACCTTTCGGTGTCAGTGATTATTGGTCTATTTTCCGTTTATTTTAAATTAAATTCCTTTCAAATTCAAGTGATAGTTGTTTTTTTAAATATAAGGCTTAACATTTATGAATTTGTCAACAGTATGTGGGCCGAAATCAACAATTTCCTCTACTGTAAACGACGCGAAGAAATATTTTCGATGGATTGGTGCATACATATTTTAAACCGTAGAAAATATATTAACAAAAACCTGGCCACTATTCGTGGCGGTCGCATCTGTTTTTAAATTGTAAGGGGTGAGTCGCTCAGAACACGTTTCTTCTTTGCTATTTTTTGTGTATGCCTACTAGCGTTGCGTGTTCCTGTAAGTTGCCGATGTGTTGACACTTCATATTTTAATTTTCGCTGTTCCTGGCAACCAGGCATTTGTTTTGGTTTCTACAAGCAATCAACAATACAGAAAACAAGCAGCGTTGCACTAAAGCGGGTTACTTCTGAGATTTTGAGGACATAAATTATAAATTTGTAAATGGGAAAGCAGGCTATCCATGTTAAGAAAGTGGTTAATAGTGGAGAGGACGTTGTTCAAGTGGTTGAAGAAGTGTTTGATTCTTGCATCAAACGACAGTGGAAAAATGAAAGAATGTAACTGAGTTGTTCACTATTTGATTTTTCTGCAGTTGATTAGAGGTGAAGGTGCAATTTTGGGGTCTGTTCGATACACAATCCCAATCCTACGTAAAAGTAACAAAAGCAGTTCATGTGGTCTATTTCTGTTAGTCAAAAGTCCTACGCAACTCCCAGTGCAATCCGATCTAGAGTCAAGAATCGACATTTCGGTATGAGCGCGCTGCATTTGATAATGTTCCGCATTACTTTTACTTCATTTTTTGAGGTTCTCGGTCATCTTTCTAGTCAGAAAATGTTGATGAAAGTAATCTACTAACTGGATCTGCATTCTGATCAGCCGATTTCCCATGAAATATGCGAAGAATCGTAGATGCTCACCTTCACGATTTACAGGGATTAGTTTTCTCCAAGATTCGCAGTGTGAACTAATCATACAAAACTCTTGCTAGATTGACGTGACGAAATAAACAAAGCGAAATAAATGTCACCAACAACAATGGCGGTTAAGTTCAGTTACCATAAAAAAATGGCAATTTTCATGAACAAAATTTGTGCTGTACTCTAGCAAAAAAGTTGGTATACAATCCAGACCGAGTACAGAAAATAAAGTACCTTTCAATGACAATATGGCATAAATTAACCATATGTGTTAATGTAGAGGTCATATGGTGAAAACGTGATTAAACTTTTTGATAACAATAACACAAAATGTGATAATATATCTTACTTTCGAAACATAGTTTTGACTATATAGCAAACTGTTTGTCGTTATGCGGCAACTTATGGATGGCAATAAGTAGCAAATTCATCGAATGTTACAATACAGCCGTGTACACAATGTTTCTTAGCATCACCAGTGGCAACACTGATCTCGCTCTCGTTGGGAAACACTCAAACAACTAAATCCTACCCAATACATGTTATGATGTTCCGCTGACTAACAAAACGAACGACAAAAAAAACCGAGTATTTACGAATGGCGGTGACGCGAACACACCGCAGTACGAGTGAACTTCAAATCCGGCTGGCTCCATTCTACTACACTACTAGAGGGTGACGGTCGGTTGCTCGCTGGCAGTGTTGATTGACAGAGGCCATCTCTCGGCGAAGTGAGACGTGTTTTTTGTGTTGCTCAACAGAAATAAAGTAAAATAAATTTGCGCGATTTTTCGAAGGTGTGTGGAAAATTCGCGTTTTTCCGCCGGTACCAGCAAGGAATAGCTGCTCCAACGTAGTGTGATTTCGAATATTTTTGGGAGTTCTAAAAACAGAAGGAAGGCATAGATTTTTGGGGCTACATAGATAGAGTGTCTGGTGCGGTCTGGTTCCCCCCCGGCCCTGTTTATAGCGAATGTGAATTTTTCTTGAATTCGAAATCTACTGACTCCGGGGCCTCTGCCCTCGTGAGTGTGTGTGTTCTTAAGAGCGATCCGTGAATTGCGCACGTGCCTGTGTGTTAGTGTGCCTACTCGCGGTTGAGACGAATGAAGCGAGAAAGAAAAATAAAAGAATAATATATGTACACCGGAGTGGAGTGATACGCAGCAAATAATATAAAAAAAGAGCGAAGAAGTGGATAAAAGTTGTGGATTTCTCGTTTCGTTTCCGATCGGCACATTTTTGTGATTGGAATTTTGTATTTATCTCAATTTCGCGCAGTTCATGTGATTTTATTTTTCTTGTGCGTTTCGTAGCTTTGGCCTGTTTCGGAGAAAGTTTTTCCTAGCAACCTGCCAAAACACGGTCTGTGTGTGTGAAAATTGGAATCGATATACAACCGATGGAAAACAGAGGTGTGAGCAGAGAGAAAGTGTAAATAATAGCCGGAGAAGAAAAAAAAGGAGGAAAATTCAGAAAACAATAACAAAAATACACGTTGGGAAGTTTGCGTCATCAGCAGTCTGGGCTGCTTTTGCCAAGTTCCGTATAGTGAACGAGGGCGAAGGATCTTCTCGGGAAGAAGGTTCGATCGTAGCTAGGAGGTACTACTCAACTTGCAACAGCGACACCGCGTGCAGCCGAATTTCCGGAGGGGAGCGTCCAAAAGTTAATGCTTTAATGGACGCAACATCTATCATTACGCAAGTTTCGCGCGATGACGAGCAGCAACTTAATTGTAGCTATCCAGGCGAAAAAGGTAGGTTCTATTTATTTTCCACCGTTACTGTTGCATTTCATTTTAAACTATTTCCGGAGCAATTTGCGATTAGGGTGAACATGCAGAATGTAAACAATATCGGGAATGATGACTGTAATATTGGAAGTAGAATTACAAATCGTAATTCACAAATAAACGTAAAAACTCAAATACAATCTAGCAGACAAACAGAGAGCAAAGCTAGCTTCTGATTCACATAAAATACTAATGGAAATTCCTTCGGTTTTCCTTGAAATTCGTTCATTGTTAATATTCGCCTATCAATGCAAGTATGTTTGATTACGCCATTTTCAATATTTGTCTTACAAGTTCTGGGACAAAAAGTATTGCCGAATACTATTCCGCCTGTTCATGAAATTTTCATAGATTTCGCCTTCCATTTTTCGCCGTTGTTTTGATTACTTTGACAGTATTTCCTTTTACTTTTCACCAAGTTTATGTTTTGATTTAAATGGCGCCTTTCACTTTGTCAACAATCAATATGGCATAAATTGCAAAGTAAATTGGTTTGATAATAAAACAACACTAAGCTCTTTGCCAAAAAAAATGTATTTAATGAATAAAATTAAAGCACAAACAGGATAGAAAGATCAAAATTCTTTAATTAGTGGTAATAATGATGCATTGCATTGACAAAACATTTTGTTTACATTTGGGATATTCGCCCTTATTCCGGATTTGATTAAAAAGCGGTCGAAAGTATGAAATGTGTTGCTAAAAAAGTTGTTTTGAACAAGTTACGACCGTATGGTCGACGTTGGATAACATTCGGGTTTTTGTTATTTTATTTTATTGTGGATATAACTCTTTGATTATCATTTGGTGGTCTTCAAAGGGCCGTTTGTTTGGCTTGTAAAAGCAATTCCCTTGGAAAATTTTACTTATATGCCTGATACAGTGATTTTACTGATCTATGATTATTCAAAGTGAAAAATTGTATATGGGGAATCCCTATCCGCATTATCACAAACCATTCTTTGACCACTTCCCTTATTGTTGATGACCGTTTCCTTTATTGTTACGACATTTACCCTAATAGTTGACAACTATACACTAACAATCTCCTATATAGTTTTAACATTATGTCAGATGGTCAAAGGCCAAATAACAATATGCTGAATAGGCGGTTAAGTTAGGTTACCATAAAGAAATGGCAATTTTAAGGAACAAAATTTTTGCTCTACTCTATGCCAAAAAGTTGGTATATAATCCAGACCGAGCGCAGACAATAACAAACCTTTCAATGACAATATGGCAAACATTAACAATATGTGTTAATGTAGAGGTTGTTTGGTGAAAATGAGATTAAACTATTCGATAACAATAACATAAAATGTGATAATATATCTTACATACGAAATATAGCTTCGACTATATAGCAAATTGTTTTTCGTTATGAAGGTAGCGACCTAGCGAGTTGAATTGATATGCAATTTTCTGACAAACAAACAATTTACGAAGCTCGACTGAATGCATAAAAAAATATAGTATGTGCAATGGTTATTCCGGTTTGATCATAAAAATGTCAGTAGTGCAAATTTTTTATTTGGAAAATTATACTGGGCATGCTGAAAAAAAAGGCAGGCATAGCCCATGTAAGAAATTAATATTTTCCGAAATGTTCATTCCGGAAAATAGTTTGATCCACTCCTCGTCGCTGCGAATGACCGACTAAGAGTTGTGTGCAACGATTCTGATCTTCTGGTTGGCACGGGCGACGTTTCCTATCCTCGAGAGTGTCAGTGTCCAGAAATACGGCTGTGAAGCATTTGGTGATTTTTTAAACTATTGATTAAAATTGGTCATGTCGATAGTTATTTCCCGCCGGTTGAAAGTAACCCTACTATGTATACCAAGCATGGTTAGTTTGGATAGGGTGATAATTATTTTCGGATAGACGAAAAACAGATGATATTTTACTGATATTGGAAAAATATAGTGAACAGTACTGAGCAAGCAAGCGTCAAGCTACCATAACATCCTGTACAACGAACTGAGTCTGACGTAATATATATAAAACAGCTGTTTCGCGTGAAGAGATAATATTAGGATAAATTGGTTTTGAAAAACGAAGAAATTTTTAATATGTATGTGGAATCCATCAACTGCCTTATGATATAAATTTTCTTATCTTATATCATGGAACACTCTGTAAAATAATTTGTACGCAATATTTGTAAGCTATGCATTATGAGTAGTTTGTTCCTGTTGCCACCCAGAAAAGAAACATAGCAACCATGACATCAACTTTCCATTTGAGTTGCGTCCCAACGCTAGTTTACTACAAATTCTGACAGGGAAAATGAATGCAAATCTAATGACATAATTAGATTTGCAGCTTATATCAGCTCCAACATGTCAATAGAGTAAATTGTTTTTGTAAATACGACTTTATACGCTAATTTCTCCGAAGTGAAAAGAGTTTAGCAGATTTTTGAATTTGGTCATTTGGAGCACGTGGGTACCTGACACCGGGTTCCGGTATTAACATGAAAAAGACACATATCAGAAAACTCATGAAATTTCATCTAGAATAACAAAAACTACGTTCCATGGAACGGCAAAGGAATTTGGACACCTCTGGATACTCTGAAATCGGTTAGTAGGGCTCAAAACGAACACTTTCAGAACATCATTTACAGGTACCGTTCGACGGCTCAAAATTCGTGATTTTTTACCTATAAATCATAGGACTTCATGTCAGGGACCAGCAAGAGGATTTGACCATTTCCGGATTCTCTGGTATTGAAACTGGTAGAGTTCAAATCGGACATTTTCTGTACCTCATATATTAATACCTCATGCCATGGATTTGATGCCTTCCGGATACTCTGGAATCGGTGCCTATAGGGCCCAAACCGTGAACTTCCAGAACTTACTGTACTGGAACCGTCCATTGGCTCAAATTTCGTGAATGTTCACCCAAAATTACATGGACATCAGATCACGAACTAACAAGAATTTAACGGTTCGTCATCCAAAGGTCTAGAAATCATGCCATGGATCAACGAGGGCATCCTGTGGCAAAGTATAGAGCTGGTTCCGGTAGGCTCAATAAAGACTTACTGAACGACGTGTATTTATAATGTTTTATCGCGCAATATTCATGATTTCTTCATCTAGAAATACATAGAGATGCCATGGCCCAACAAGGGGACTTGATAACTTCCGGATACTCTGTAATCGGTTTCAGCTAGGTTCTAAACGGACACTTTCAGAACCTCAAATACTGGTATCGATTTGCGGTTTTCATCGAAAGTTTCATGATTTGGTCACTTTTGAATTCTCTGTAACCGGTTTCGGAAGTGCTCATGCTATTTTTGGGTGAAATCATGAATTGTTAGCAATCGAATGATACCAATACATGAGGTTCTGAAAAAGTTCGTTTGGAACCCTACCATATCCGGTACCGGTGTATTTGGAAGCGGACAAATCCCTTTATTGGCCAGGCACAACTTGAATGTATTTCTGGAAGATAAATAATGCATTTTGAGCTGTATAACACTGCCAGCACCTGAGGTTCAAAAAGTGTCATTATCGGAGCCCTACACACTCAATTTACTTCGGCAACATTTCCAACAGCCGATCAACTCGGCAGTAACTTTTGCTGATATTTATGTCAAATTTTCGTTTGTTAGCTGAATTTCGGCAAAGTTTTCATTTGTTAGCTGAATCTCGATAATTTGTTCGACGAGTCTTAGTAAACTGAAATGCCGAAATGATCGGCTGTTGGATTCTCGGCGAAAAAAACTCAGTGTGTACCGGAATCGATTCAAGAGTATTCAGAAGCCTTGTTTGCCCATGGAATGACGTCCATATGCTTCTTGGTGAAAAATAATGAATTTTGAGCCGTCCCAAGGTAACCAGATCACGAGGTTCTAAAAGTGTCCGTTGGTTACACTAGCGGATCCCATACAAGGGAATTGTTGGTCTATGGATTGATGCTCTTGCACCTCCGGTTTCAAAATCATGTAGCCGTCGACCGGCACAAGTATGTGAGATTGTGAAGGTGTTCGTTTTGTACCCTACTGGAATTGATTCCAAAGTTTTCACAAAAGGCGGAATTTCCTTGCTTTTCCACGGAATGGATTGTGTGTAGTGGATTAAAAGTTATGAATTTTGAGCTGTTGAACGTCGCCAGCAAATGTGATTTTGAATGTGTTTTCTTCAGATCACTACCAGAATCGATCCTAGTGGTGTCCACGTGCTCAAAAGGGTCAAATTGGAAAAAGCAAATGCTATTCTTAGCACAATCTGATCAAAATTGTTGGATTCAAAATTGTTGCGAGCGCGGCAAATGTACTAGAAAGGTTGCATATGTATTACCATTTGTTCGACGAGAAAAGGCATTGTTCATATAACAGGTAAGCACTCACGGCACTGAAGTATTCAACATTGCGATTCTTGGAGATGGCATCATTCAACAATGCATAAACATTTCCGCTAGGTTGTATGTATGCATTGAAGTGAACGTTAAAAACTACAAAACTAACACTCATATGAATCCTAGAAAGTTTGAGCTGTTTAGTGGAATACCTGTAATTAGAAATGAGAAGAAAGATTAGTATTTTCCATTTAATTCCACCTACCTTTATTGCTTATCTAGACAAATACGCGTATTTCGTCTACAATGTGCAGACTTCTTCAGTGTCGTGTACTAAACTCGGCTAGTACACTCGATAAGTACACGACACTGAAGAAGTCTGCACATTATAGAAGAAAGACGCGTATCTGTCAAGATAAGCAATAGAAGGTAATTGGAATTACATGGAAAATATAAATCTTTCTTCTCATTTCTAATGACATTCATATCTTCAGTATGATTTTGCCCAATCATAGTTAATCTGGGATTTTTGGAAAATCCTCAGTTCAACAACTGTGTATCAAAATAACAATGCATCTGTTCAAATTTCAAATTGTAAATTAAATTTGACCGTTTGAGGGAAAATAACTATCCAAGTTTCAAAATCCAACCAAGATTTAATATATTTCGCTAAATGGTTCACAGTCTTAATGCGAGGTCTGTGTTATAGTGAAAGTCACGAAAAACCGATTCGAATCTTTCTCGTCTCAAGCCATGACTCTACATTTTGCTTCTTTCTCTGTTGCTGAATACTTTAGTTTTCGAATTATTTCCGGCCATTTGATCCACAAGACACTTAAATTCCTAGGGTAAAATTTTGATCATGAAACGCCACTGAGTTCATGTTCAAATCGTTTCAATTAAATATTGCCCTTTTTTTCGTTGAGCACTCGTTGATATGGTCAAATATTCTAAAACTAGCACACAGCCTACATTTGCCGTCTCATTGCCGTAGTTAATTGATACCTTGGCTCAAACACCATCTGCCTTCCATTTGAATTTGCAACAAAAAATTGCACCTGAAACACACCAACAATCGTACACTTCCGATCGGAATACAGCTTGACATTGCCCCACGAATGATTTTCCACTCGGCGGCTCGCATTCGTCTATTCGATTCAAGCAACACACGTCATCCCATGTTCACAGTCCAGTCCGTGTGCAGCCGGACATTTAAAGATCACACTGCTGGGACTAGCGATTGCTCGCCATCCGCATGACAACCCTATTCCAATCGTTCCATTCGTGTGCTGCTGCTACTTCTGCTGCTGCAGTAGCGAATAATAACTCAGCTGGTTGTTGGTGAAAAACTGCACCGACCAGTTTGCTTTCCTCCTATTCATGAAAGCATTCCAGAGCCAAACGATGGACCGGGAGAGGGGAGGGACATGGAAGACCATGATTGCCGCCGCCGATTTCCAGCTTGATTTCAATCGAAACAGTAAATATTTCTAAGGTGAAGTAATGGGTGAGCTCACCACAATACTAGTGCAGCGGGAGCTACGGAATTACTATTCGATACGCGCAGTTTATACAGCAGTAGAAATAACAACAAAAATATTGGCAGTAGGGAAGCACAAACACATCGAGATTCAAAGTAGCTGCGCCCATTTATTTAGTCCGAATGGTTCCACTAACACAAGAGGTGTGTCTGACGTTCGAATTGCACAAAATAGTTCGTATCGGGTAGTCTGGCGCCTGGCAACACTGTCCAGTGCGTTTAAATCGTACCGTAAACAAACACCAACTTGCACATGCTTTGCTCGCCTGTGTTGATGAAAAATTGACATCGCGTAAGGCCTGCGTATCAGTATGCGTGTGTGAAGCACCGAAAACAGACAGCATTTTCTACAAACGTCAACACGTACCGTGATGGGCGGCTTATTTATATTTATACCGACTGGCTTACTGCCCTTCGCGTTTCCTTTTGCACCGCACCTGACTCTTGAATGGATCGTGTCTGCAGAAAGCAGCTTTCAAAAGACTCCCCAATTCCGATCGGGGTTCGAACGGTCATCGGTTCCTTTCCTTTCTTTCGTTTCGTGACGCAAAAAAGGAACGTTTTCCCCGGAACGCTTCCGTAATATGCCGCGGTCGGGATTGAAAGTTTGAGTTTCTTATTGCGATTTTCTGATCATTGTCGTCGTCGCGAAAGAAAGGAAAGCGTGGTCAAAGATCTCATTTTTTTTCGTGGCATTCGGTATGGCTGTGGCAATGGTCGGCTTCTTTTTTTGCATTCTGGTAAAAGGTATTGTATGTGAGATGGCTTTCTGCAAAGTTCAGATGCACTGCTGAGAAAAGGAATTCAATGGAAAGCAATGAAGAGTGAAGATGCTTAAAAGTTGATTTTTCGTTAATCGGATATTGAATGGATCTGTTGTGTGTTTGACATTGCTTAGTATGCTAGCAATGGAAATTGAAGCTTTCACACTCATATATTTTTCGCTACAGTGGTTTCGAGACACGGGATGAAGTTCTTAGGAAAGTTGCAGTGGGTTGTGCAGGCTGTAATTTGTTCGATGGCTGAGGATCCACTGACGAGTAACCCAACATTATACTGACATATAACCCAACATTTTCGAGAAGGCTACTACAGTCGATGTTGCACTTGACCGTTGTGTGTCCAGCAAAAAAAAAACACCTTTAAGAGGCCGACAGGGAACGTTTTTACCCACGGAATTAAAATGACCTTAACTAAGGAAATATCCAACCGATTTGGATTATTTTGGCAATACGATGTTCGTGTGGCGGTAGGTTCGCTGGGTCATTCCATGGCAGGTCGCGTAGAGTATACCTAATGAAGCGCTTCTGGACTCTGTCCAATACATAATGCGGAGCCCAAGCCGCCATTCCATATTCAAGTACCTGCGAACTAACGCGCAGAATAGGGCGCTGGTGCTTGTACGTCATTAAAATGGGCGAAACCTAGCATCGCATTGGCTTTCACAGTTGTCAGTGAGATGTGTTCGTAGTAGCGTAGTTTACTATCAAGTATGACGCCAAGGTCCATGTTCGACGTGACTCTCTCTAATAGAAAATTGTTCAGCCCGTAGTTGAAAGAAGGAGTAGTCTGACATCGAGTGAACGTCATTACTTAACATTTTGCCGCATTCATCTGCATTCCATTCATTTCGCACCAAGTTAAAACACGTTCAACATCAGCTTTTAATGCTACACATTACACATTTTGAATTGGCAGTAGTTCCAGATGTGCTTGAATGGTATTAAGAGAAGAATCAGAACACCTAGCTTAACTGGCAAGGGCTGGACAGGGGTTATTTCAGAAGAAAGAAGAAGAATATGTTAAAAAATGTCAAAAACGGAAGAAGAATGAAGTTCAAGTTGTGCCAAACACAAGTTAAAAGTCAAAATAGCAAGCAGTAATTGAGTACCAAGAAGGAAAGAAACATTATGCTGATTGTTTTAAAGCTAGGCAACAAAACAGTAACCTACCTTATCCTTCTTTGAGATTCACTTCATTTATTTCGATTCAAATAAAAGCAAACCCACTGTAGTCTATATAGATATCATTTGAAGTTTTATGTATGTAAATCTTGATTTTTTTAAAGAATTAAATAAACAAAAAATTGCCCATTTAATTTTTGCTCCAGATAAGATAAATTTATTTAAAAGAAAAGCATTTTAATAATAAATGTGGAATCCTTTGGCATTCTGGACATGCTGCAGGAGTTTTGACATACTCTCTATATGGTTCTTTAGATGCAGGCGCATTCCAGTGCTTCAAAATAGTTATTTTTATTGGTAACTCCAGTAAATAGCCCATACATTCTCACGGGTTGCGGTCCGGGCTTTGTGAAGACCATTCCAGCGGTTTGACCCAACAAGAACGGAAGAAATACTTGGTCTGTTTGGCAGTATGTTTCGAGTCCTTGTCCTGCTGAAATATGAACTTCTCTTCAAGACTCATCTGGTTCAGCGAAACCATCAAATGTATCCGTAGGATGTTGATGAAGGAATCTGCCGTCACTTTTCGTCAATTTTCACGATGCTTCCTATTCAAACCCACGAAAAACATCACACCCATCATATTTTCAATTTGATTAAAATAAAGGGCTTCTTTCATATCATCGTAAGGACTTTGTTCAGTTTTTCGTCGAACTACCTGTTAATAAATCGCCTTAATAATCTCGACAATTGTTACCTAGAAGTGCCTCATTGGTAATCCATGTCCGGCTAAAACACCAAATCCTCTCCCGTATGGTTCTTCCGGATAAAGACGGCTACGAATTTGGTGCTGTAAATCTTCCTATTCACAGCAAGTCACGAGGAAAGAACAGTGGCTTCGACATTCCTTTCTCAGTGATGATCAGCCAAAGAAGAAACTTCTTCGGAAACTTGGTGTGGGAAGTATACTTGACCTCGCTGATCACCGTCTTGTAGCGAGACAGTGGAGATTGTTAGCATCCAGGGCCTTAATATCGTCCTTCACCACCTTCGTGCTTCGTGCTTCGCCGGGAAGTCTTCCGCCGCTGCTCCGGGGCGGCTGGTTGGGACTTGCGCTACCGTATGACGATGCCCACGGACTGTAGGTACTTGTTGACGGTTTGTTCGGTTACCCTGACCTCTCGGTCCAAAGGCACGGAAGGATTTCTTGCCCATGGTTAGGCGCTTTAGTTTCTACTGAACTTCCACTTGTGCAGGACTGTCGAACGACCGAGCCGGGTTTCCTCGATGCTTTTTCCTTAGTCCAGCAAGGTGATGCTGTATTTCATCGACCCCAAGTGCCTCACGATGGCGAATTTCTACCCCCGAGATGCAGTTTGTTCATTCTAGGCGTTGTTCATTGTCGCGAACAACCTTATCGCCAAGCTCTGCAAAACAACGTGGCATTGCTGTCAAGGTTGACTGTGAAACAATAGGTACTATAAACATAGGTGGATCAGAAGTGAAAACTGAAATCTTCTAGATTGCCTTGACCATCGCTTCAGTTCGGTTATTTGGAAATTGCTGTATAGGTGTGTCCTATTAGCCTGGGACACGAACATATGGAAGAATTTTGCCCTTGCAACTTTTGACCTTTGGGTCCTATAATAACTATGCAAATTTCAGCTAGATCGTTGAAACTTTTTTAGCGCCGCGGTTCTAGGTCTATAAAACTTACTGTACAGAGATATACGTTAGCCTAATATCAGCGGAACGTTACATTATCATTTAACTCATAAAGCAATTGAGCTGCAAAGCACATTCAACTAGTGAATGATCGTTTATAAACCACGTAGACTTGTTTTGAGAATCTCAACCCACCTCCTCCCCTGTAGACTTTCTCCATACAATTTTTGAAATGATGTCAGGTAGTTTGTCCCCCTTCCAGAAAACTCTACGTGGTTTATAAACAGCCAGCTAGCCTATTGTTTTGGACTACAAAAATCTACAAGTAGCTTTATGCAAGACGTAAACTATCGAGGAACTATGGATGTAATGTCGGTCTATAAGCACCATATTGGGTCTATTCGTGTGACATTGGTCAGACTTACGGTAGTTCTCCAGCTAGCTGCAAATTTCAAAGATCAAATAAAAAAAACTATTTTAAAAAACACATATAATGATTTTCACTGCTGATCTATCCACTCATAGCTCAAACAGTGAATTCCCACTGCTCATTTTTTTAAATTTCCATTTTTTCGTATAATTTAGTTACTTACTTGTGCTGGTCCAACGTCCTATTGGGACCTTACCTGCGTCACGATATTTCTCCATAAAACTCGGTTGAGGGCTGCTTGTCTCCAGTTCCTCGAATGTCTCACACTTCCAAGGTCTTGCTCCACTTGGTTTAACCACCTAGCTCGCTGCGCTCCTCTGCGTCTTGTACCGGTCGGATTCGAGGCAAACACCATTTTTGCAGGTTGTGGTCCGACATTCTTACAACATGTCCCGCCCATTGTACCCTTCCAGCTTTAGCGACTTTCTGGATACTGTGTTCGCCATAGAGCTGCGCCAGCTCGTGGTTCATCATTCTCCAAATAGTTTTGTTAAGATACAGAATTTAAAATATACACAACCACTTACTCATTCACTTCCAATGAAAATTTTTGGTAAACCATATGCCAAAGTTAGAAACATAGTAAAAAAAATGTCCCTTGAATTCATTCTGTTTTTTTTATGTGAACAGTTATTTTCTGAAAACTGACTATTTTCTTAATTGTCTTGGATCCATTACAAGGTAAATTGGATCAATTTTGCCATATTTGAGATTGTAATCTGTTTAGCCTATGATGTCATGACGCTCAAAAAGTTAAATAAATCAAGAATCGCACGAACGCGTTTAACTGTAAATCGTTGGATAATATCTCAATTGTTTGAAAAAAAGAAGTGATTATTACGATGTCAACATAATTTTGTCAATTTCAGCTGAATTTATGAGATATTTGGTACATAAAACGAATTAAGGGGCTAGGCTGAAAATACATCCCTTTACCCTATGTTTTTTTGTTTATTTCTCTATATACTTGTATATACTTCTTTTGGTTCAAGTCCACTTATTTTTCCTCTGTTCGGGACATAAACCACTGTGACCAGTAATTTGATCTATTGTAGTATATCCCGTATCCTTTGTTTAGTGCATGTCGAGTAACCTCATCACTATTGAGAAAAGATGAAGTATTCGGTGTTGTTACAGTTTTCATTATTTGTTTTGATGGCTATGAATCGAGTTTAAATGAAAGTTTCCGCTATTTAAACCCTTTGAGGAGTGAGAGCACTTTTCAAAGGCGCGCCTCTTTACCAGTCAAAATCAGATTCATTGCAATGAAAACAAACTATGACTCCGATACTGACCATGCGTCAGAACCCTAGTCATAACCATTTCAAACTATAGAACATCAAATAGACAATGATAATTCATATAAATGAAGACTAACCATGTTTTACTTATTCTAAGCTCATCCTCGCACAATTGCAAACGAGTATTGTCACTTTTTATAAGACATAAAATGTAATAAGGACTAAGATATGTTCCTTTGACTACAAAAAAATATGTTCCCTAGTTTTAATTAATTCGGACTAGGGTTCGGTGATAAATCTTATACCCCGTATCGCACCACGAAAAGGTGATCTGACCAGCATTACGGGTCAAGTCCGCTTTTAAATTACGCTGTTTTCCCAATGAACATTCACCATCACATTTTGAGCGGTCCCAACAGCATCCCTACTGTTAGTTTAAATAGGTTCAAATCGATCCTTGAACATTCAAAATTCCAAAAACTATCATACGGACAACAAGATCTTCCCTATCAAAAACCACCATCACACCTTGTGAGTGGCATCAACAGCATCTTGACTGTTGGTGTAAATCTGATCAAAGTAGCTTTTAAACGTTGTCAAAAATCTTGCTTTCCCAATGAAGTATACCACCACCACTTGTGAGTGGTCCCAAAACGGCATCGTTACAAATAGGTTCTAAACGACTCTTAATCATTATTCGAAATACCTTGTCGGACAACTAAATATTCACCACCACACTTTGTGAGAAGCCCCAGCAGCATCGTTACTGTTGAGATAAAGCGGAAAAAAATAAGCTCCAAGGATTCCCTTTCACTTTTTTTTAAAACACTATTTAAAAAAAAATTTTGAGCGTATTAGTAGAACGATAGTAATTGGGAAACTAGGAGAATTTAAAATTAGCACTTCATTTTATGACTTTTTAAAAATAAAACATTGTAACATTTTTTTCAAATTTTCGCCAGTAAACGCGAGCAAATTCCTTTAAATTCTACTAGAAGCTTACTTTTGACAGATACGCCTATTTCGTCTGCTACTAACAGACTTCTTCAGTCGAGCACGCGACATTGAAGAAGTCTGTAAGTAGCAGACGAAATAGGCCTATCTGTCAAAAGATAAGCTTCTAGTAGAATTTAAAGGAATCTGCTCGTGTTTAGAGGCGAAAATTTTGATAGAAATGTTTCAATGTTTTATTTTTTATTTTTAAAAAGTGATCAAATGAAGTGTTAATTTTGAATTCTCCTAGTTTCCCAAACTACAAGGATTATTAAAAATTATTTCAACATGGAGTTTTCAGAGGGGCCAATGTCGCAAACGTAAACAATGGTTTCTTCCACAAATTTCTTGAAAATGCAAACTCGCTCAAGTAAACTACCACTTCTATTGTAAAGGGGAACTCCTTTTCTGTACAATCATCGTGGTAATTTACTTTGGTTAAGTTAGCATTCTCGAGAAATTTGCGGAAGAAGCCAAGCCATTGCTTACGTTTGCGACATTGTCCCTTCTGAAAACTCAATGTCGAGTTTTTCTTTCCAATAAAAAAAAACTATCATCACACTTTGAGTGGTCTCAGCAGCTTTCTTTCTGTAGGTTTAAGTCGGTCCAAATCGACTCTCAACCATCATTAAAAAATACCTCGTTTTCCCAATGAAAAACCACTATCACACTTTGTGAGTAGCCCCAACGGTATCCTTACCGTTGGTTTGAATCGTTTCAAAATGGCTATTTAACGTAGTTGATCATTTAGTTTTAACAAAAAAGTAAACCATGAGTGACACTAATGGCCTACTTACCGTTGGTATAATTTGGTACTAATATATAAATATGTATTTGTGCAAATTTCTTGAATATTATCCAATAAACTGCCACAGAAAAATGGTAGAAACTAGTTGCAGATCTTCTTCTTGTGGATTTAGAATGAAATATTTCACTTCAGACCATCAAGTAAATCTTCCAGTAGCTCAGATTTCATTTATTATCTATTGGCTAAAATGTTTTTAAGCTTTTGCAGCCTTACCATTTGCCCGAACAGTTGATTCACTGAAATTATGATCTCAACCTTGGTTCGTTCGTTGGTTTTATCAACGGAAATCACTCCCATAGAGGAGGCGCTGCGGTTGGTGCTTCAATGGTGTTCAATTTACGGACGCAACATAGCAAAAGCGGAAGGTTGTGAAGGTTAGGAAGAGAGGTAACGCCGAGCTGCATCAATATCCGGACAGTGTATAGATTCGGATACTTCATTTATAGTGTCTAAGTCAGTATTTTTTTCAAACATTGTGTGATGGTTATTAACGGTGACAATGGTAAAATTTACGTCCTGAAAACTACGATATACAACTTCGAAAAGTGTCCGAATTCATGGACCAAGTGTCTGGATATTGATGCAGCACGGTACATTTGCGACAAAGAACCGCAGTGATTATCAGTGATGGGTGCCAGTGTGACAGTGCTGTGGTATTTATCATCGTATCGTTCGTTGCCTGGCAGGCAGTAGATTGATTATTTTTGCGGTTTCAATTTTAATCGAATGAAATTTATGGGTTGCTAGGAGGGTCCCTGTCATCGAGAGAGAATCGTGCGGGGCTGCGAGAACTTTCTGCTTTAAAGTTGATGTGCCACAATGAGCAATGGGGGTAATGGAAAAAGCATTTTATAAAACTACATTAATACCACTCATAAAACCCGAATTGTAACTTGGTCTCAAACGTTCGTATGCATAATATCTACTTATCTATGAGGAATAATTTCTTATCACGCTTATCATATTCTACCAAAATCGTGGCCGTTCCCAAAGATCAAATATGTTCAAATTCGCCGGGTTTATTCTAGTTGCGCAAACACCGATATTCGGTGCATTGCTTCTTGCTATCATTGTACAAACATGTATCGGCACTGCTAATCAAATAGAAATCGTAATTAGTTGTTAGCGATTTCATTTTCCTTGCAATTCCAAATCCCCTCAATCGAATTCGAAAACGGATTACAAACATAATAAAACCACCCCATGTGCCAATTTGTCAGTAAATGTTTCATATATTTTGCTGAATTTCGGCGAGCAAAAATTTTATTAGTCTAGTTTTCCCACCGACGCAGCTGGATCACTGTTCGAACCTTGGACAGTTTTGAGCATTGCTGCTACCATCGTTTCGCCTTTAAATCGACATGCCACCGTTTATTGGCAATCGGCTTTTGCGAACTATACCGAACTGCTGTCAAGGTTGAATTTTAACTAACCTGATGACATTGGCGGCCAACCGCTGACCATTAGCACTGGCGGATTTTCGCAACCGGTCTCGATTTGTGCAATCGATTTCTACCGTTTAGTTCCAAACAGTCCAACGTTCAGCTATAATAGACAGTCTCCGTTGGTTGATATGATTTTATGATGCTTTGGGGTTTTACACAAGTACAAACATAGATTACATTGATTTAATAAGTTTATTTCAGTGTTCCGATACAATTAGTTGTTATTCTTAAAACCTAATGTTGATGCTCTTTTGACGTAGCCGCAAAGATACCAACCACTGTAATTTCTATTAAATGTGTTGCCAAAATGGTAACGACTAGGGCGCTACTTTCTTACAACAAATTTGATCGGTGCGGAATAGTAAGACATCTTGTTCCGTGAGCTGCATTGTAGAGACCTTATAGTAGTTCGATGTTGTTCCAGTGAATATCAATCCGACAAATGTGGAGGGTGAATGATGATTTTGAGCTTTTGCTGTTTTCTTATATAGTCCTGGTCGTAAATGAGGTTAGCTACCTATAGGTACCTACAGGTATTTTTTTAACCTCCGTAGCATGACAAATCCACGAAAGGTATAAGTAGATATTTCTCTTAATTCGGGTATCGGTTTTTCCATGGATTGGTACAAATTTCAGTGTGCCTATCTGTTTTCATGGGATCGGGGAATCAGAGAATTGTCTCAATAAAAGATAATAAATTTAAAATGTCTGGTAGTATTATAAAGTAATAACATTTTCACAAAGGAATACTTTTTGAACAGTTATAGAAACAACTGTTCATACTTCTGAATCCATCAAAAATGTGATTTTATTCTTCAAAATCTTCAAAAACATAAACGTCTTTTCTATGGTTTAAATCTAAATTTCAAGGGTTCTGACGCGTCTCGTTAGCATGCATTCTTTGTACAGGTGGTTAACTAATTACTCTTTTTGATTCCAAAACAAAAAACTTTACTATGTCTCATTGCTGTCTCGTGGATTTCAAAGTCATTGTACACACATTGTGCCACACAATTGATGCATCATTGCGCGTAAAAATCTTCTCATCTCGGGGCGCAGCAAAATTTCTAAAAAACAATATTATTCTCAAATTTATTTTGGGAAGTGTGTTGATCAGCTGAAGCAAAATTTTTCTAAGGATTTCAATCACAATTCTGGAGTTAATTGAGATTAGATTGAACCTAGCAACGACAACAACATGCATTTGAAAAATTTACTCCACCTAATTTAAATTCTAATGGAATGTTCCAGCTTTTCCAACTAATGGCATTTATACACGTGAAATTTATCAACCTTTTGTCATTTTCATGCCCGTAAACATGAAATTGGCAAAAAACGCCCTCATTTACTCCAGAATTCTGAGCAAATTTTGCTCGACATTCCGTATGAATAATAAAATTTGAATCGATGTGTTGCTTTGAGTCGTCAGTCATCAATCTCAACAAGATCTACTATAACTTCAGTGATTCCACTTTTGGTGAAATTTAGTCCAAAACGACTCAATCATGAGTTGAGCCCTCCGTGTAATTAGTTCCGTACCATAATAGCATCTACTTTATTCAGGATTGTGACTATATCTAGTATTCTGATCAACCTTCACTTGAGATCCCAATTTTAGCATGCTCTTTTGTTGCGATTCATACATAAAAATACAATCTCTAATCCAATCAAATCTCTACACGGGTAGTATTACTTGATCTTTTGAGCGAATTGATCCCCGGATGCTAAGCAAATACTTCTCTAGATTCCGATTTTTTTCCAGAGCGACATTTTCTCAGTGTTTTTCACAAACTTTACTCGCGATTCTGAGATAAGTTTTATTCAAAAATCATGATGGAATCTTTTTCAATGTTAAGCAAACCCAACCCGAAATTCTAAGTGGTTCTTTGAACCGAGTTCTTTGTTCAGCATATCATTTAAGAACTTTCAACGGATCTGATTCGGTGTGTAAAGTGTTTCTCGTTCAGCATTTTAAGGCCATATTCCATGTATATGAGGTGCTTTCATACTTGTGCATGTCATTCTTCAAACTCTCCGTGTTTTCAACAAATTACTTGCGATTCTGAGATAAGTTTTATTCAAAAATCATGATGGCATCTTTCTCAAAGCAAACCCAACTCGGAATACTGAGTTTACTTGGAATTCGGAGCGGTTCTTCGAATAGAATTCTATGTTGGACTTCAATATCCTAGCAGGACACTTGTTGCCTTTCAGTTGATAAAACATTAATTTGACTTGCAAATTCATACTAAAGTTACTACAACTAATTATGATCGTAGAGTGCAACTTGGGTAGAAGCACGACTTCTATTTGAAGTAATATCTTGATGAAGATGTTGAGCGTATGAGTCTCTGTCCATGCATCAATCAAACTAGTCCTTTTTCTTAAGCCGAATCTCGAAACACAATGAACGGAAGACGATTTACAATGCAAAAACTCAACAGCGTCAATTACTCGAGATGGTGCTTCAAGAGGGAACTTCTGCTGGTCCGGAAAGGTCTGTGGCGTTACGTGACACCAGGAGAGAAGTCGGAAACCGTTTGGAATGCTGGAGATGCCAAGGACAGGTGGGTGACCATCGCGTTACTAATTGAGGATTCGTTTGTTTGAAATCGCGAAGGAGATTTGAACGGTGCTCCAGAACCGCCATCTGTAAGTTAATCTCACATCGAAGATCTCGTTGTTAAAGCGAATCTGCAAAAAACTTTATTCAGAAGGAGAGGAAATGGCGGGGCACATTTTTCCAATGGAGTAGCGGTTCGTTAGCCTAGCGAATGCCGGACGAAAGCTGAAGGAAAATGTCATGGTCTCCTGCGAAGCCGCCTTCCAAGCACGTTTGACACTTTGACACGTTTGAAGTCGCTTAAGAGCCGCGTGGATGAGGATCGGACGTTGGAACTCGCGAAGCAAAAATACTGGACGAAGCGGCGAAGGAGCGAGTTGCCGGTTTGGATTCTGCGATGCAGGCACAATGGAAGAATAAGTCATTGGCCACATTCAGAAGGATCAATGCCATCAATATCTTCACACATCGAGAAAGCAACCGCGAAGGAAAGGAAACCGGTAGATCGAAAGATGCTCGCTACGTCTTTGTTACATTTCAGCGGCTGCGATCTACAATTCGGATGAGTATTTCTTTCCCTTGTCATCCTGTTGATCAAATTCAATTTGTTGTCTTCTTAAGAAACAGCTTGATTATTCGTCTGGTCAGGTTTGTGCGTTTTTGGAGGCTGTAATTGCTCAATCATGTATTGCAATACAGTAAAGTTTCGAAACTATGTTTAGCATAAAATAATATGACAATAATTTTTGACACCGTCAGAGGAAAAACATGTTTACAGGCATTCTTCTCTTTCAGAGAGCGAGTAATGACTCTATAACTATAAGCCACATGAGGTTAAGACAAAAGTTAAGGTTCGAGTCGCAACCGTTTAAAGAAAAATGGAGAATCACTTAACCTTCTTAGACTAGATGCTCCCAACCATCATTTTTAAATAAATTTTGGTTCTGAGCACCGACTGCATCCGAATATTCATTTCTCTTTTCCTTTGATATCTACACAGAAAAAGCGTTCCCGAAAACGGAAACGGACCGCGAACTAGGTCATGTTTTCAGGATTTTGTCCTTTAAACGTTCATGATTACGTGATTCAGTTCACGGTGTATTTTTGCTTGTTCTGGAGTTCATGACTGGAGCTCACGGATCTGGGCACGGATTTTTTCCTTGTACTGAAGGCTATGTGGGTTCACTGTGTCTAAGGTAAATACAGAATCCTCCCTATCTTCAACGGTTACATGGACGTTGCCAGGCGAGCGATCAAGTTGTGGCTTTGTGGAGATTATTGCGTGAAGAAACGTATCAGTAAATGGTTTCGCTTATTCCTCATCGTAACTCCGTCCACGAGGTGTGGAAAACGTCAATGGCACATTTTTCTGATCAAATACAGAGTAAATTAATCCCGGATTCTGGTTGTACTACTTTTCAACAGGTTATACTTAGAATCGAATCGTATTATTTTTAAAATACATCCCGAATTTTTTGTGTTTCTGGTACTAGAATATCAGAGAATATTCCACGGGGTTCAACGTGAATTCAACGGAGAACTCCAATTGACATAAGCTCAATTTTTCAGCAAAAGCAGGCACAGTGCTAAGAAAGGATCTAACTTTGGACCCAGAGTAATATATTTTGAGCGTTTCTACTGATTATCTGGTAATAGCACTCGAGCTTATCCTGGTTACAATTGTTAGTATGAATTCTACCAAAGTTGTTAGAGTGCAGATACTTCTTTGCCATTTGGAAAAATAACAATAATCGATAGTGCGAGCCAACTTTACTAAGGATTTTAATTAAATAGCACGTGAGTATTCAGCATATCTTTCTCCGAATTTTCAGGTTTTGTTCGGTGTGTTAAGTGTGTCTCGTTCAGCATTTTGAGGCTATTTTTCCTGAATTTTAGACAAAATAATGTGCAAATCACAATACTATGTAGGTTGGTAAATCTACGGTTCTCAACTAGTTGTGCGAGAAACGTTTCCTTTGATTGTGGACGAGTTTTTCTAGAGGTTTCAAGTTTACCCTTCTTAACGTGTTATATCAACGTTTCAATACAGTTTACTCTAGATTCTTAAGAACTCTTGGTCTGATTCAAAGTAAGTTCTTACTGCAGCGCTTTAAGTAGTGTATTTGTTCAGCATTCAGTGAATCACAATTCATTCAAGATGATGAGCAAGTGCTACTCAGCATGTGAATTTAAATGTTCAATTCTGAACAAATTAATTCGAGATGTTGTTCATGGTTTCTATTCAACGATATCCGTTGAAAGTTAATCGTATACAGGTCCGACGTCGCATTTGTAGCCCACTTTGTGACATAAAGTGTTTCGTCAAGTCCGATAATGTACAGTCTCCCTTATTTGATTGTATTTGGAATGCTTTGGGTTTCAATAAAGAACAAACATACATCACATTGATTTCAGAAGTTTATTTGACGTTTTGATACAATCCGTTGTTATTCTTAAAACCTAATGTTGATGCTTTTTTGTAGTAGCCGCAAAGATACCAACCACTGTAATTTCTATTAAATGTGTTGCCAAAAAAGTAACGACTATGGCGCTACTCTTGGACAACAAATTTGATCGGTGCGGAATAGTAGGACATCTTGAGCCGTGAGCTGCATTGTAGAGAGCTTATAGTAGTTCGTTGTTGTTCCAGTGAATATCAATCCGACGAATCTGAAGGGTGAATGATGATTTTGAACTTCCGCTGTCTTCTTATATAGCCCTGGCTGGAGATAAAGTTAGCTACCTATAGGTACCTATATGTATTTTTTTAACTCGGTAGCTTGAGAAAGGTGAAGAAAGGTATAGGTACATATTTCTCTTCATTTCGATTGATACTCCGTACTTCTGTTTGGTGTGGGTTTTCCAGTGCTTTTCGTGTTTCCGGGTTTTTTATCGTTTTTTACATGGATTGGTACAAATTTCAGTGTGCCACCTATCTGCTTTCAGAGGATCGGGAAATAAGAGAATTGTCTCAATAAACGGTAATAAATTTAAAATTCCTGGTAGTATTTCAAAGTAATAACATTTTCATTAATGAAAACCTTTTGAACAGTTATAGAAACAACTGTTCATGCTTTCAAATCCATCGAAAATGCGATTTTATTCTTCAAACTCTTCAAAAACATAAACTTTATTATGTCTCATTGGTGTCTCGTGGATTTGAAAGTCACTGTACACAAATTGTGCCACACAATTGTACCTTGCTATTGACGAAAGTAACGATGCATCTTTATTAATATCATTGCGCGTAAAAATCTTCCAATCTCAGGGCGCTTGTTTACACGCGTATCGTTCTCGGAATCATCGTTCTCCTAACAAAATTGCTGAAATTGATTATTCCTAATATTTTTGGGAAGTTTAATTTTAATCAGAATTTCGGAGTAAATTGTGATTAGGTTGGTTGAAGCTAGCAACGACAACAACATGCATGTTAAATTTACGCATTATAATTTGAGTTCTAATGAAAGTTTCCCGCTTTTCCAACTAATGGCATTTATGGAATTTTTGTCATTTACATTGTGCAGCCCGTAAATATGAAATAGCTAACATACGCTCTTCTATACTCTTGAATTCCGCATGAATAATAAAATTTAAATCGATCTGTCGCTTTAAGTCGTAAAAGTCGTCAATCTTATCAAGATATACCAAAACTTGCGTGATTCCACTTTTGGTGAAATTTTGTCCATAACGACTCAATCATGAGGTAAGTACCCAAGTAGCACACTACGGTCATAATTAGTTGTAGTAACTTGATTATGACTTAGCAAGTCATATTTATGTTATCTCAACTGAATGGCAACAAGTGTGCTACTAGGGTAAGCCCTTCGTGTATTTTGTTCCGCACCATAAGGGCATCTACCTTAGGATTGTGAATATATCTACACTGAAAATTAATTTTCGTTTATGCTACGAAATCGAAGGTAGGACTAACAAATCTATTCGTTGTTTTCTGCAATGAAACTGATTTGTACTTTTTAAGAAGCTGACACAGAAAGAACATTCGTTCATTGTTCACTCGTTCATTCGTTATCAACTAAAAAGAAACGTCTACCTGGTGGCTGCATGAACAACAGACAGATCTACTTTATCGACTCAAAATATAATCGAAAAAAAATAAGCGCATCCACGAGGATTTGTTCAGAGTTTTATTTTGTAATGCTTGTGACATGGAGTTCGCTCCTGTATTTTTAGGAAGAGCTTATATTGAACCATATTGACTCGTGAGAAGTTCATTGATTAATGTACTTGAGGATCTAACTCTCGACAACACTTTAATTTCCATTTAAGGAATAAATTAATGATTCCCGCCCATCCCAGCAGGAACACCAACATTTATGAGTACGACGATTGAAGAGAAGAAGCGATTGGCTGGTATTCACGAAATTCATTTTGTGCATTGTACAAAAAAAGGTGTATTGATAGCATTTTGTTAGATGACAAGCAATATCAATGTTTCATACAATGTACGAGACATTTGTTCTAGGTACATAATCCATGTCTACGAAACAAGTTGGAGCTAATTTACGAAAACAAATTTTCAGTGTAGAATTATGATCAAATCTTGAGATCCCAATTTCACTATGCTTGTTCGTTGCGATTCATACTTAAAAATCCAATCTCTAATCTAGTCGAATCTTTGAACTGGTAATAAAATATAATATTACTTGATCTTTCGAGCGAATCGTTCCCGGATGCTGAGCAAATACTTCAGATTTTTTGAGCCACGTTTTCTCAGTGTTTTGAACAAATTTTACTAACGATTATGAAATAAGTTTTATTTAAAAATCATGATGGAATCTTTCTTAAAGTTAAGCAAATCTAACTTGGAATTTTGAGTGGTTATTTGAATCGAGTTCTATGTTCAGCATATCTTCTACTGAATTTTCAGTGTTGTAACAGAGATTGTTGTCCGACACTGGGATCCCATGATGAAGACATTTCCAATTTCAAAACACTCAGACTTTATGTTTTTTTATGTTTTCCAGATATTTGTATAGTGTATAGTGTCTCTGCATTAACTTACTTACATACATACTTATGCTGTTCCATCATGCACAGTCTCCGTTATTTGATTGTATTTGAGATACTTTGGGTGTTTAATCAAGAAGAAAAACATAGATAAAATTTAGTTCAGAAGTTTATTTTAGCGATTTGATACAATCCGTTGTTATTCCTTAAATATAATTTTGATACTCCTTTGATGTCGCCCCAAAGATACCAACCACTGTAATTTCTATTAAATGTGTTGCCAAAAACGTAACGACTAGGGCGCTACTCTTTGACTACAAATTTGATCGGTGCGGAATAGTAGGACATCTTGTGCCGTGAGCTGCATTGTAGAGAGAACTTATAGTAATAGTTGTCACAGTGAATATCAATCCGATGAATTTGGAGGGTGAATGATGATTTTGAGCTTTCACTGTCTTCTTATATAGCTCCGTGCCGAAATGAGGTTAGCTACCTATAGGTACTTTTTTCTTCAACTCTGTAGCTTGACAAATCCATGAAAAGTATAGGTAGATATTCCCCTAATTTCTTTGCAACTACACGTTTATTGTTCCGTACCTCTGTTTGCCATGCCGTTTTTCCAATGCTTTTCGTGTTTCTTGGGTATCGATCTTTTTTATGCGATGTAACATATGTCGGTATTTAGGATTTAGTTCCCTCAGGTATTTAGGTATTCTGTTGCCTCACATAACTTTTTGATTCCTTTCAGGTTCAAAAAGCCATTATTACTTCTCATTGGTATCTTTGGGGTTTCAAAGTCGCTGTATTAAAGACATTGCGAACAAAAATCTTCCCATCACAGAACACCTGTTTACGACTATCGAAGAATTTTGCTGCACCCAAAATAAAAAAGCAAGATTGTAATGCAATTTCGCATGATTTTGTTTCATTTCTCGTAATGGATCGTAACTTGGAGAAAAAAAATTCAACATTGGGCGTGGGCAAAAAAGCAACAAATCAATTCGCTTTGAAAAATTCAATGTGTTAGTGAGTTTGTGCAGTGTTTTGGTATTGAGGATAAGATTGGAGTCCGGAAATTCAATGGCTCACAACAACAACAAAAAAATGATCCCGATGCGCAACCGAGATTTGAATCAAGGCCGCCACCGTCATGGCTCTAGATTGTAACCATTCAGCTGCTTTAACAAGCTCTACAGTTGCTTCGATTGTCGAGGCACTCGGCGATACAGCAATGATGCAAATGTCTCTCACACACACTTGCATGGCATTGTTTATTTCATAAAGAAGGGCGAGTGAAAATAAAAATAGAACACTTGACACCGGAATTCCCAATGGTTGCTTAGACTGTCGAGGCACTAAGCACACAGCGATAAATTTCTGTGTGCTGCCAACCGCTTGCACACACTTGCATGGCTTCGTTTATACTATAAAACGCTTTGTGGATCATGATGGGCAAAGTTGCCTTTTCTGAATCATGCGGATTTCTCAAGATATGATTTCAAAAACTGCAATTGCATTTTTTGCCACCTTTTCAACTGAAAGTGTTGAGCAATTGTCACGCGAGTATTCAAATCAACAGTGTCTATTCTTTTTGCGCAAATTCAGACTTAAATTTCCGTGATTTCGATTAAATCAATCTTTGAAACCCAAGCCTACAATAGAATCTTGTTCAAGACACTGATAAAGTTATGCACAACATTCTGAATCAGGGGTGACGGCTAGCATCCATACCTCTCACGCCAGCTAGTGGTTAATTTCCATACCTCTCACGCCAAGGTTACGAGTTCGACTCTCATCCCGGACAGATTATGAAAAATACCCAAAAAAAAAGGTGTTTAAGTGATTGTGACGGGAGAAAGCTCGAGGCTGGAAATATCAATAATCAAGAAATAAACAATAGGATTTAGGATTGATCATATAAGCATTCTGTGGAGGATTGCAAGTAAATCTTACTCTGGGTGTAAGAGTATATCGCCCTCTAAGCATTTATTCCTCACCATTCTGAGATGAGGATGCTCATTGGCTTATCTCAGTTTTATTAGCACCACGCCAATTTAAATTTCTTACAATCTGAGCTTGATTTGAACTCATCCCGAGAGATCACTTGCCAGGTATCGGTGAAAAATCCAAACATTTGTAGTACAAAAATAATACTTCAGGAGCACAAGAAAGCCAATGTTTTCAAATGGTTTGTTGCTATAGTTGTAAGAAATAATGATGTTTATTGTAAGGGTATCGTAAGCGATGATAATAAGTTCAATTTCGGATTCAATTCGTATTGGAGTTATCTATAGAAGAACGAAGTCATTTTTTCCACACGAAATTTCTGATGAGGAGGGTGTATGTTACACTCTTAAAAATAATGGAATTTACGCGTGACGTTATCTTTATTACCCGTGAATATTTTGAGACTTAAATTAAAAAATGAGTTCATTTGTATGTATTCTGAAATATAAATGTTGACATTAAAATTAAAGTAATAAAGATGTGACAAACAGACGGAAGACCGAATGTTGTGGTTCTCAAGACTTACACGGTCGTTGACTTCGGTGTAAGCATCATGCACATAACTTAGTCAAACTACTATCGTAGGCAATTTCATATTTTGTTCAATGTTTGTCCACCACTTATTAGAACTAAGTCTGAATACATCGATATTGAAACATAGACCCGTGCCCATTTCATTGCCACGTTCTGTTCAATCATTTTCTTATAATTTCAACTGATGTCAGCATCGAATAAGATATTTAACTATGTTCCCGATTTATTATCTGCACAGAAATGGCTGAGAAGGCAAACAGTATAAATGCACTAAATGCACCTTTATGGCGCGCATTCGGAGAAAAGATAGTGTAATCTTTTGAGATTGTGAGACATTTTGAATTCTAGTTCCGCTTGAAGATCATACTTTACAAAAGATGAACAACTATTTTCAGAATCTAGGATCGCTCCGAGATGCTTTTAAGCCGACAGAGATGATGTAAGTGAATCTGTTTGGAAGTTTTATAAAACCGCGGACATTTGAAGAAATAAAGGACTCTTTGCATATTCATTTAATCTTCCGATGTGATACTTCAATATTTTGTGAGATTCGACTATTCAAAATCAAATATGGGGTAGAACGTATTTAAAATTATATTGACGATAAGAGCATCCAGAAAATGTTATTTTAAGTTCTATTACTTACTTTTGCGTCATAGCCTGCAAATTACCATTTAGAGCTTTCACTATCATGTAATTTTAAAAACAGATTTCCAACAAAATCAACAGCAAGAACAACATTAATTTCCTTCAAGTACACGTCTGCTTTCATTCAAACGATGTTACACAAGAACGAAGGTGATTCTTCAACAGTACAATGCATCGATCTACAAAAGTTTTAAGACCATCAAATGGCTCAAGGATATGAAAACCGGTGTCCTTCTATGCATTCCTCTGACTATAATCCGAGCAAAAATCTGTGGAGAAACCTTGTATGCCGGATCTACGCCATCAACGAACAGTATTTCATCGTAGATGAGCTGGACATTGCCATCACAACGGCTTGGAATTCTTTTGAGTCAAATATAATTTGCAACATTATCAACATACAACAGGGTCTACAGGGTCATAAATAAGAACGGAGGGGCAATCCAATATTGAAAACTAATAATAATGTTTGTTGATTTGAATCTGAACTGCTACGAGAATAGTCTTTTCAACATGTCAAAAATCAGTTATCGATACGATTCATGTATTTAAGTCAAGTTGTAAGTTGTTAAGCTGTAAGTTGTATTTGAATGCTTTCGTTGTTTTGGCATAAATTGCTTCACAGTTTGAATGAAATTGCATTCAATTTTAACAATTACTACGAAAAAACATGTCTGAAATCTCCGAATGCATTAGAATTATACCAAAAACCCTAAAAAAACCGGTAGTAAGCATTTTCCATCCTTCTTCTCGGCCTATGAACTTCCTTCTAAGAACTTTTAAACTTCTTCAAGATAGTATTTTGGCTTCAACACCCTTGAGCTCACAACAGCCCTCTAGACTTCCTTCATACTTTATACCCTAGTAATTTAGTTCTTATTGCGTAAAGTATGCTTATTAAATAATAATGTTTTCAAATTGGAAATACCTTTCCATCATCATGGGATCACAGTAGTGAACAGTAATTTCCGCTAGAACCAATTATGTGAAGAGAAAGTATCTATAGGTCCGAATAGAATTGAAGTGAGTAAAAATAGTTTGAAACTCTGTCCTACGTTCAATTTTAAACTACCTATATTCAATGTCACAGCCTTGGTTCTAGCTGAAACGCTGTCTACTACTGAGATCTCATAATGAAGGGAAGATATTTCCAATTTCATTTGAAACCCACTTTATGTCACAATGTTTCGTCAAGTGCGATCATGCACAGTCTCCGCTGTTGAATTGTATTTGAAATGCTTTGGGTTTCAATCAAGAACAAACATACATAACATTGATTTCATAAGTTTATTTCAGTGTTTCGATACAATTAGTTGTTATTCTTAAAACCTAATTTTGATGATTATTTGACGTTGCCGCAAAGATACCAACCACTGTAATTTCTATTAAATGTGTTGCCAAAAAAGTAACGACTAGGGCGCTACTCTTGGATAACAAATTTGGTCGGTGCGGAATAGTAGGACATACTGTGCCGTGAGCTGCATTGTAGAGGGAACTTGTAGTTCGTTGTTGTTCCAGTGAATATCAATCCGACGAATCTGGAGGGTGAATGATGATTTTGAGATTTCACGGACTTCTTATATAGCTCCGTGCCGAAATGAGGTTAACTACCTATAGGTAGCTTTTCTCCAACTCTGTAGCTTGACAAATCCTTGAAAAGTATAGGTAGATATTTCCCATAATTTCTATGCAATTAGACGTTTATTGTTCTGTACCTCTGTTTGCCATGACGTCCTGCCAATGCTTTTCGGCTTAATGGGACAGCGGTCGTTTTTATGGGTTGTAACTAATGTGAGAGTATTTATTACCTGGTCTTTGAAAATCGGGAAATTGATGCAATAGTTATTTCATATTGAAATCGGTATCTTGAGAAGCATTTTCTCAGCATCCTGAGATCGATTTGCTATACACCCAAGATGCGCTCTATGATAGAATTTACAGTATTTATTCACCATTAAAATTATTTAATAAATCTGAATAGGACGCGCTCATATTTCTGATTATGATTCGCAATGAAAAAGCATGATGAAATCGGAATCCCATGTGAGCTTTACTCTGAATTTGTTCACAATCCTAGGGGAGATGTTCTCATGGTTTAGAACTAAATATATACGGCCGACTCAACTCATGTCTGAGTTGTTTTTGACTCAATTTCGTCAACAGAGAGTCACTCAAGCTTTGGAATATGTATTGATTTACGACTCATGACTATGAACCGGGACCAACGGCTTTACTTCCCTTCCGAAGGAAGACGTGACCAGATTATTTCGCCTCACAAAAACCACCGACGTCGACGGGGGTGCTAGTAGCAGTCACGCTTACCACTACACCTTCGACGCCGGCATCTTTGGAATATCTTGTTGAGATTGATTTAAATCATATAGATGTTGATAAATTGTTGAAAAATCTCTTCCAGATTTTTTAAACAAGCATCCTGAGGTTGGAAGAATATTTCGTGAAATCTGTTTAATAAGGAGGGATCATTGCTTTCCATATTTGCAAGGAATACCGTGGAGTCACCATACTTTGCGCGGTTCCTAACTTTGCGCACTCCATCATTTTCGGATATATGCCATCTTAATTTGAAAAATTTTACTACTGTAAACAATGCCTCACATTACCTAAAGAAATGAATTAAGCAAACATATTTAAAAAAAACTCGTTAAACTCGAGATACGACCAAATATACATGTAAAATTGCGCATTAAGAACCGCGCAAAGTATGGTGCGTACACGGTAATTGTTTGGTACTATTTGTGCTAAGTATCTTTGAAATTCACGAGACGCCAATGGAATATAATGATGACCTTTTAACCTGAAAGTAATAATTAAAATGTTATTACTTTGTAAATAGTTATGTGTTACCAGAGATAATTACAGATTTTCAAAGGTCTGATAGTCAACACTCTGACATTTTTTTCCAACTCATGAAAAAACCGATAACCCATGAACACGAAAAGCATTGCAAAAAAAAACAAGCAAACAGAGGTACAGAGTATCAATTGTCTAGTTGCGAATAAATGAGAAGAAATATCTACCTACACTTTTCAGGGATTTGTCAAGCTTCGGAGTTGAAAAAGTACCTATGGGTAGCTAATCTCTTTCCGTCCAGGGCTATATAAGAAGACAGTGAAAGCTCAAAATCATTATTCGTCCTCCAGATTCCTCGTATCGATATCCACCGGGACAACAACGAACTATTAGTTCTCTATACAATGCAGCTCACGGAACAAGATGTCTTACTATTCCGCACCGATCAAATTTGTTGTCCAAGAGTAGCGCCCTAGTCGTTACTTTTTTGGCAACACATTTAATAGAAATTACAGTGGTTGGTATCTTTGCGGCAACGTCAAAAGAGCATCAAAAATAGATTTTAGGAATAACAAAGGATTGTAACAAAACGCTGAAATAAACTTCTGAAATCAATGTTATGTATGTTTGTTCTTTATTGAAACCCATAGCCTCTTAAAAAAAATATCCACGCTGTTCATTTTCAACCATTTCCTTTCTGCAAGACACGCCAAAGGGAAGAAGAGTAAGTGACACTGTCCTCTCGGTGAGCCCAAGTACAAATGTCGTACCTATGGTGACAATGGAAAATAGGCCATCTCACTATCAAAACAAGTATCGAACTATCATGAATTTATTTTGTCATGCAATATTTTCTCTTACGGTTTTAATTCCCAAATTACCAACTAGTCTACATGAAATTTATTGTAGACTATAATAATAATAAATAATAATTTGCAATCGATTGGGTAATTTGCAATTACCTCAGAAAAATCCCAACGACCTTATATGAAACTGAGCCTAGACCCACTGATGTGCTCCGTAGTAGTCACGCTTACCAGTGTACCACTGGCGCAGGTTGCTTTGTCACAGCCAAACATATGATTAGCTAGCAGAGTTGCTTATATACGCCTCGTAATTCGTAAGGTATGATTCGTAACATGTTATAAGATCTCCAGAGATTCATAATTTACCAACCCTTAGAAGAAGTTTCCTACGATCAACTTGATCAAAGGCAGCTTTAAGACCAGCGCATATAACGTCAACTTGTGAACCCAGTGGCGTCTCGTGAGAAAATTAACCGGTTGTGCACTTTCTTTCGAACCCAGACGTCAATTTTGACAACAATATCTTGCTCCATAGTTCCTCCTTTGCCGAGTCTCTTGTGATATGCCACAAAAAGTACCTTGTCAATGTCCCGAAACAACAGAACCATGTTGATCAGCTGATATATTATGTCTTCAGTTGGAAAACAGCACATCATTGATGATAATAACCTTGAAACGAGCACACAAGAGAGTAATGCCTCGATAGTTGTCCACATTATATTTGGCACCTTTTTTGTGAACAGGGAACATAACGAATAGTCTCCAGTTCGCCGGGAATCTTCCTTCTCGTGTAGAAATGTTAAATAGTTTTGCCAACAGATGGATCAACCATGCCAAGGGAAGTCGTGCGTGCCGCCTGCGACGGTTTCGAAAAACGTCTGGAGCTGGTCAAGAAGGTTAAAGGCGGTGTTATTCCAAAAAAAAGCTGTAGTTGTTCAGTATTATATTGCAATATAATGGGTACAGTTATCAATAAAATCCGGATTATCGATTTGGAATAAATAGAGTTTTATTTTGTATGAGAATATATTGGACACGGTGTATATAAGGACAACCGAAAAATGTGCAATTCTTTAAAATTGGGTTTTTTTATAATACACTAAATACGTACAGAACATTAT
Organism: Aedes japonicus; assembly: GCA_034211315.2. Taxonomy (NCBI): domain Eukaryota; kingdom Metazoa; phylum Arthropoda; class Insecta; order Diptera; family Culicidae; genus Aedes; species Aedes japonicus. The sequence continues at coordinate 806,734 of JASCZW010001818.1, forward strand.
TTGCTGCAGGTATAATGGATTTATTAAATACCCGCATAAGCCATAACCATAAAAAGTGCCTAACCACCAATTCGGGGTATCATCCTAACTGTAAGTGGTATGGTCAAACCATCTATAATATCGTCCCTGAATGGTACATGTTTATTAGGGTACCTGGTTCAAACTTTAGTTGGCAACGGTGGTTCTGACCGAAATGTTTTTTTTTCTTTTCAAGCAAAACTAAAACAAGAAGCTGACATCATTCCATAAGCAAAATGCCATTTTTTACTAAATACGACCAGGGCATCGTCCGCTGGCTATTGCCGCGGGTATTGTGGGTTTCCCAGGTACCCGGTTCAAGCTTTAGTTGGTGACGGTGGCTCTTCTTGACCTTCTATTCCTGAGTTGTAAGTGTGAATAAGGGCGTCTATGTAAAGCTTTGCTGTACCTGTTGTGGACTCCCAGTACCTCCCATTTCCCCAAAAGCTTTGAGAATAACTTGTGTTGCCTCAAAAGCTCTCCTTTTTATTGTATTGGCCTCCATAACAAAAAGGGCACCATTGCAGAGCATATGATTGATCAAATTATTCGCAGTTCTACTCGCCCAACGCCCCCGGTTGGGTGAGGGATAGAGGATGACACACACACACAATTCTTTAAAATTGGGTTTATTTACGCAAAACTGCTGTTTTTCAGTTTTGTGTGTTTAATGCCGTTTACTACATAGTTTCGGTGATGACTTGTCTTTAAACGCGGGATATTGACTGTTTTCATATGCTTCGAAAAAAAAAATATTATAAGGACAAGCTGAATGTTTTTGCGTTCGCTGGCCACGTAAGGTTTTAAAACAAATATTATCATTGTTATAATATCACACTCATCAATTCAACCCATATTATGACCGAAAATTTTGATTTTCATATTTATTATGTGGTTTTCAGGAAATGCCAAAAGCACAATCTTGTAGAGTTTGAGTGCGGAGGAAATCAGGCCCATCGTTAAAAGGGAATGACAATCCTTGCGATCGCAAGCAGAATAGGAAGGAGCAAAACGGTGGTACATAATTTCGCAAAATTGGGTGAGAAATATGCGACCATCAAGAGAAAATGGCGTCTACACCCAAAATAAAAAAGCAAGATTGTAATGCAATTTCGCATGATTTGGTTTAATTTCTCGTAATGGATCGCAACTTGGAGAAAGAAAGCAACATTGGTCGTGGGCAAAAAAGCAACACATCAATTCGATTAGAAAAATTCAATGTGTGCGTGATGTTGTACAGTTGATTAGTAGTAGTAAACTCAATGGCGCACAAAAAAAAAGATTACCATCCGCTACCGAGAGTCGAACCGCGACCGTCAGCATGACGGCTCTTCATTGTAACCATCCAGCCACCACAACAAGTTGAGGTGAATGGAATAAAAGTCCTAGAGTTTCTTCGGTTTTTGAGGCACTCAACGTTACAACAATGAAGCAAATTTCGGTCGCACACACTTACATGGCTTCGTTTATTTCATAAACCGCATGGTGACTTGATGAGAGGGCGATAGGAGTGTGATGACGAGTGCAGATAAAAATAGAACACTTGACAGCGGAATAGCAACAGAGGCATACGGCGTAGCGGCGTTCTGTGCCATTGTCTCACCCATATTGAGAAGTTGTTGACGGTGGAACAAAAACCCAACGGTTGCTGCGATTGTCGAGGTACTAGGCACACAGCGATAACCACTTGCACACACTTGCATGGCTTTGTTTATACCATAAAAAGCTTTGTGGAACATGATGGGCAAATTTGCCTTTTCAGAATCATGCGGATTTCTCAAGATATGATTGCAAAAACTGCAAAATTGCAATTTTGCATTTTTTGCTACAATTTCAACTTTTGGGTGTAGCATTGTTTTCGGAACGTGCAAAACGTGAAATTAAGTGATTGAAAATCAACCGTAGGCTTTCTTCGGGTGATATCAGGAAGGAATTGAATCTTCCAGTGTCTGAACGTCGAGTGCAGCAAATTTTAATAAGTGATAGTTATACAAAGTATGGCAAAAGTGTGCCGGTTCCTCGCTTATTGCCTCGACATGAAAAAGCAAGATTGGAATTTGCAGAAAAGTATCAATGCTAGGAAAAAGAGTGGGAAAATGAGGTGTTCACCTATGAAAAGAAATTCAATTTAAATTTACCGGATGGATCAACCAACTGTTGGAAGGATATAAGACGCGAAAAGCCACAAAGGGAATCGAGAAATTTTTGAGGGGGCACTTTGATGATCTGGCAGGTTTTAGTCTTGCTGGAAAAACACCAGTGTGTTTCATTTCGTCCAGAATGAATTCTGAAAAGTATATGCAGCTCTTGGACGAAGTTCTGATTCCATTCGCTGAAAAAATTATGGTTGACAACATGATATTTCAGCAGGACAACGCCGCTTGCCATACTGCACGTAACACGAAATCGTTCCTTGTGAATAGTAACATCCCTGTTCTCGAATGGCCAGCATGTAGCCCAGATCTCAATCCAATCGTGAATGTTTGGGGCCTACGTTCCCGAAGGGTTTTCAAACATGGGCGAATGTTTAACACCCTTGTTCAACTCCGAACTGTTAATGTCGAAGAATGGTGCAAGTTAGACAATGGTGTTCTAAGATCGTACGTCATTTCAATAAACAAGGGAGGAGTAACGCACTCTTAATTTCATGCAATAAACTACGTTTTTGTTGAAGCCTTTTTGTTCGTATATTTATTTTAATCAGTGTTGCTCCGAAGTGTTCTCGATCTAATCCGTTTGAGATGACATAAGCGAACATTCATTCAAGATAGGTTTGAAACAGGTCTAGGGCGAAAATGACTCACGGCTTCACAATGTTGGGTGATAATTTCAGTATTAACTAGTCCGTTTGATGGAATCCTTCAGTTAACGTCTCAGCTTTATTGTAGCCTAGCTTTGATTCGTTTGAAAACTGTTTCAAACATACCATCAGAAAGGCAGGGTGATCGGTATCTGTTGGAGTCAGTGGTTCAACAGTCTCATCTACTTTCACTTTTTTTTAAAAACACTATTTAAAAAAAAACTTTTTTGAGCGTATTAGTAGAACGATTGTGATTGGGAAACTAGGAGAATTTAAAATTTAACACTTCATTTGATCACTTTTTAAAAATAAAAAATTAAACATTGAAACACTTTTTCAAATTTTCGCTAGTAAACGCGAACAAATTCCTTTAAATTCCACTACGAACTTATCTTTTGACAGATAGGCCTATTTCGTCTGCTACTTACACACTTCTTCAGTGTCGAGTGCTCGATTGGGCCATTGTATTAAGAGCCAAAAAGGGGTTGGTTGGATCGATAGGCAACATCACTTATACGTATCCACAGGGATATAAAGAATCTCCTTTCAACAAAAGAGCAAGCTATCTAACATGAGAATGCCCCAATGGGCGGTGAGAAGAGCCCGCTCTCTATTCACAAACTGTTAGCATTGGGAAGTTGGCATCCCCACCCTCCCCATCCAGAGTGCTTCAATCGGGTGCCCTGATGGTCCCTCCCATTCCCATGAAATATTTATATAATAGTGTGTATATTTATGTAAATGAAAAATACTGCTATTTGCCTCTTCCGTTGCGATTTTAGATGATTGAAAATTTAAAATGACTAAAATTCCAAAAAACTGCTTTCTGTTGCTTGAGTCAAAAACCACGTGTAAGAGGTTACTAATTTAAAGTTGGATTTAGTGAGTTTGTTCTAGTTGGAAAATCTTCTCCCGAACTGGACTTGCAGTCGAGGTACGTAACTGCGTAGTACTTGGGTATTAATGATAGACGATTGTTTTCAAAAATCTATGTCAACTAAAAAGCTAATCATATTTGCTAAAGTAGAAATAGGTCGTGCAGTGGACGAGTAAATTCTGAATTAAAGTTTTCATCCAGTAAAAGGTATAAGCACAACCGTCACATGTATAGAGGGAATCCCCTTAAACATGAGACGAGTACGTGTATTATGGCAGTATAGCTCTAGAGACTAAACTAACCGAAAACCGCATTTCAATTCATTGAGTCAACCACAAGATATTCATAGTACAAGTGCTGTCCTATTTATAGGACGCTGAGACTTTTGGCATCTGTCCTTTTTGAAGACGCATATTCACTGTAGCGTAGCATTAACAATAATTAGATAACTTACATGCTTATACTAATTCCCCCTTTCTCTCTTATTATTTCCAGGTATGCGATAACGACAAATGAAGAAAGCAGACGAGCGAATCCTTACAAATAAGAACTCCCAACTGTGTTTGGCCATCTGTCTTACGTTCCACAATTCATTCACAGCACCAGCAGCATGTTTTGATGGAATCAGTGATTACTAAGGCAGTGACTCATTCGTATCGTTTCTGCATGAGAAAATCCAATCTCGGTGCTCATTGAATCAATCAGATTAATACCAGTCGTGACCACCAGCTGTAGCAGTGAACTCTCACCATCTTCATTAGGTCTCACCTACACTTACAGTTCAGCACCAGTACCAGCTCTTTATTGTGCAAATTTTCCTTCATTAAGTAGAACTTGTCATGCTCCCATTTTGGATGTAGCTTCTGCTTCGTCGACGTCGTCGTCGCCGTCATCGCTGACTTGTTCCATTCAGAATATTCCATCCATCAGTCGAAACTAGGCGACCCTTGTTTCGGTTCTTGTACGTTCCTGTAAGTCAGCGGTAGAGATATGGGGGTCGTAGATGTTCAGTTACTATCACATCCCGACCATGAGCTTTCAAGACGAAATGACACCCCCTCCCTTTCAGTCTATTACGACGTTGGAAATATCTCCTTTCTTTCCGCTCTAACGTAGGTTGCCGCTGTTTTAGGATTTGGATTCTTGGAAGCAGCCCCGACTGTCGACGGAAGTTTAAAAAAAATTTGAGCCAAAAAAATGTGTTTTTGTCATATTGCTACGATTTTATCTCGCCACTTGACGCATATCGCACCCTTTCGCCACTGACATTGGTGCGTCCTTATCTCGGTCCGTCTGACGCTCTCAAGGTAAATGGCGAAAGGATGTCGCTCTTCTGACCATGATAATCATCGTCATCATCAGAAGGAAAGCGAGGAAAGTGTTTTGCAGGAAACATCAAAAGCATTTTAACTTCGTTATGATGTGTTGTTCACTCGTTTTTCTTTTTCGAGCGAAGAACGGCACAATAAGAAGGAAGGCCTGAGTCCATTTCGCTGGGTTAGCTTCAGGTGAGAGCCCGAGTAAAATTTAACAAATGAATTTCGAAATACAACTTTCATTAGGAAGAATCACTGGAGTGAATGAAGTTTTTTGCCCGGGCCCAAGAGAGAGTGGAGAAAGCCATAAAGAGACTGTTGAAAGGTCCTTCGGTAGAATGTCTAATCCTGTTTCGTTTCATCGCCATTTACCACCACGAGTAGTTTGGCTGGCTAGTGGCCAAAGCGGCGCTATACTCGTTCGGTTTTCTATTTTCTACATTCAAACCAACGACGATGATTATGATGGCTTGGAGTATGTTTACATCTTTCAACGTCCTCATCCAGTCACGCCTGAGGGAGCACAGCAAAAAGGCGCATAACCGTTATCTCCCTGGACAGGGTGGTTAGTTTATTTCCTCGAGACCGGAACCGGACGTCGGTGTCGACTGTCTGTTATTGGTAAACAACGGACCTTGGATCTCTGAACTACAAAGTTGTGGGCGCTCGTTTCCATTAGTTAATTATGACATTCCATGATTTGTGTATTTTCCTGCCTTCCTGTTTCGTGTCACCTCGAGCCGTTTGCACTAATTAAAATACTGATTGATTGACTTGAGGCAACTCCGATGAGGGAACGAAAGCCAATCATTTGCCGTTGAGTTAGCAAGATTCCAATCGTGTCATCCAATTTCGTATGTTGTGTCCTTCGCCAGTCTTGTTTTGATTCCTCGTTCTTGCTGCAGTGCTACCGTCCTCGAATGTAAACAAACATTCGGTTCGGATTTTCGGGGCTGCGACCTTGACCATCTTTTTACGGGGTTATTAGTTGAAAATCATGCATTTTAATAGCTACTCGGCGCGCTCGATCAACACATCTATACGTTGGCTAGAGCTTCGGTGGAGGGCAAGGTACTTGAAAGATTCCGTACTTGAGGAACAAAGCGTGCTTTAGTTGTGTATTATGTGGACGGAGAAATGGTTATGCCGGTATATGAGACGGGTCGTACCGCCAGATTAACTTAGCTGCAAAACAGCCGAACTCAACCACAACGGTATATGTTACGGTGAATGGAGAGTGTCGGCTCTTCGGTTCATATTGTTTGGTACTTTAAATAAAGTGAAGCTCTTTCGTCGTTTTTGTTGGCATTTCCCGTTCGTTAGTTTGGACTGTTTGCAGATGAAGTAGGTACATCCGGCGTGAAAGGTGAAGGTTAATGCAACGATAAGCTAGTGAGTTTCGTCGCAATGTGAACGAGCAAAAGTTTTCCAATTAATTAGTTGTTTCTGCTTGTTGTTTGGCAAGGGAGCATTGATGATTTCGCCGAACACCTGATGAGTACTGGGAAAACCAGAATGGTGTACCTAGAAGAAGCAAGGAATTGTTACGTTTGTCTTGTTTTCGTCGTAAATAAGGCTGATTTGTGGAAATTGAGCGAATGTTCAGCGTGATGGAAACGAAACATCTCAGCTTTGGAGCTGTGTAGCATCCACAAATCAATCGTCAACTGAAATCAGCCAAATATGCTTCGTTGAATGCAAACTGTTTAAGAATAACACCAACTAACACCGATTTTTGTTAAAAATATTGAAGAATTTAAGTAAAGCAAACATGAATTGCAAATCGGTAAATGGTGCTCAGTAATAATAGTTAACAAACCCCAAGCAAACTTATCGAGTAATGTGAGCAGGAAATGGTAGATAATTATAATGCTGGTGAATAATGTATAATTTGAAAGGGTAACAAAACGTGATTATACATAACAATTCTCAGACAATCCATCGAAGACAATTAATTCTGGTGTAGGGGTATCGCAAAAAAGAGTTAGAGAATGAAAATTTTGATAGAGCCTAATGCGGTTTATATACAGCATAGTCATATTTCAACTTTCAAACCTCAAAATGAATCAAAATGCGTAAAAATCCTTAGTTTTTATGATTCAAGAAATATTTTTAAACCTTTGAGTTCAAGTACTATAGCAAGCGTTTACTTGAATGAGCAATGCTAGTATTACAGATACAAGAAAACGATCTCCGATATTCGTTTCAGTAGTAAAGATATCTCGAAGAATGTAGATGTACACATTGAAAATGTATTACCAACCTCCCAAACCACTAACGCACTTTATGATTGGCCCCATCAGAATCCTTACTGTTGGGATAAATGGAACTTAATCGACTCTCAAGCGTAACTTAGAATTTACCTTGTTTTCTCACCGAAAGAAATTTTAACACTTTGTAGGTGGTCCCAACAACATCTTTATTGTTGGTATAAATCGGTCTAAATCGGCTCTCAAGCTTTACTTTAAAACAAAAACTCAACTAAAAACCATTATTACACTTTGTGAGAGGCTTCAACAGCATGCTTACTGTTGATTTAAATTATACCAAGCGTTTCTTAAAATTTACCATGCATTCGCGATGAAAACTCACCATCGCACTATATGAGTGGCCCCAATAGCACCCTTACTGGTAGAAGCAGTGAGTATCACACTAACATTCCTTCCCTTCAACTGACTTCGATCAATCACGGAGTGGCAAACCACAGCTGGTCAATGTGTTCATGCTCATGTTTGATTCTATCATCAATGCTAAATGTTGGTATTTCGTTCGTTCGACTCACCGTCAAAAGCCAATGCAAATTTTGTCTCACTGATTTTGAACTAACCATGTTCTTAATAACCTCAAATCTGCGAGTTGTCAGGGACCTGATCAGGAATCTGAACCAGCAGACGCAGAATTCTGAACAAATATAGCCCAGGCTTTGAAGCAAATGCTACTGAGAAATTTAAACATAACACTCGCACAAAAGATCCGATACCAATGAGCCACCGCAACAATGTTATTTATCAGATACAATGTGACGATTGACACAAGAGCAATTGGAACCAGCAGATGGACTAAGTACAATATATTCCGGTCTAATACATTCAGTAAACATGATTAGAAATAGAACCACCAACCCAGACACCACCTCTCAGGATCCAACACAACAATTATTTCACAGTTAGCTAGACATACCGGAACCGTGAAAAGAGTAAAAATAGGGTAAATGGTTTTCTCACGTATTATGTTTTGTATATATTTGTTTAATTTATTTGACCTTTCTTTGTATCTGTATGTCCACAACAATGATGTCCAATAAAATTACTAGACGTTTAAATGTAATAGTAGAACATAATCTAATCTAATCTCACACTAACGCAGCCAATTCTTGAAAGCATCCTGGAAAATGATTGTTTCTTGAATACATCATTTTTCTTGTCATCGACCAGGCCAACTGTGTAGTATGTGTCGCAGAGAGGATTTCAAGAAATAGAGTGATTCCAGAAAGATCTAAAATCGCTCTACTACTCTGAATCAAGGGAAGGAAGAAAGCGTGGACCTCCTGTACCAAACGCTTCCATGTAGAGCTAAACAGTGTGATAATTTGTACTTTATCGTCGGGAGCATAGATGCTAGAAAGATTAGTTTATGCTGCTTTTGCCTGTGTGAACTTATGTCATTTGAACCAAAAGCCTGGCAATAATTTCCAAGGTTATAGCGCATTATCTCGCTCAATGGGGGGTAGGTGGACTAAAACTAACGACGATGGATAAATGCGAAACTGAAAATAGCTTAAAAATATTGTGAAGGGTATAACATATAAAATGAGAATAACACGTGATACAGTGATACAGCATGAAGGAAAAAAAAAAAAAAATTTTCATACAATACTCGGAAATTCCATGGATGATCCAAAATTATATACCGTATAAAGAATACTTACATTTTTCGTGGTGGATTACAGCCGAGGTCGCGCTGCCTATATTGCGTTGGAGAGACTGCCTCCTAAGGTATACCTGACGAGATACAGCGTTTCTTACTCATCCGCTGGTGGACAGACCTCCTTGGTGGACAGACGCTCGGCAAGCACCTCCTCAATCTAGCTGAAGTCAGAAGAACAATAGTGCCCAGGCTGCACTACCAGTTAAGTACGCAACCCTTAGCTGGCGGACCAGAGCTATGTTGGGACGCTCCATAACAGTTGTCGACTCACCATTTTGCAGCCCAAAATGTAATAACAGAACATAATATGACAGAAATAGAAATCTAGTAAGTAAATTATATTAGAAACAACACACACAGCATACCGACACATCATAAATTTACAGTTATCCCTAGAAGAAGGCAAAACATAATACGACGAAACGTCGGAAAATAGAAAATCATCTGTTTTCATTACCCACAAAGACTGAGAGCCAAAGAAATCATCTTAGTGTTACCAAGTCACAGTCGATAATCAGTTACAATTTAAACATAACTTTTCTGATTTTTAAAACTAATTCTGTCAATATTCCCTTTCAAAGATCATGGTTGTCACCTTGTCGTAGGTGAGAGTGCTTATCTGATGCAAAAGGCCGTCATGGGAGCCCTAGAACATTGTCAACAGTGATAGTATCACACTCTGATTTCCTTAAATTGCCACGTCGTAGTACGTTTATTTGAAGGCACTGAAAGAGGTGTGATACTGGCGGGTTTAACCGCAATTCACTCTTGGATGAATCTATGAAAAATCTACAAATACCTAACATCAAATAATTTAGGGAAACGGCAAAAAGTACACTTTTCATTTGTTTGACAATTATTTCATTGTGGTGTATTCTCTAATTCTGATTGCATCAAATATACCTGTATAGTTGGTATCATTATTAATATTATTGTTCGCTTGATTATCGAAAAGGGTTAGTATTTTGATCATGATTGTGAGGAACTAAAAATATGTCCTGCAGAAAAATCTATATTCATATCTTCTCATCTTCTTATTTAGCATTTCAAGCTTATTGCTTATATAGTCATTAATTGGGAACCTTCAATGCCAGTCACCATTTTTGTAATAGTATGATTGTGTGGCAAGTACACTCATACCCTATGCCAAGGGAGTCGAGAAGTTTTCCTGAACGAAAAATTGCTAGACCAGACCGAGAATCGACCCCAGCCACCTCCAGCATGGTGTTGCTTTCGAATATTTATTATAATATTATAATAAAGCAGAAAGGTCACCGAAAAGTGTTACTTAAGACAGCCGCTGACATAGAACCAAAGACTAAGGTTTTTCGAAAAGAGTAGGACGCGGAGAGTCCGCTTAGGAAGGCGAGTAGCCTTGAGGCTAATGAAATTAATTCTTCTCTGTATCGGTTATTTTGCTTTAACAGTCTCTTGAATTAAAATCATAAAAATAATAACCCAGACTCACAACCAAAACATTCGTGACACTAAGATATAATGTGTCTGTAAAATTCACACATCACTTTTAACCGTTTCTGAGTTAGTAGTTTCTTGTTTTGTTGCAGAAAGATCAAAAGTGTGATTGAGAACTCACGATCTTACTTTCTCTTTTCGGGTTATGCCATATTTTATTGTAGTGCGGAATTGTGATTAATCCATTTTATGGTCTTCTTTTTGCAGTTTTCTTTACCAAAACGTCTAATCACCAACCATAACCTATCCTTGTTCCTTTCCATGGAGTTCATGAGGTCTAAATAGGGGGCCCCACCAAACGCTGCAAAATGAAAATGAAAATTTAAACGAATTCTGTCAACGTTCCGGAGAAATCTTGTTGGGTATTGATTAAGTCTTGCTCAGTATTATGAGCATATCATGCTCATGGTTGTAAGCTAACTCTCAGAATTCCGTACGACTTCCTTCACTGTTCAGGATTCTGAGAAAAATCTGTACGGAATTCATGTGTTGCTCTGTACTACGATGAAATCAGTTTCAGAATCCAGAACATGAATATGAATTCGGTTCAGAGCTCGGAGTGATCTCACGGTTCCCAACAAAACTTCAAATACTGACCGAGCTGAAACTAAGTCAATCCTACTCCGGATTCTGGACGAATATTTTCATGGTTTTATCCGAATTCAGATAAGAAACATGATAAAGATAATCTTGCACAGTGATCTGAGCAAATCTTCTGGTTATGTAAATTCTACTCAGGATTTCCGGATTACTTTACTATATGTTCGCAGTAAATCACATGATTTTAAATAATTTATTCACAAAATTTTGAGATGATTCTACTTGGGATTTTGAGTGAATAGTGCTTATGAACTGTGAGCGACGAAAGCCGAAAATTCTCCTCTGGAATTGTGAGCTTATTTGAATTCGGAATTCTGAGTGAAACCTACTCGAGATTCTAAGCAAATCACAATACTGATCGAACCTTGGTTAAAATTCCGAACGAATCCAATATCTCGAGTGAATTCTGTTCTGTGCTCAAAGCGAATCCTATTTCAACCGACCGGGTAATGATCCATAAAAGGTTGAACAATGAACCAAAAACTTGTTCCATATGATCCATAGCAAATCAACTTCGTGCACTTAAAAATAAAGGAATCGTCCATGTATTGTATTTTCAATGTTTTTGGCAATATTTTTCAAATTTTGATTTTGATTTCCATAAACATTGGGAAATTTATCGTTAACTGCGTTAATACTCAGTTTTAGTGACATGCCCGTTCCTTGAGGTGTTCGATTTATAAATTTGTTGTTTGTTGGTTGAAAGGTTAAAACCTTTTATGGATCATTGTCAATTTATTTGTGGAACATTTTCATTAAGTTATGAATCACCTGCGTGTATTTTTGTACGCAAAGGGTACATTCAATGGATTAAATTTGGGCGTTTAAGGAAATTTTTTGAACCTTATGTAGATTCTTGCAATATGTTTGTGGCTTATTCGTACAATTTTATCGATCATTCGGTACATTTTTGATATTTAAATCCTAAAATCTATGGATAATAAATTTTATGGATCATATATTTAGACTGTGTAATGAAAGCGTTTTTTATTAGACATGACTTCCAAGTTTTTATAGATCATTTCTTGAAATTTAAAGGTGCAAACTTAGGGCTGCCGTTCTGATTGAATCAGCTTTAACCGTGGTAATCCTAGTCTAATAATTAAATCTCAGATCAAGATAGAACTGGAATCAAATTTAATCGATTCTTCTTCATCGTTCAGTCTAACTTGCTAATTATTATCAAATTTTAAAAGAGCGAAAGTCTATAAACATAAATTTATGAAGTCTGATCCAATTTTGGGATTCTGGATAGATTTTCTCTCATGATGTTTATGAAATCTTGCTCGGCAGTAAGAGTAATTTTTTCTCTGTATAATAACCACACTAGATTCGTATTCTATTCAGAATTTTGAGAGATTATAAGCTAGCTTACTAGCTGAAAACTGTATGCTAATGTTATTACAATTTTGATAGAGCATTGTTCGGCGTTCTCAGAGAAAAATTCTCATCATTCTAAGATGAATATGCTCTACAAATTGTTACCATTTGTCGATTATGTTTAGCAATTCTAGGCTCCGTAGGACTTCGTTTCTCTGTTATTTCAAAATGTTGAGCAATGAGTGCGTTACGTTAAAGTGAAAGGTATTTGTACGCTAATAACTCTCGTTCAACTGAACACAATGAATTCATTCATACACCATTTCATAAGAAAAACTTACCTAATTTTTGCATTGAATTACAATTAAGTGCTATAAGTATAAGTAGTTCAATGTTTTACTTAAAAATGACTTACTTTTGCTCCCATACAAATCTCCGTATGAACAGGTTGAAAGTATGCTTTTCCCTATTCAGGTCCTCAAAAAAGCAAAATTATAGAGCTATTAACCCTATTAAGCTATAACCCACCACTATTTTTTTCTTCTTCTAATGCATCGTTGTATCTCGAGCTTTCGGCCGAAAAGGGAAACATTGGTTGACTGAAATTTTGCTTCAATCACGGTGGCCACCAAGTCGGGAAATCCATGAAACGTCTCTAAAAAGTTGGAAAACTAAAAAACATGTGGGAAATGTGGAAAAAGTCGGGAAAATTGGCCCAACATCGGGATATTTTTCTTTATCCTTCGTGAGCATTAAAAAGGATCTTTAGGATTCCGAAATTTCCAGATCACAAAAAACTAATCAAAGTTGTCTTCTTTAATAAAAGCAGTGACCAGTCAAGGTAAAGTTAAATCTATGCCTCCATCTTTTTTTTTTAAATCTCATAGATTCTTAACAAATCTTGTTCAGGCGTTTGAGAAAGTGTCAAAAAGAAAGAGATGTTGTTAAAGTTGTAAAAATTTTTTAGCTTGCTCAGCACTCCTAGTTCTTACGTTCTGAAACAATGTTTCTCACGTTTCTTATTTCATCTTATTCGACATTTAGATTGTACCATGCAAAGATTTTGTGTTCCACATGTATCTTGTTCTGGAACATAAGATAACCTAGCTAGAGATTATAAGCATATTTTATCAATTCTGAGCAAATCCTTTTTGGTAATTATGCTCAGATTTTAATGCGAATCATACTGAGGAATCGTGTTTAGATATACAAAAAACTTTTTTGGGAATCCAAATAAGTAAATACTACCCGGGACTCCGTTTTGTGCAATGTGATTTTTTATGTGATCCATATTGAATGATTTTCCGTGTTTTGAATCAAGTTTTTTTTACTTAGGATGCTGAGCTAATCTTACTTGGACATTTCTTCTTCAGCATTCTCAGCGTTTCAGTTATTCTGTCTAGAGATCCAGATTAGGAAAGGCAGGGAGGTAGCTCATGGAATCTTCCGGCCGCCTCTAAGTATCTTGCTATGAAGTACCAGGTGAATCTTAACCGATTGCCTGTCGATATGAACAATTTTGACGACGTCTGCATTGAGTTTTCCCCAATACTAATAACTGCATCACAAAACATTGCGATTTGTTGAGCGGTTTGGAGATAATGAGGACTAAGTCTCCCCCCGTTGGTACTAAACCGATGAGCTTGGACATCAATAGAAGCATAAAGTGGTCAGAAAGCGCGAAATATATCTACGAACTCTAATTTTTAGCAAATCCCTCAATCTTAATTTGAAATGGAATAGCGTGGATTGTTTTTCAGAAGCTTCTACTTTATTGATGCAGATATTATAGCAGTCACATCGTTTGTAGAGTGTAGTTGTAAACATTGAAGGTTTACGAAAAAAAAAAGAGTTTGCTTCAAGCATCGGGTGTGAATGGTTCTGTCGATGCTTTTTGCGCACTATTTCATTAGCGTGTATGGCGCGTTTCTAATTGTTTCGTTTATATATTGCTGGGTTGCGCGAGTCTGTTAACAAATATGAATCATAAATAAGATCACATCACTTAAAAAGGTGTATCTCGATCCATGGAGCCTTACACTACTAATATAAAAAAAACTCCTTCAAGTTGCCTACAGGTGGAGGAGAGGGTCTGAGATTTTCAAAACGAGTCAACGTAGCTCATGAACAGGCCCTAAGGAGATAGAGCTTGATATATTGATTTTTTTTTTCATATTTTGTTCAGTGTTCCGAACAAATCCTTCGAACAAGACCCAAATGAATTAAATATATGCTTTGCATTATATGTATAAATCATCTTTTTTTGTGAGTGAATTAAGCGTAGAAAAAGTAGAAATTGTATTTTCTTCTACTGAAGTTATTGTTACGCTATTGAACAACATTTTGTATCAAATATTCAAAGTATTCAGAACAAATTTTTCTTGAATTTGGAACGTAATTTGGATTACATTCTGGACTCTGGACTCACCGAATTACGCTCACTCTTTCCTTCCGTATCCTTTCCATCAGCAATATCGGAAACGAATCAGAACTGCCACACACAACAAAACAAGAAACGAGCGGAATCGTCAACATACATGGTTACGGTGACACCCAATATAGCATGAGCATGATTGACCTCCCGAAGTTTCTGCTCCGTTAATGCAGACCATCTGTTAATACACAGAGAACTTACAGTATGATGTTTGGGATTGACATACATCCGCAATGTGTAAAAACTGTTGATCCAATACCAAGGCAAATGAGGAAGGGGCAGGAATATGTTGACGTGATACTCGCTTTATTGGAAGTCGAAAATACTTCTCCACTTCCTCGAGGAATCACTAGGAGGTTCGATAAAAGGGTAGGTTTGGAATCACAGTCCGTTCTGGTAGAAGATTCACTGAATTCGTTGATGAACTATATCGATGGTACAAAAAGCCGATTTGAGCCGATTTAAACCCACAGTAAGGATGCTGTTAGGGCCAATCACAGTGGTCCTACATTCTCATATAGGGGCTAGTCTTGCGCTGGCACGCCACCGGAAGAAGCAGTAACTCCTCCCTACATATCACATTCATTAACACATGAGCTGAAACCACCGCAGGGACCATTCCGTCACCAGGGATTTTTGGCCTCAAAAAAATCCCACCGAAATCGACTCCCAGATTCACTGCTAGGGTGCCAAGTAGAAGTCACTTTTAACACTTTGTCTGGTTCTGGATCAAATAATCTATAATCAGATTCGTATAGTTTACGAATTGATTCTTCCTGGAAGTAAATTATAATATATAAGATGTAAGTAAAACAACCTTGAAAAACATTCTCTTGGCTACAGATAGTAATCATTATAAAGCATAACTGAAAATCCGGAAGTTAAATTTTCAACACATTCACTACAAACAACTTTCCTCAATATACCGGAACAGAACTGTAACTCCCTATCGATTGCCGTCAGGCTTCTCGGAAGCAGTTGTTGACTAGTTAAAATCGAAATTTATGGTCAAACAAGTAGCATTTGAGGCAATCCCAGAAATGGATGCACACATCCCCCTTCCATCCACTCTTCCGATACGATAACATACCTCCATGGAAAAGAAAAGCACATGACATCAACAGTCGTCGTCGTTCGGGGTGAAATGGAAACCGGTATCCAACAGCAACACCCCATAAGAAAAAAAGGGGAAATCCAGCGAGGTACAGAACCCAACTGAACCCTTCCGCCCCGTAGGTCGTGTGGAACATCGGCAGGCGACCGGGTAGGATAAATAGTTTATGAATTCTATTGACACACTTTGGGGCCGAAACGGGTTGTGGAAGAAATCGATGTGAAAATGAAATGTCTGCACCGGATTGCCCTGCTGCTGCTTTTATGTTGTGTCTGCCAAGTTGGTTCCAGTTGAGAAACTGGAAATGTCGGTTCTCTCTCTGCTCGACGCTTCATCGATAGGTTTGTGCAAATGTGGCGATAGAGCTTTGAAAGTGAATGAAAACAAGAATCAGACAGACGAGGCCGATGGCGACCAGGTTGACATCACCAATATAAAGGTGGCGAGGCTCGAACAGCTAGCGGAAATCAAAGGTAAACAACGAACTAAAATATGTGATAATTGCACTGGTGTGACTCAATCATTGGCAAATCGGGAGGTGTTTATTATATTGCTTCGCTGGCGGGCGATAAGAGCGCTGGGTTTAATCGAGCTGAGTAAAGAAAGCAGCAGTATGAAATTTGTGTTTGTACGCTTTTTTATGACTCCAACAAACATTGAATTACTGAAACATTCGGGCGGTTGTCGAATTTGTTCCGACGAAAAATTACTCTCACCGTCGGCCGGGTTGTGCGTAATGAAAGCGAATTTTCGTAGACAGACATCGATGCTAATGCTACTCTTTCGGTCAAATTAAGGCACATATGGTGAACATGAGATTGCAGCACAGCTTCCACCAAACTGCGGGTGGTTGGTAAATAGTTTAATATTGGCTCTCGATCTTATCTCTTAGTAGAGGAGAAGATTGCCGATGCATCGGCTTTGGAGTTTTTTTTTTACAGATCCATTATTTCATTGGCGTCTGTAATCGGATTGTGTCTTTCTCACACAATCAGAAAGAAAATTCGATCTTGAGTGCTCGCTGTTCGATTGGCACGCGCGTTCGTCCAGCTGCCGGAATCGTAATTTGGTTTCATTTTCGAACAAGAATTGATATTCGCGCATACCGCTCAGCACCTCGCACCCATGCTGGGGTTTGGATTGAACATTATTAGCATTGTTTTGGCGGGTGGAATCGTACATGAATAGAAAACACCAAAGCAAAGAGGGAAAACAGCGAGCTTGCGCGTGCGCACACGCGTACATACGTATACCGTGTGTCGGGAAAGTGGCCGATTAGCCTATATTAGCGCCCCGGCACACGCGGTACGAGGCATGGGAAGCGGCTGACTACCCAGTATTAGGGCATCGACTTTCCCTGGTGTGCTAGCGACAGAAAGTCTGCTGCCTTTAAGGGTTTGTTGAAATAGTATACAGGTTACAGCCAAATTTCCGGTTCAAGTTCAAGATTGGGGTTTCTTTTAAACCCCCCTTAAAACGATGCAGAAGAGAAAGACGAATACCATTGATGAGTGGATCAAATGTTTGTTTGTTTTTATATTTGAGCCTAATGCCTTGGCCGCTGCATGCTGTGTTTAATGAAAACAATTCGAAATTGATTTCGGTAATGATGATTGAACAATTATAGCCCTTCGTAAGCGATACATGAATCATAATTGCATTCGGAAATGGTTAAACTTTTATGGTTGTTTATTTATTTTTTTGTCGAGTAGATTGATCCGGTTTATAACCGGTTTTGTTTTTCTATTGGAACATGTTTTCTTGTGTTTTCTTTCGTTATTTTTATAGAAACTGCAACTCGTAGGTTCGTTTATCTCATCTGTGATATCAAATTCAATACCGCCAGTTGTCGCTCCGAAAGTGGCGGCTATATAAAAGTCTGAGTAATTATCAGCAATTAATGTCACCTAACTAATGTCTTCATTCTATCCTAGATTTCTGGAATACTATGTAAAAGTCGTATGCCAACTAAAGTGCTTTTATATCGATATTTTAAATTTGAAATAAATTACGGACATATCTAAAACAAAGCTATAAGATTTTTTAATTAATTTGATTACAAAATCTGTTGTAAATCCAACTGATTATTAGCTTATGATCTAAACTCAGAATCTGGAACTCATTGCTCGCTACGAAATAAATAAATAAAGATATAGGGTATATGTCCCATACCTTACCATATTAGAAAGCGGTCGGTTACATTTTCCATTGTTACTCATAAAGTAAAAGGCAGTCAACTAGTTATTTGCTTGCAAAGATAAGCTTAATAAGACGCTTGGTATTTTTGAACTACGACAAACTGAACAACTAACTTTATTAAGACGAAAACTTTCGAGGAATATGGATGTAATGTCGGTCTATAAGCACCAAATTGGGTCTATTCGTGGATGCAACCTCGTCTCATTCGATAGTTTTTATTTTTAAATGCAATGATCGTGCGATTTTTTTTTGCTGATTTTCTGATTTAAGGCAATGCCAGCTGTTTTCACTCTACCCAACTCAAAAATTTTCTTTACAAACTTAAATAAACCTGCGTTAAAACACTTAAACTATTTTTACGTAAAATTTATCAGCCATTCAATAATGGAAACAGTTTTATTCACTCTAAACAGATTTTGTTCCTTTGCTTTGTGTTAATAAAGATCGTATTCGATGAAATTTGGACACTCAAAATAGGTCACCAAAAATTTTCCTTGAGCCCGATTCTTTTCAAACTTTCTGAAAATAAAGTACTACTAAATGGTTAAGTTTTGACATCATTGGTTTATTGAACCTCTTCTCCCAACCCAAATGCCCGCACCTTTGCGGGGAATGATAGGACCGACTTGCTTACTTACTTTTAACCACACTTTCTTTATTTCAAGTTCATTTTCTATCAGTTTTGTAGTTTTAACGAGCTTTGCCTTCATGATTGCCCAAAAATTTTCATTGACCGAAGTTCCGGAGTGTTTGGAGGGTTGACGTCTTTTGGTACAAAACCTACATTATTATCTTTGTACCAGTACCAGGGCATAGTGGCAAGATGCCAAATCCGGCCAAAACAGTGTCGGGCCATCGTGAGATCTCAAGAAGGGCACAAGTCGTTTTTGGAGGCATTCGTCCTTGTAGATTTGTCCGTTGACGGTCCCAGAGGTGATGAAGGGCTGACTCATTTTGCCACATCCGCAGATCGCTTGCCAGACAAGGATTTTTTTTGGCGAATTTCGAGTTTCTTCTTCCGTACACTCTCCGGAACGGCCAACTTAGAGGTGGCAACGTAGTGTTCCTGTCCTGACATTTGTTTGGTGTCGGCTTTAATGTAGGTCTCACAGTTCCTGTACAGTTTTCTTGCACGAGTTTTGGCCACCGAGTTCTGTTTATCGCTCCGGTTCGATGCCTTCTGGACCTTGTGCACATGTAATCCAGAACGTTTAATTGTTTTCTGCACAAAACAAACTGAAACTTTCACCTTTTCCGCAACATCCCTGATCGAAATGTTGGGATAACGCTTAAATTGGTTCAATACCATCCTGGCCTTCTCCGGATTTGATGTGCCACGTTTTTTGCCACTACCATTTTTCCGCTTGGTTGTCTTACGGTCCTTGAACGTTTTGATCACATGAGATACGGTTGAATGTGCGATTCCGAGCTATTTTCCGATCCATCGATGAGAAGCGTTTGGGTTTTCGAAGTGAGTGCCCAAAATTTGTTGGCGCACTATTTCTTCATTCGAAGCCATCACTGAAATCACTCGACCGATTTCCACGAAACTCATTACACAATTACACAACACACTGAAATACATTCAGTTAAAATTTCAATAATATTTACCCACACGCTAAAAAGCTACGAACAATTGCGTGTGTTAGCGGAATGCAAAATACTGTCATTGTGTTCGTGAGATGTCGCACAGCCTGTTTTTTTTGCAAGCATGCGAAACGTAGATCTCCAAAAAACAACGATTCACAACAGCAGCAAATCACAAGGTGGATTGTTTATTTTCGGTAATTGGTATAGTTTTTAAAAGGTTTTGGCTGAAAAATGCCTTCTTGTGCACTAAAAGAATGTGAACAGAACCTAAACTTGCTCTGTTATTATTCGCTTGTTTTTGGAGTTCTACGTCACTACCCGAAATCATTCAGACAAACACCTTGCTCTTCGCCACCAGTATACACCTCATTCGGCGCAGACCGGTAGTAAAGGGTGTCCCACATCAAATTGCATCACGGAAAAAACTCTGAAGAAAATTATCTATTGGGTATTATCTCTTGAAAATCTGGCTGGAATTAGTTTAGAGAGTTTTTTTTTTGTATTTTTATCGCAGTCAGTTTTTCGAAAACTGGAAAAAAATGGCGCATACGAAAACCAACGTCACGAATTGATTTTGCGCAAGCACCTAGAAAATCCTCAACTCTCTTAGCGGGACAACGGAAAACAAGTCGGAATCGTGCAGTCAACGGTGAGCCTTCTGATTAAACGTTACTACGAAATTCTGAGCATCGAACGGAAGGACTGTGGTCAAAATGGCTGTTCTATTAGTGTTCAGGATCACAAGCGTGTCGTGAAAGCGTTTAGACAGAATTTCTATGCTTCGGTGTGGCCAAAAAGTTGAATCTGTCCAAGTCTTTCGTCCAGAGAGCCAAGGAACGGGAGGGACTGCATACGTACAAAGTGCAGAAGGCTCCTCAAAATCGTGACGAACACCCAGATGCTGATGATGCCGCATTGTCTCATCAAGGATGATGAAACTTACGTCAAGGCGGACTTCCGATAGCTTCCGGGGCTATTGTTCTTCACCGCACAGCACATATAATGAGTGGAGTTTAGCCTAAGGTGCGGACGTGCAGTTCTGGTATTGAAGTTGAATTAAATAAATATGTCAAAAGTTTACTAGTGGAGTATATTTTATTGTCTGAAAGTTTGAAAAGGATAGGTCAACTAGGAAATTTCTACAGCGTTTTTTGACGTGGGACACCCTTTATAACGCGGGTATACGTGAGCGCATCATTAGCGTTGCCAGCTTATTTTCGATACAATCCTTAGTTATGTTTCGGCAACTCTGTGAACAGTCCTGTTTGAGACTCGCTTGCAGCAATCTGTATGATATAATGTTGAGCCGGTTTTAGAAGACTTTCTAGAAATAATCCCAGAGAAAATTTGGACATAAGTCTTAGGTTGTTCCGATTAAAAACTTAAACTTTGTGTAGTCAAAGCGGCAATTGTGAAGTTTACTTTTTTATGGGACGAATTCCATGGTGATTCTGAAAAGGATTCCCGAGACTTTTCTAATGGATGCTGCATTTTTTTTTAAATTAGTCAGAATGCCCTTAAGATTATTACAAGGAACATCCAAATATATTTACTTATCTTGATATTTCTAAAATTTTCATTCTCATCTGGTTCGTCTCCTATCAATATGTGAAGTAACCTCATGAGTTTTCTGTGTAAGTTTTGGTCAAACGAGTTCACCAGTAGAAATATTCCTCTTTACCATATGCGAATTGTCGAGTCTTTCGTTTAACACTTGCCATAAGATTTTGTACAGTCTCCTTGTCCACTTTATTCTTGAAATACTGTTTCTTAGACCTCTGTTGCGGCAGTGACTTCCTCGTTTGACGTGAATCGCTTTCCGCCAAGCCATTTTTTCATGTTTGTATACAAAAAGGAATCGCATGAGGCCAAATCTGGAGAATACGGTGGATAAGGCAGCAATTCGTAGTGTAATTCACCCAGTTTTGCTTTGGCGATTGCTGATAAGTGAGCTGGTGCGTTGTCATGGTAGAAAAGTAATTTTTTTCTTCGCCACATGGGGTCGCTTTTTCTATAATTCAGCACCGAATTTATCGAATAAATCAGCATAGTACTGCCCCATGATTGTCCCTCCCTTCTCAAAATAGTGGGTAAAGATGATACCTTGCGAATCCCCCAAAACGGTGCCAATGACTTTTCTGGACGATGGAACCGTTTTTGCCTTCCTTAGAGCAGCTTCGCCGGGCGAAGTCCATTGTTCTTTCATTTCAAGCGTGGAGTGATGGATCCATGTTTCGTCAACAGTTACAAAACTGTTCCTGATTGCGCTTAAATATTTCCGAACAGTACTCTGAAGTTGTCATTCGATTCCGTGTTTGCTCCTCTCTGAGAAAATGCGGCACCCATCTCACCAATCGTTTTCTCATACCTAATTTTTTGTGAAGGATATTTTAAATGCATTCAATTTAGATATCTGGAATGTCAACAATCTATTTGATCCTTATCGGGCGATTTGCTAATACGAAATCATGAATTTTGTTAACCATATCCTTCGCAATCACCTCAATTGGACGGTCTGGACGCTTTTCATCAAAAACGGAACGTTTGAATTCATTCAACCAATCTCTTATGGTAGTCATCGAAGCCATGCACCTGGTCCTTACACACGGTATTCAACTTCACTTTGATTTCCTCACACGTCTTTCCATCCAAATATAAAGAAATCGAATCAATGATTGATATTGCTCTTTCTCCGTGATTGCAAACAAAAGCGAGCTTAACAACTTTCAATAGCTATCAAAACAAAACAACTTGATAAATCTGTCTGAAATTTCGACAGCTATTGTTTTGAAGATGACGTTAAATGATGTTAAATGATTATACAGACCTCGTATGTCTATATCCGACACGACGATAGCAATCTCATAGATTCAAGAAAGCTTGCGTGGAAATTGTCGTATTTTTCGTAATTCATCTTCCGTCATGAATTCATTATCAACGTAAATAGAGAGAAAGAATAATATGAAGAGCATGATGTAGCTCATGGGCAATGTTGCCACATGTAAACTCGAGAACCAACATTGTCTTCAGTTTAAATTTTCGTTTATTGTTTGCAAACTTCTTGAGTACCCTGTAAGTACAAATATAGTGATGAAGTTTACTCATAGGAAACGGAACTGTACTGTACGGAACTGTAAAAGTAATAAAAAAATAGTGGGATCAAAAGAAAGAAAAATTGTTGTTTTAAGTGGGTTAAATTTCCTCTAAAGCATTAACTTAAATATATTTAAATGCCAACATATTTTTTTTTAATGCTATCGCGTATGTATGTATTATACACTTGTTCAAAAATCAAGTCGTTTGGCTGAAATGCGGCTTGGTCAAAAAAAGGATTGCTGGCATATGATCTACTGTTATCTCCATTCTATTCGATGTAGCCGCAATCTGCGAAAAATCCGCAATACTTCTTCTTTTTGATCGATCCACCTTGCTCGTTGCGCGTCTTTTCTTCTTGTGCCCGTTGAGTCGTTATCGAGAATAATTTTAACTAGGCTGTTGTCCGACATCCTTACGACATGTCTAGCTCACCGATTTTAGAGGTGCGAACGATGGGAGGTTCTCCCAGCAACTGGTGCAATTCGTGGTTCATTCGCATCCTCCATGTTCCATCTTCCAACTGCACTCCACCGTACGCAACCAGTGATGTCCATATCCTCAGTGTGGTAGAGAGAGTTTGAAATTTTTCCACACACTCTTCCTACCTCAACGAGAGCTCTTCTCTCTTGTTTATATTCACCCCCGTGTTTGCATGCGGGTAGCGCATGTGAGTGGAGAATAATGGTTTTTTATTCACACTACACTCGATCGCTCTAGAGTGACAAGATATTTTAACTTTCAATCGCACCATCGAATCACAGAAAGAGCACTGGTGCGTCCTCACCCCAGCGTACGCGGCAGTGATCGTAGGCGAGAGCACATGGGCGATAACAGATGAGAGCACGTGAGCGCGATCGTTTAAAAGAGAGTGTTGTTCACTCACTCCAGGTAATCCCATCACAGGCGCACACTTCCATTCTGTCTATTTTTCACCGAATAAAAGAGCAGTTTGCTTTATCTGGGTCGAGTTATGGTTGTATCCTCTGTGAAGGTACAAATCTCACGCACAGGCGCAACATTAGTGCGAAATGCCATCTCTGTACGCAACACCTTCCGTTCAAAGACCCCAAGGGTTCGTTAGTCCTACAAAAGCAATGTCCATATTTCGTGGTAGAAGACTACCGGTCTAATTAAGGTCATGCAGATGGACAACTATGTATTTCGGCGAACTCTGTTCGGCCTTAGCGCCCTTCGGAATGCAAAGCAGGTACGATCACCAGCCATAATGCGCCTTTGTATCTCTCTGCTAGTGTCGTTATCGGCGGTCACCTATTAACCCAGATACACAAATTCCGCTACCGAAGTTGTTGCAAAATGGTTTACTTGTTTAAAAAAAATCTGATTGTAATTTCCGCTAAGCAATCCAAATTTAAGCAAGGTGTCTCTTAAACGGGCATTTTTTAGCCGACGCCGGTGGTACACTTGTAAGCGTGACTGCTACTTGGCACCTCATTGGGTCTGGGTTCAATCCCAGTCGACGTCGGTGGTTTTTCTGAGGCGAAAAAATGTTGGTCAATTCTTCCTTCGGAAGGGAAGTAAAGCCGTTGGTCCCGGTTCATAGCCATGAGTCGTTAGGTAGGGTCCAGGTGGTGGGGTCGTCTCCCTGGCGTCGGCGATTGTCACCATGTGAGGAAATAGGCCGACGAAAAAAATAAAAATAAACGGGCATTTTTGTTAAAAGGTTATGATTTTGTTGTGATTGTGGAGCATGGTAGCCTAGTAACGACAGTGATTGCCCCATGGGTAGACTGCTTTGTACAAAATTGTATATTTTCATTTCCGAATCACTTGTTCACTACGAAGTTCGAGAATACAAAAAACTGGAAAATTTTCCATTTCTCAACGCTCATTATAAGGCATTTCTCAAAACCAATCTATTTGCAGGCCCGGATCCGCGTCAATGCCAATGCCCATGTTCACTCGTATCTCTACCAGTCGGCTGTTGTGCTTTGGCTAGCCACCCGTTTATGATTGATTACCGCCATCTGCCTCTTGTTGCTGCCTACCACCATGCTTTCCTGTGTCCAAAACACAACACCGTGACCTTGAGCAAGCACCACAAATAGTGGGAGAAAAACTCAATCTCCGTGTTTGCCGTCATCATCGTCACCATAACCAATGTCAGAAGCGGTCTAATCCGATCCATTTGTCAATCTGTTGCGTGCTGTTTGCGTTTAATCCCAGTCGTAGTCCAGTCGTACACACCACGCAACCTTGCCGAAACGAAACTCCTTACTATCGAGAGCACGGTGACTTGTGATTAAGGGGGTATGAACTGTTAAGTTCAAAATCTGATTGACTTTCTCATATTCGTTTATATCCAAAACTAAATGTTTGATCATTGACGCAGAGGGTCAAGTACCCCGTACAAATCGATTCGATAAGTTGAACGAATATATCCATACGGCATATGTGATGAATGTGTAAGTTACATGTCAAATAGATAACATTACTTTAAGACTGGTTGGTTGGATGTTAGGTTTTGGAGATAAGATAAGCTTCTCCTTCCTGGATACGAGCATTAATCTATTGAAATCAGTTTAAAAGAAAATCAGAAACATCGAAAAGTCAAACTTCAAATTGCACCTAAACTCCCTGAGTCGATCGAATAAGCGCCTCCGCGTCTACTCGTCGTAGTCTCATCCAACTGATGTCTCCAATTAGACGTCAAAAGGTTATCTTATGCGTGTCCGACAGTTCTCACCACTGAGACGTGACCTACATACTTTAACATGTTCCTTATGCTATGAGAGAGTATACAACCAATCAAAGAATGCTCAATGAATCACGCACATATACGTAGGAAATTATTGTCGTGCATATAATAAAGGCTTCTTTATTCCTCCATCAATGCACTACTACATAGCTGCAACCGTAGTTCGTCGTTGGATTGACCAAGTCCATCATAAATTATTCCAACAAACGAGTTCCCCTCGACGTCGACGCGTCGTTTAGCACTACGATAATCATAACCGTTTCTCTGAGGTTTCTCCTTTGAATCGCCGTATTAGTAATTCTCGATGACTCATCGCCACCAATGGAATATGTGCTGTCTGACGCACCTTTTTTGGCAGAAAAACGTGAGCAAAAACAATCGCCAATAATTACAAATTAGGATAATAGTTCTAAAGAAGAGATGGAACACGTTAATTGTATGATTTATATGGTAATTAAAGCTGCCTTTTTCGGGGCAGAATTTAATCTAATCAAAGAACGAAATTGTTTTTCCAAGTTGTTTTTTTTTTCTTTCTTCTATTCCTGCGGAAGCAAAGCGTTTTCTTTTGCAATTTTTGATGTTCTCTATTTCTTCATTAAACGGAGAAATGCGTACGTTTCTGACGAGATATCATCTTCCTTATCTTCATCTGCCATCATTTTACGCTCTGTGTGGCTTGAAGTGTTTGTATACATTTGCCGTTTGCATGATTTATTCATGAGTAGAAGATTGAGGTTGAGGTTGATGGTATCTCCATTGTAGACTAGTCCTCGCCTGGCATTTCAAATGTCAACTTCTCAAATGTGCAATAATTTCAACACTAGTCTTGTGTTTAGCAACTTTTTGTTTTGCTTGGCAAATTATGATAACAATATCGAAGAAATGAGCCTCTTAGCCGCAAAGATTCCGACCGACTGAATAACTGACCATCAAATCGAAGGCCAAAAGGTCAACCGTGTTTGGCAGACGAATTCTATTAGTCATCCATTTAATTAAGAGTAAAAGTTAGCGCTGAAAGTGGCGTTGTGCTTGCCATTTAGCCCCTTCATCTGTGGCAACTTTTGAGTCCGATAAGCAGAGGCATTGATCAATTTGTCCGAAATGGAAACACCACACTGAACCGGTAGATACAAGTCAGCGAGAAAAGTTTACTTGTGCATCTTTGTTGATGAGTTCAATTAAGTAATTGATATCTGACTGATGATGCGCGCGTTCGTACGATCTCACGTTTCGTATGCTTTTCACTCGAAATGATTTATGAGTTGTGAAACCGGAAAGTTGTCAGTATCTATTTCAAATTTGAGCTGTCGATAGCAGATCCAGCAACCCAGTTCAGAATGCCTTGCAAAGTCATGTCGAATTCGAAGTTTTCGCACACAATAATCCCCGCTTCTGCATGGTACCGTTAGCAAGAGGATAGTGCTTTTTAAGACACACTTCCAGAAGCGAAAGGAGTTGTATTGAGAAATGTTTAAAAATGTATAAATTTATAATCCAACTTTAAGTGGCTGTATCTCACCAAATTTTGCGTCGAAAATAGTGCCATCTTTTCATTCTCGGCATTTGCTACAAATTATTGTTTTATTTTTTTGTAAAGATTTCTTCAAGATGTGTCTCCTTCATATTAACTATTTTTGTATTTTGATATTTTTTTATTTTGGGAAACCATCGGACTTCAGTGTTCAGTTAGTTGAACTAAAATTTGAACTAATATTCGGAATCACATTATATTCAAGCAGCTCCTTTGCTAAATGGATTTGAACTATTTTAGCAGTAGCTTAATATGAAATCTTTGGGTATAACAACAATCGAAAACTCATTTCTGTAAATATTGCATAATTTCCTGGCTATTATTTTGGTGTCCGAAATTTAACGTGGACAGGCTTTACAATTACAATTAGATGAAATACTACTAAATGTATTATTCGGTAAATTTTAAATTTCAATCTCAATTTCAGTGAGCGTGATAAGGCGCTATAACCTTGGCAAATATTTGGCAGAAATTATTGGTTCAAACGCCAAAACTCCAACCACAGGCACAAATAGCATAAAGTACTCTTTCTAGCATCTATGCTCCCAACGACAAAACACAAATTATCACATTACTTATCTCTACATGGAGGCGTTTGGTACGGGAGGTCAACGCTTCCTTCCTTCCCTTGATTTTGAAGTAGTAGAGCAATTTCAGTCACTCTTTCTGGAATCGCTTTCTTGGAGTCCACTCTGCAGCACATGCTATCCAGTTATCCTGGCCGGTGACAAGAAAAATTATGCATTCAAGAAGTCATTTTCCAGGATGCCTTCACGAATCGGCTTCGTTAGTGTGAGATTACATTAGATTAGAAGGAAATTCACAGGGAATTTCCATGTAGTGATTATTTGCATTCACTTGTAATGTGTTATTGTTTAGGGCGAATTATCTTAAGCAACAACATAGCTGAATAAGGAAGGAATGTTAGTGATGATGATGATGAGATACTACCATCTATTGTAGCAAGGTAACTTTCCATAAATAATCTGAATAATCTGAAAAACGATTTGATCAGGATTCTACTGTTGTCTGCGATCTTCATGCTCCTGAATGAAGGGCCAAAAACGTTTGGGCGGGCCCGTAAGCATAGACACTTACGCGAAACCCGCGAATATAGGGAAGAGAATCTCCTTCCAAAAGCAAGTTCACCCATACAGCATTAGAGTCGAGCCCTCGATTGACAGAATAAACCCAATAGATGGGGTCGAAGAGCCCGCCCTCGTTCCACGAAATGTTAACAATAAGGAGGAGGCAGTCCCATGCTCCCTATCCAAATCGTTTCACTTGGGTGCACTGATGGTCCCTCCCTTTTCCCGTTATATTTTATGTCGATATGATGATATTCAGTATATTTTGTAATGGTCATTTGATTGCTTACCTTGTGTTAGAAAATTTGTCTGAAAGTAAAATTGGTTAGGGTTTATACCGTTCTTGATTGCTCTGTGTTGTCTCGATGTTACTGCATTTGAAGAGTTGACTTTAGGATGACGATATGATATTGCTCGTGGTCATAGAATAGGGAAGAGAATAGAAAGGAAAAGGGATTAATGAATGGTAACACGCTATGCGCATGTGAGATTTTCATGGTGATATTCTCACAACGGCCGTTCAGAATGGTTCGACGGATGCATATGAGAGATCATTCCCGTTGAGTTTTCGCTCATTTACTCAATTCCATCATGTTTAGTCAATTGTGAATAACAGGGCAATGATCCCCCATCGCATCTTCAAGTGATCATTACAAGCTGTCCATTTGGTTCAGGCACTTTTGAACGTTGATGATGCAGCCGATTCACACATGAAATCTGCCGCGACCGACTCAACAGAACGCGCCCATACCCCTTTCTGAACCGAAGGGCAGGGCTGAATAAGGAAGGAATGTTAGTCCGACACTTACTTAAGAAAAATGCGGAGAACTCAACGACCACTCATAAGTGTCCCGAGAAATGTGGAATTATGTTAGTTGGGAGGGTACGTTCCAGGATACGCTCAGCAAGCTGTACGACAATCTACGCAAGCTCTATTGTTAAGATGGAGACACACCTTCATCGGTTGCTGTTAGAGAGTGATTTGGGAGGAATCCCTACCTCTTAGATAAAGAGTGTGTCGCCTTCCAACAGACCAGAGCTCTCATGGACACGTCCTTGCAACTGGTGGGAATAAGGAAGGGATGTTAGTCCGACACTTACTTAAGAAAGATGCGGAGAACTCCACGACCACTCATTAGTGTCCCGGGAAATATGAAATTATGTTAGTTGGGAGACATACGCTCAGTAAGCTGTTTAGCAATCTACATATCTGAATATTTAAGAAATTAAGTTGGTGATTAGTTTATCCGCTGTTTGTCGCTGTCCGTTACCTAAACATATATTGTACGAAAATCTCTTCAAAATCGCTCATGTTGAAACTTCTTTACAGAATAATGTTGCTCTCCGTCACTCCTCAAAGTTTTCCTGATAGTTCCAATGTTAAGAATATATACACCATTTGTTCTGTCCGGTAGGATGTTACCCTTAATTGAATATTAGATTATGAGCAACAACATAGCTGTTTAATTTCTACTAAAATGTCATCTGAATTTAACTGAAGTTTTAAATTGAAATCCTGGAAATCCTGAGATAAGTAAGTGACAAGAGAGGAGAGAGTTTTTCTGTGCTAGCTAGACCTTTTTGAAATGATAATTTAGAATTATGTCTATTTGCGAAACGACGATAGCAATGTTGCTTATTCAAGAAAGCTTGCGTGAAAATGATCGTATTTTTCGTAACTCATCTTCCGTCATGAATCCATTGTCAACGTAAATGGAGAGAAGGAATAATATGGAGAGCGTGATGTGATTCATGCGTAATGTGGCCAAATGTAAACTCCTGGGCCAAAATTAGATTCAAATGGGATTGAAAAGTTAACATCGTGAATATCGCAATATTTTTGAGCTTCTACACACCACCGGAATCCAACCTGCTCAAAGCGCTCAAGCTGAGAAATCCTCTGCACTTTCACGAGAAATCACAGAAATGTTGAATAAAAAGATTGGCTGGCAGCATGGTTCGCTTTGACAAACCATACGCTGAATTGGCGTGACGACTTGTAAATCATTAAAATATTAGTACCGATTTCCCATTTGAGCATTCCAACCAACAGTAAAGATCCCTCTGGGGCCACTCACAATGTGTGATCGTGCGTTTTCATTCGTTAAACAAGCTAATGTTTAATAACGCTTGAGGGTCGAAATCTACCAATTTATGCCAACAGTAAGGATGCTGTTGGTGTCACTCACAAAGTGTGATGGTGGTTTCCTTTATTGGAAAACAAACAATTTTTTTTAAACTTCGCATATTGCCGCAAACTTGAGACTTGAGAAGGGCTGCTGAGAACCTATAAGAAGCAACGAGTGGATCTAAAATAAGGAAATCGTGTAAAATAGACCTCTTCCTGGCATCCGATCAAATTAAAATTTGTTCCATTCAGTTCTTGAGCTTTTTAGCAAATTTACAGTTCATTTAAGTTCCTTGAAACCAACACCATTCTTTTCCCAGTGTTTTATTTTCTCAAAAGTTTAGCTATTTTTCAGGACTCGTACCCTGCACCGTCTTAATTAATGGGATTTTGGATCTATTTTTGCCCACTGTGCTTTACCTGTCCAGGCATTCTATTGCATTCTTAGATGGTCTTAACGAATACTGTCGACACGATTTCTCTAACCTGTTCAGATTGTGTTCCATCCGTGGCCTCATTGGAACCTACTCTGAACTGGCCAATCCGAAGCCAAGTGGCCATATGGTTCAATAACTATGGCAAACATACTTCTGGAACGATTTCAAGAATTTTGACACCCATATTGTTAGGGTTCAACTCAAATAATTTTCTGGCCATCCGTTATCCCATGGGAACCTGCTACGTGGTGTCTGTTCCAGAATCAATTCACCGGATTGTCATATGGCAATTACACACATTCCTGTGTATTCTTTTAATTACTTTTAGTGTCATTACTGTTGGTTTTATATTGGAAACTTTTATAAGTATACCATTTTCGGTACACGGTTCCGGATATCCGAACACTTTATCATCGGCGAAAAGCACTGACCTCAGATAAGCAGTTCAGGAGAACCTTGGCTTTTCGCAACCAGTTTGCTTTCATGGTGTCATTCAATTAGTGATTCTTGCACAATTTATATGACTGAAGCTTCAAATCGTCGTGAAATATGGCTCCAACGGAAGATTTTAAAATTTTCAGTGATTTCGCAATATTTCGGATAAAAATCGAAGAATTTCGCTTAACTCGTCGCCTTCCTACGCGGTAATCTAGCATTCCAAGCTGTTGGTATCGTTTTATTGCGTCACTCGCTGTAGATTTTGCCATATTCAGGGTCTTCGCAATCACTGAAACATTTTTTCTTTTTTCGAAAAAGTGCAATTACACCTGCGCGAAACTCATTCGGCTTCATTTTGAACGAATTAGAAATCACAACTGTACCAATCTCACTGCACAATGGCTCAAGTTGTTAAATCATGTAGGTATGCTTAGTGTGGTTGTGTTGAGGCATGCCGACAAATAAAGAAACAAATGGTCACAAAACTGATTCCTCCAGTGTGTTTCGTCCGCATGTTAAATCAGTTCACTAAAAAAGTAGACAGTTTGTTCTAGACACTTTTACTTTTATTCATAAAATAAGAAAACATCATACTGAACATGCCACAGCAAACCCATTTTCACGTTCGTGAAAGATCCATCGAAGCAAAAATGCTGCTTTCTTTTAGGGCCGGTCCACGTAGACTTATTTTTGAAAATCTCATACCCCCCTCCCAAAAAAAGTCTACGTGCTTTATGAATATCTCCTTATTTCCAATATAATAATTCGTCTAATACTATAACCGACTGGTTGAGTTGCTACGATCAAACAGCAAACGAATCCCATAGCGAAATTCTCATAAATAATAACGGAAGTAGAGACCTTCGTCAAGACAGTTTTCCTTAGAAAACCTAGGGTGTCCATACATACAAAAAAAAACAAGTCACATGGCTTTTTGTGTTTTTAGTGCTTACTGTTGACATATATGTCTGGTGAATATATTTTAACGTTAGTGATTCATTCATTTTATTAACGTCTCTTTAAACTGTACGTCTACTGTAGACGTTTTAGTTTATTCGAGACGGCTACCGTTAGTGAGTTACTTACGATTTGCTTATAAAATTACGCTCTTTTCAAATGTGTTTTTAACTCAATCTAAAAAAAAATCTATCTCCGTTTCTTAGTTATGAAATACAATAATAAAAACCCTCTCTAATTTTGTGGAGAATATTTTTTTTTGTCTGCCCTAACCAGAGAGATCAACATGTTAAAAAAGCTTATTTTGTTTACTTAATAACTTTTGTTTATGAACCATAATAACTTTAATCATACGATAGCGACAATTTCAGCACACCGTATCTTGTATTGTTCTAGAATCGATAAGAGGACAACTTGGCTGAAAAATTTTAAATAAAAAAGTAGTAGCAAAATAACTGATTTTTATAGAGCCACCCTAAGCTACGTTTGAAAAATTGCTCTAATTCGGACAATATAAAAGCTACAGAAAAAAATATTTAACCAAAGTTGCTTAAAGTTTCTAATCTATGCCTTTACTTTTGCAAATAAAAAAGTTAGATAACCTAGTTTTCATTCGAACCAAAAGAAGGGCGTCATTTTGTATCAACTTTGTAGAAGACAATTTTGCTCCAAAACATCAAACTTAGGCTGAAATTGTATCTTTCCAGCTAAATTCGCATTCTGAACCATTGTGCAACGGGTGCGGAAAAGAGCCCGCATTCTATTCACGAACTGTTTGCAATAAGAAGTTAACATTTCCACTCTCCCCATCCAGTCTGCTTGAATCGGGTGTCTTGATGGTCCCTCCTATTCCCTAGTTTTAGCATGAAGTATTCATATAGTCATGTATGTATTAGAGCAAAATACTAAAAGCATACTTATCTATTATAAATGATCTTCATTTGGTTGATCATGAAACGAAAAAATGTTGTATACCGCTTCCTGAATAGTCCCGAAAATGCCTCAAATATCTAGAAAATCATTTCTATATTTTTAGATAAACTATACCTAATTATACTGAATTTTCGATTAGAAATTAACAATTAATTCTATTAGGTATCTATCGAAAAAATCATTTCAAAGCTAATTAATGTATCAGAAATATATTTAGAAATTCGATTAGAAAATCAAACTAGAAGCTGAAATCTAATGCTCCAATATTCCGTTACTCACAGTCCGCCTGCAAATTATCAGTGCATCAAACTGTTATTTGAATTTAGTTCAGCATATTTTCTCACGTTCCAGTCATAGGAAAACGTCCCATTCGCCCTTAATGCACTCGGAAAGCACGCTGTCAACAACCGAGAACTGTAAAGACACGCGATGAAAGCTCTGTAAACAAAGACTTCTTGTTAAAATCAATAACGCGCCACCTCCGGGCCCCCCTTTGCTGGGACGTTTTGCTCGCCAATCTCGTGTTAGCAATTATGTTGGATCTGAGAGCTGTCGGAGATCAAAGTGCCTGGATAAGCAAAGAACAATCATGTGCGCTATGTCTGAGTCAGGGCGCGCGTGTAGGCGATGGGAACTCGGTAATGCCTACTTTGCCGCATTTTCGTGGTAATTCACGCACCTGCTAAAACGAAACCGTGGTTCGTCGCTGTGTTTGTTATAACGTGCCAAATATAAACCCGAAATTGTCGGGGATTGAAACTTTCATATACTCTCTCCCCCCTCGAATTGAACCTTCATTATTTATAATGAAATTGATGTGGCATTTGGGGGAAAAGTTCGTTGACTTTCGTTCCCTGAATAATCCCCCGACACACATCGGGGGATGGCTGACGGTGGTGGTAAATGATGCCGTCTTCCATGTGTCGCATTCGTTATTCGTTGAGGGTGTGCAAAACTTTTCCACATTTCCTAAATAAATGGCCTTTCGAGCCTTTATTCGAGTTATCTAATTGTATTGGCTGAGCAGCAGCGTACATTTGGTGCATCCCGAAGAAACTTTCCCTTTGATGTTACATTAGTGGAATATTTTAATCAACTTCACGTTTTCTTTCTTTTAATTCCACTAACAAAAAAGTAATAAAAATATCAGTTATTGTTTTGCTTTTGAAGACATTGTTGTTAATACGTTTTTGGTTGGAGTGCAATCAAATTCCAACTCGCGTCGCCACCGACATCCGACAGTTTAGTATACATATAATTGGCATACTAGTTGAACGGTTGTATGATGTACTTCCGTATTATCTGTTGCAGT
Source organism: Aedes japonicus (assembly GCA_034211315.2). Lineage (NCBI taxonomy): Eukaryota > Metazoa > Arthropoda > Insecta > Diptera > Culicidae > Aedes > Aedes japonicus. Next base: position 841,038 of record JASCZW010001818.1, read on the forward strand.
TTGTCCAATTGTTCATTGCATTCAATTGATTCAAATTTTATTGACGCATGAATTCAAAACACTGATCGTATTGATTCGGTGGAGAAGTATCAAGCATAACTCAAGGCGAGTGGGTTACTATGAATTACAAATTGCATCATTCATATCGTCGGTAACAAGAGCTAGTTGGATTGTGTTTGATTAAATTTACTTCCTGGGAATGGTAGAAAACTTTTTCCTCGATCTCTCGTCTGCGACATGTATACATGTGATGTAGGTGGCAATTTTGCACAGCAAAAACGGGAATATGTTTGTAGGCCCGATGCTGTCTCACACATACGGTCAGGTTTCCTTCTGCATGGAAGGTGGTTTCTCGGCTGTCCTGCATCCAATAGATTTTGACTGAGAAGTCGCCTTCCATACAGAAGGAGCCCTGACTGTATGTAGTCTGGCTGTCGGTCGTTGTTGAGCAGTATAAATTCTCGCGCCGAGACGAAGACGTACAGGCGCTTTGGTATAATGTGTGACGACGAGAGAGTGTGAGCGTTTGTCGTAGTCTGTTCCGTTTGTAGATTACGTAATAAATTATGAAATTTATTTAGAGATAACCCCAAGCTTACACACTTCCAAGTCTGACTGCTTTGCCACTTTTTTGCTGCTGCTATTGATGGTGATGATGTTTGCTGAGAATAGCCATGTGGACCTAACGTGAGTTCATGGAGTGTGAGTTAATCTTTGTCGTACGATTCAGAACGTCAGGAATTTTGCGAAAATTGACTCACTGACGTCTGAGTAACCGATGGAGTTGACTCGACAAATACAGAATCAGGAAAAGGCCGGTGGCGAATTTCACGCCAATTCATCCAGTGTTTGGCTGCACCCTCTAAAAATTTAATGGAACGTTGTGAGTGTGTAGACTATGTCTTTCAAGCAACTGTGCATACTTTGTTTTCAAAAATTAGAATACCAGAAAAGACTTACAAAAAAGCTGATGTATGGGTGACTTTTAGAAAATTATTTTCACTTTTACGGAAAACAAATCGTAAAATCGATTATTACAGTCGTGTTATCAGTACGAGACACTGAAGAAGTGTGCACATTGTTGACGAAATACGCGTATCTGTCAAGATAAGCAAAGATAGTTGGAATTAAATGGAAAATACTAATTTTTCTTCTAATTTCTACACCAAAAAAAAAAATATAGTAAAATTTAAAGTCAATTTGCAAAAAATGGATATCTTAGAATTGGACGAAATTTGTTTTTAATAAAGGCAATATACAGGGTGCGACACAAAATAATGCGAAAATTTGTTCTATTTTTTTCAAATCCCATTTTCAACTAATTTAAGCAATATTATCAACATTTTCGAGTGTAGTTACCTTTATAAAGTCCTTTTAAGCAAATTTATTCAATGTGTCCTTCATTTTTATTAATAACATCCTCGACCCGACGCCGGAAGCCAGAGCATGCCTTTCGGACGTTGTCTTCCGACATTGACTGCCATGTGCGTGTTATGGTTGACTTCAGGGTTTTCACACTAGGGTGTGATGTTTTGCAGGTTCGTGCTTCAACATATGCCCAAATCGAATAATCCAACGGATTAAGATCTGGACTGCAAGGGGGCCACAATTCCTTAGGCCAAAACTTCATGTTATCGTTCAACCATTGTTGGGTTCGATTGGACGTGTGACACGGCGCTCCGTCCTGCTGTAGGACAACGTTTTGGTCCTCGGAGAAGTTGGCCTTCACCGAGGGAAGCACTTGGTCCTTTTAAATACCGATATACACTTCAGTATTGATTTTACCTCCAGCATCAATGAAAACAGGCGGCATTTTCAAACCGTTGGACGCCACCAAGCTAAACATCATGACACCAGCCGGATGTTTGGTTTGAAATTTAAATTTCACTTTTTCCGGAACGTTCTCCATTTTGTGCGGTGAAATGAACCGGTCCGTGCGGTTGTTGCCCACAGCATCGATGCTGAATAGCTTTTCGTCGGAGAACAGGATTATCATTGTTTCCTTCTTCAACAAGGAAAGCAATCTCTTGGAACGAGTCACTCTAACTAGGAGAATTGAAAATTAACACTTCATTTGATCACTTTTTAAAAATAAAAAATAAAACATTGAAATACTGTTTCACATTTTCGCTAGTAAACGCGAGCAAATTCCTTTAAATTCCACTACGAGCTTATCTTTTGACAGCTCGTTTTCCTTTGCATGTTTTCTTATGGAACGCATCGGGTTGCGAGCAATTTTTGCACGGACCGATTTGATCACGTTCGGCGTGCGTGCAAAGCGCGGACGTCCGTTTCCCGGCTTCCGCTGCTTAGGACCATCCAGCAGGGACTTTTTTATGCGGTAAACTGATGCCAAATGGCACCCTACCACCTTGGCAATCTGTTTCGGCTTCTTCTGGGCGAGCAAAAAACTGGTGATCACTTCTTTCGCGAACATTTTGACGAATTTGCAATAAAACAAAAAGAATGTTTGGATGCAACACTTGAAAGTAAACATAAACAAATACACTTTCGACAGAAGTTAATCACTAGCTACACGAATTCACCCAATACTCAAGTTTGAACATTTTCGCATTATTTTCTGCCGCACCCTGTAATTGTCTAAGAGTTCGCCATACATTGGGCATTTATAAGGAAAAAAAAAATTTCTAACAACAAGCGGAAGAAAGTTCAAGATTTGTTACAGAATGGAATGGGAAAAATTGTGATAAAGGGGGGGCTGATAAATCTAAAAGAATAACGAACGTCATATTTGAATCGTCTTTAAATGGATATGCATCAAGTCTTATTAAATTAGAAAATTTTAATTTGATAAGACTTGATGCACCATTCAAAGACGATTCAAATATGGCGTTATATGAATTTTGGCAATACTGTTTATGTCAATGAAATCTCATAGGTTATGGCTTGGTAAGGGTTTTATTTTATTTATTTACTAGCTAACCCCGGTGCGAGCGTTACTACGGCTGCAACTAAATTAACTAAATTAATGACCAATTGTTGTTTCTTTGAAAAGAGGTATTTTCGACTAAGAAGGGGTTCAAACCTTTATCAGAACATTCTTCTCACCCGAGAAATACACAGTTTGTGTTTTAGTTATCTGGATAATTCTCATGTTTGGTTGAAATTTGTGTTTGGAATCTCCATAGAAACATCGCACGCCAATTTTGGTTCCATTTGCTTGATTTGTTCTCAAGTTATGCAGAAATTTGTGTTTCATTTTTATGAGAGCTCTCTCCTCTTCCAGAAGAGGGAAGGGGTCTCAAACAACCATAAGAATCTTCCCCAGCCCCAAAAACCCCTGCATACACATTTTCACGCCGATCGGTAAGACAGACAGATTTTGATATATATAATTCTCAAGTTATGCATAAATTTGTGTTTCATTTGTATGATAGCCCCCCCTCCCCACATTTCAACAGGAGAAGGGGTCTTGAACTACCATAGAAACATTTCTTGCCTCCAAAAACCTCCACATTCCCAATTTGGTTCCATTTGCTTGATTAGTTCCCGAGTAATGCAGAAATTTGTGTTTCATTTGTATGGTAGCCCCTCCTCCTCCCTTCCAGAAGGCGAAGGAGTCCAAACCACCTTAGAAACATTTATCTTCTTCAGAAACCTCCACATGCCAAATTTGGCTCCATTTGCTTTATTAGTTCTCGAGATATGCAGAAATTTGTGTTCCATTTGTTTAAGAGCCCCCCCACCCCCCTCATCTCTCAAATCAACATAGAAACATTTCTCTCCTTCAAAAACTTCTACATGCCAAATTTGGTTCCATTTCCCTGATTAGCTCTCGAGCTATGCAAGGATTTGCGTTTCATTTGTATGGGATCCCCAGAGAAGGGAGGGATTTTACCTGTCATAAGAACCTTCCCCGGCCCCAAAAATCTCTGCATACAAAAATCCACGCCGATCGGTTCAGTAGTTTTCGAGTTCATTAGGTTCAGACAGACAGACAGACAGACAGAAATCCATTTTTATATATATAGCTTTAAATGTACATTTTCACGTATTAGTAATTATCATAGCTTCTATATTTAATTTATAAATCTTTCACATACAAATTGAATTTCTCTGGACTATCCTTTGAATCAGGTAACCTTTTAACTGAAATTTGGTTTTCAGAAATGCAATACAAAGCACTGAACCTGTGTAACAGGTATTGTCTTTACGTGGCTATAGAACTCTTCAAGTCCTTCTGAAATTTTTGCAAACTGTTCATCTGATAGCAGAAATTCAGTTTTGTAACACTTTTATTCGACTGTTCAAATGCCCAGTCATATAGTTCTCTAGGAGTTTTGATTGTGTTTCCATAATCTTGAGTAAGGCTTGCTCTCTTTGCCTTTCGCTTGAGATTACCACCAATAGCATTACATGGACCTATCCTATGAGACATTTCAATCCATATATGGACTTGAAATTGCACACGCTGGCAAAGTTAATTTTGTTCTTATAATGGGCCGCTGCTCCATCTGACATGAAACTAATTTTTGAGCAACATATTGAATTTTGTTTAATGAAATCTAGCAATTTTTATAGAAGCAACTAAACTGCTATTGAGTTATGGATCAGTACTTCAGATATTATGATAAAGCTTTTATAATAATAATTTAAAAATAAGCCCTTTCCAAATAGTAGCTTTGATTTTTCAAACATTCAAAGACCCTTAAAAGATCTAAATTGCAGGGCTTGTAGCGAGTAACTTTTTAGTGACTTGGTCACTATTTTGAGGCTAGTCACTAAAAATCACTATTTGCATCCAAAAGTCACTAAAGTCACTATTTTTCGGAAAATGGTCACTAGAGTCACTACTTTCACCGCCCCGCCGATTTTAAAAAGTTAAAAAATATCATTTGTACCTATTCTACAATAGTCAACCAAATTAAGCAATCTTGCCACATATGAAAGTCGAGAAATAGAAACCAAAAAAGTGTATTAATATCCCATTGAGTCATTTATTTTACCTTAAATATGCATGCTTTAGTTTTTTTTTATAACTACAGAAAAAAATCAAGTTAGTTTTGATTTACATTCAATATTTTTTCGAAATTTGTTAGATTCGGTTTTTTTCTTCCAAAACGGACTTTTCTTTTGGTATCCAAATAGTCGGAAAAAGTGGGAAAAATTTGTAAATCAGATAAAGGACTTATTTTCGGTGAGTCGCTTAGTAATGCAAGCGAACTCAATTCGATCATAGGTGAAATTCGACCAGTTTATAAAAGCGTAAACTCGTACATTAAAGTAGAAAATTTCTGAGACAAATATTTTTAGTTTATGATACAGTAGATTTTCATAATTAATAATTCATCAATTATTTGAGTTTATTCTGACTTTGCTTGACTTCTGTTAAATCGCATATTTGGCAAAGTCGCAAACTTTCGAGTCCCTTGTACCTGCCCAGCAAGCTATGGGTCAACCATCTGCGCCCAGCTCCTAAAAGGGGCTATAGGAACCGAGGACTTGACGGTAGACTCAGCCATGACCAACATTTATCAACTTAAATAAGTTACCTGCCTAGTCCCTTCCAAACTATAATGTGCCACATTAACCTCGAGCCAACCACAAGTATTTGGTGCCCCACTTACTAACACCATAAAGCAAATTATTGTAGAAAACAATTTTGAATATCGACTCAGTAAAGTGTTACGCACGTCTGAGCCTCATAAATAAACGAAATTATAAAAAAAAACTATGATCTTCTTCTTCATGACGAATGGGGAATGCTGGCACATAGTACAGAGTATAGAATTGAGGAGTGAAGCAACCAGTTTTTTACTAAGGTGAATAAGGTAGTGAAAACAGCTTTAACTGCATCACATGGCAACGGTCCAAAAAAGAATTGAGAAGCAAGATATGCCAGAAGTAAGCACAGCACCGCAGTATTACTCAAACGGGGGTGTTCACGGAGTTCATTTTCACTGTACTTATACAACAAATTTATAAAAATACTAATATTTGGAAATCAAGTTTTAGTCACTATTTGGTCACTATTTTTATTATTTTAGTCACTAAAGTCACTATTATTTATCCATAAACCCGCTACCAGCCCTGAAGTTGTGATTATAATTAAATTTAATTGGCTTCTGTGAAGTTTAAGGAGCAAATTATAAGACGATATACGGTAAAAATTGGACATGAAAAATGTGTTGTTACAAAAACTTTTTTTCCTTATAAGTGTCCATCTTGCAATGTATGACAAACTTTTTGACAATTATATTGCCTTTATTAAAACAAATTTCGTACAATTCTATGCCTTTTTTTTTTTGATAATTGACTTTAAATTTTAAAATATATTTTTTAGTGTGTAATAATTGATTTTAAGATTTTTCCAAAAAAAAAATCATAAAAGCTGGGACAATTTTCTAAAAGTCACCCATACATCACCTTTTTGTAAGTCTTTTCGTTTTTGAGGTATGTTGATTTAAAAAAAAAATTGACCAAAAAATTTAAGCGATTTTTAAATGGTAGTCTTCATAAATTTTGATAAAAAAACAAAGTATACAAAGTTGCTTGAAAAGATATAGTCTACACACCCACAAAGTTTCATTGAATTCTGAGAGGGTTAGGCCAATCACGAAGACGAGTTGGCGTGAAATTCGTCCGGTACACTATGTAGTGAAAAAACATGATTTCACGTGGATACTGAACTCAAAAATTAGGGTGTAGGTTTCTTTAAGTCATCAAAACGATCGATGCTGCTTGTAAAATGGTCTGCAGCTAATTTTCACTCGTAATAATCTACCAAATGTATCCCCTTAGGGCGATACCATGTCACGTCGTAAATCGATAGAATCTACCTTCTCGATATTGGCGCCAGGAGTATATGTATTTATATAAGCGTAGCGCCCATAGAGTGTCAGGGGTCAATCCAAGTCGTTCCACCACTGATTGTCATCCACTGACGCTAACCTAATGCCAAGGAGTCAGCTATCACAATTTCCTAGACAGCAGATTTACGAACGTATTCATTGATTTTAATGCCTCAACTTTATTTCAAACGTCAATATGGTTTACATTCAACTTTTAGAGTTCTGATTTGTTGCATAACTAAAAAAAGGCCATTTGTATTTGTCTAACAAAGTTCGGAACCAGAAAGTTTTAGCTCAACAGTAAACAATTCCTGCAAATTGCAAAAGGTCCCGTGACATCGAAACCTGCTCCCTAATTGAGTTTTCCGAGCTATCCGCCGCATGAACAATCGATCAAATTGCGGTTTGCAAACCACACGTAAACCGGTGAAGTTAAGTTATTTTTTTTTTGGGTCCAATCTTCGTTTATTGTGAATCCCAAAAATAAAACCGTCCACATCAATCAATGTATATTTAACCCCTTTTCCAGCAACCCGTCAAAGTTGTATACATTTCTGCCAACGAGCAACAGCCACTCAGGGCTGTTGTGGCAGTGACGCGCGATATCAGTAAGTAAGTCAGCCAGTTAGTTCGCCGGAGCGACCGACTAGCGTGGAGGCGTTCGTGCAAAAACAGTTGATATCAATTAATGAAAATAGAAATAGGAAAAAAAAATGAACAGGCAAGGCAAATGGCAAAAATGTTGTCGTTGCGGAAAGGGCTCCGCTGCTGCTACAGCTGTTGGCGGCGGTGTAGATAGTGAACAGGCAAACGGTATCGGAGGGTTGTTGAATGTGATGTTGTTACTTTGGACATGTGCACGGTAACACATATCCGCACGGGTTGTCATCCGTAGAAGGGTTTTGATTGCGCAAATATCAAATCAGAGCAGCATTCGCTACATTGTAGTGGACTGCAAATTGCGCCTGATGAAGGTATGAAATGCTTTCGATGGAATTATTTGTGTATGTACGGATTGATGTGTGCTTGAAAAATTGGCCTGCTATTTAATTGCGTTACCGTTCGAATTTGCAACGTTTTCGGACTTCCAAAAAATTATTCTAATTTTTGAAGCTACTAGTTTGTAGTGTTTCAGAACAGTCATACGAAGAATATCACCATGGACTTTTTTCGGATGGTGAAGAAAAAAAGTTAAGACAGATAATTGCTTTTGATAAATTTCCCAAGGAAGGTAATTATTTAAGCTTACTTGCACGAAAATTCTACGCACTTGCGAGGGGCCTTCCGGCAGTTAACCGGAACATTCGCCATGGCGGACTAAAACGACTTGGGTACCACATCTGATCCAACGATCGCTTCGAGGAGTGGGCCAACGCCAGATCCGGCCAGAACACCGCGTCTGCGCCCTTATGGTATTTCTTGAAGAACGACAAGACGGCAAGCATTTGGTACTATAAATTTACCCGTTCACGGCCAGTCCGGAGCGAAAGATGAGCGGCTTTGTCGCTGATTGTCAGCCACAGCAGCACCTTCTTGGGAAACTTGGTATGTGGAATGAACTTCACCTCGGTGTTCACTGCCTTCGTGGGGGTAGTAAAATACGAAGTGCCCTGCCAGTCGTTGCCACCCAGGGTGAGATAGGTCTCGTCATTAATCACCACCGCCACGTCGCGATTCGCCGGGAAAATTTGAGTTGACTATCTTATTCAGCCGCTGCCGCTGCGTCATTGGCTGCAACTACGAAACCAGTGGACGCGACTTCCGCTTCCTGACGTGTATGTTCATGTTCGCCCTGTACTTTTTCACTGTTTGGCTGGTTGAACCGACCTCCCGGCCTAGGGTATGCAACGATGTAGCCACTTTTCCCTCGGTCTTCCTCTTCAACGTCCTTTGAAGCTTCTTGTCGCTCTGGGCCTTCGGCCACCCGGAGCCGGGCTTTGTTTCGATGCTCTGATTGTTGTCTAATAGTGCCAAGATGTTGTAGATGTCGGAACGGGCGTATCCGGCGTTCACAAAGTGCCGCACGATGTACGATTACCAATAGCTGGAAATCAATCGTTCTTGAATAAAATAAAAACAAATAATAAATATTCACAATGATTTTTAAAATGATGTAAACATACATTATTCTACTCCAATTCGAACAGAATTAGTAACAATTAAACAAAGCAGAACATCAATGGCCTTTCCAGTTGCTTGTAAACATGTACGAAGCTTATGTCAGCAATGTTTCAAGCTTTCCGAACCAATTTTAAGCCGTTGACGTTCATAGATTATTAGTAGTTCATCAATTCTCTCAGAAATTCTACATACTAGGGTAAGGGGATGCAATGTTACCCTAGCTCCTTCATTTAGCCCATGCACCAAATATGTCATTAATTCAACGATTATCAACAAAATTCTGTTGCTGTCATATTTATTTAATTAGAAGCAACTCAGAAATTCATAATCAATTTACTGTTGTTCGCTTCCATGTCATTTTACTTTTTTTTGACTTTTTTTTTGTCTCGGAAGCTTCGAGAAATGTATAGAACTTAAGAGAAGATTCATTATTTTTAGAAATGCCTTTTGATCTTTTTGAAAAAGTATCCTGGGGTGGAACAAAAATTAAAGACTTAACCGATGGTTTAATAATTTTGAACAGCTTGGGATTTTTTTTTGATAAATGACGAGTGAAAACAAACGAGTTTATACAAGAATCCATTCGTTCGGATTCGAAGTGATGTTATTATAAGAGTAGCATGAGTTTAATTACTTCAGTGTTGGAAACAGAATCTTACTTCGTTGATGCTAAATTATTAGAATTGCCATAAATCGTTCTACTCATGTGCATGTTCAGTCGCAATAGTAAATAAATTATTAATTTGTTTCAATTTTTCTCTTTACAGGTAATCACAATACAGGCACATTGGTTCTTAAGAATACTCATCAAAAAGGTAACAGAAAGCATTAAAATGTTTCAGCAAGTTGATAGGAAAATCTTATTTGTTGTAGTTAAGAGTAGATGTACCGTGAATTCGACTGAAATTTATCAAATTACCACACAATCAGAAATAATTAAAATAATCTTGCATATTATAAAACAACTTTTTATACGATGAAAAGTATACACCCAACAGTTAAAATGGTGGCAAAAAATGCAATTGCAGTTTTTGCAATCATATCTTAAGAAATCTGCCTGACTCAGAAAAGGCAATTTTACCCAACAAGACCCACAAAGAGTTTCGTGGTACAAACGAAGCCATGCAATTGTGAGCAAGATGCTTGATTTATATTAAATCATTAAACAAATTGACAAAGATGATTTTTTAAAGATTTTTGCAATCATTATAGAGTTTACAGATCCTTAATTTAGCAAGCAAACAGCAATAAAGAGCAGACTTCATTCATTGCAGAAAGTATAAACATAAATTTGAATTTTTGTTTATGTAATTTTGTACATCCTAACGAATTCTTATATAAACTTCGAATGTCTGATTCGATAAGCCTCTACGCCATACTTGTTTCAATTTGTCACTGAAGCCTCTTTTTTTTAACAAAATGGTCTCTCGAGCAGTCTTGATAATAGTCGTGCTCGTTAGGCTCAAAAGTGTTGATTTTCAGGCAACATAGCATTGACCTTCTATAAGTTTGTAGCAAGTTGGCTACTTGTATTATACAATTTAATTTAATTGGCAGAAATATTCTGCAGTTAAATGAAATATTTGTACATAGTAGCTTAAATTATTATTCATATAAGTTATTTCATTTTTTCATCAACGACATTTACCATTGTCTTCGAGTAAATGTTCACCAATAATCGGTTAAAAACGCAAACAAGTCTGTACCCACTTTCAACATACATGTATCGTGAATTATCTTGCATCCAAGTTGTTCATTCAAACCGTTGGTTCGTTGGTCACTTCATGAACTTTTTCGACCACTGATCTCACCACGGGGAAGCACTTGTATGAGTTCAGTAAAAATGGTAAAGGGACAGCTATCTGAACGTCGGCTAAAGAAAAGAGGGTATCTACGATCGATTCTGATTATGCCATTTAATGATCGGGTTTATAAGGTAGTTCATAATGTTCTACGTGCGGTAGAGCAGACTTCACTCATGGCAGAAAACAAAGTTCATAGAAGGGACTGAGTAGTACTCATTTCTTATATTCATCTATGACACGTTAACCATTATTTTCGGCAAGGTAAACGTCACCATTACACCGGGATGAAATCATTTGCACTCTCTATGAGTATTCCATGACACTGCTCTCTAGCCACTTTTTAAACTATCTGAATTTTCTTTTGGTATTTGGTATAAATTAACAGTTTATGCTCGTTTTTTTTAACGCTGTTTTTGTTTTTTTGCACGCAGTTTTTTCCATCAAAAACTAAAAGGGGAAGCCCTATGGGGTTGAGCGAACTGTTGACGTTAAACTATTTTAATTCAACAAAAATTCTGATTTGTTTCAAAAGTAAGTAGATTCTACCCAATTCAAATCACAGCAATGTCAAAGCAGTCTAGTAATTCGATAGAAACGCTATTTAAAATACGTAAAAATTAACACCGGCCTGGCGATCAAACTTATTTTTATTCACTTGCTTAGTTGGTCTCTTTTTTGGCTTCTTTCTGTTCTTTGTCTGGTCTCTTTTTTCAGGCATTTAGTCCCTTAAAGAACCTAGTTTTTAGAGACTTATTCCAGATAGCCTTAACAGAGAAATCGTACTTACTTAAAAATTAGAAACAGCATTTTTGAAAATTGTGGGAGAATTATAGCGAAAACAGCTTTTGAAGGGTTTAACGAGACCTATAGAAAAATCTAGTAAAACACTCTGAAATATAAATATTTCTTTAAATGCTCTGAACAAAATGAACAGGGCTAACTGCACAGTTAGAAAAAAAAACATTTAATATTCTATGTTATCTAATGCACATAAAGGGAATGCTAGATTTGGCATAAATTAATAGGATCTTTCATGTAAACTCAAGCCAGGTATCGCTGGAATCAGGTCTGTGGTATGGAAGATTGCAAACAATGTCGTATTAAAAGATTACAAACAATTACGCAGTTTACGCTTACTTTGGCTTGCTATTAAGCGTGGGGAAATTTTCACGTCTGTGAAAATTCACTATTTTGTCCGTGTGGAGAAAGCTCCCTAGAAGATCTAAATTCCTAACATTCCACTATGGTACGAATAGACAAATGTTGCGACAAAAATCGATAACTCGAAAACCATTTACTTTAGACAGATAATGTCTTCGGAAGATTTAATTTAAAAAAATAGATCTATCTTTTAGTTCGAGTGGTGACTAGGGTGGTCCTTTTCTGTTTATAACTAAAATTTCAACTTTTTATTCTTATGATTTGAAGGGTTTTTTGCTTCCACAAAACTGTAGATATTTTAATTTAATGAAACTTTGCCAACAAAATTTAACTTCTATCTCATCTGAGCTTTGTTTTATATCAGTTTGTCTGACTTTCCTTAGGGTGGGACTTAAAAAACAGCTTTTTTGCTGTAAATATTTTATTTCAATTTCAATTTGAAAACATTGCAAAGATGACTTTTAGGGTATAAAATCACGCACATTTTGAATAGACACAATAGTTACTACTAGTAAAGTTGTTGGGGTTGAAGTTTAAAAAAAATACGGTTTTGCAAGATATCGTATTCCCTTATTTGCAAATATTTGCAAACACAGAGTACGTGAACTGAAAGTACAAACTTCTATCTTCAAGACCTATGCAAAATTATTTGTCCTCTTTTGTCCCCTCTAGGAGAATAACTCGTTTTAAAATTGGTAGGTTCGCATTTTTTATGAAAATGTTCATATTTTTATATTAATTCATTTAATAATATTTCATTAAATTATAAATACAATTCTGTAGAAGCAAACAATCCTTTGAATCATAAGAATAAAAAGTTGAAAATTTAATTATGAACAGAAAAGGACCACCCTAGTCACCACTCAAACCAAAAGATAGATCTAATTTTTTAAATTAAATCTTCCGAAGACATTATCTGTCTGAAGTTAATGGTTTTCGAGTTATCGATTTTTGTCCATTCGTACCATAGTGCATTCATAAGATGTCCATATTGTCAACATGATCTATTAAGTTGAGATTTTCATGAAATTTCGGAAAGATGAGATCTCACTGAGTACCTGAGAAATATTTGTTGACCATTACTTATCTCTTTGTTGATTTCTAACGAACTTTCTAAGAATATCCTGGGAATAATTTTTTAGTAATTTTCGTTGAAACTTGCTGGATAGCTGTCTGTGAAATTTTTCTAGTTCATATTGTAATTTTTCTTCAAATTTTATTTATAGAAGTTTCCTTACATTTCCTTACAATTTTTTATGTTCTGTATTTTATCTTTTGAGTTTTTTATCAGATTTTATTTTGGAATGCTAACATTTTTCCTCGTTAAATTATTTTAGAAAATGTGGAAACTTTCTAGAAATCCTACTAAATACTACCTATAGATCTTCTTATTGGTTTTTTTCAAATCCTCATGTAAACTACTTTTTTAGTACTTAGTTTTGTTTTCCAATAATGTTCGTAGGTTTTTTTTTAGATTTTTCACTTGCAACTGTGAACTATTTTTTTTTGTTGGGGCGTAGAACGCAGTCCACTGAGTTGAACTTTTGTGGTATAGAAACTGTGAACTAACGCTACATTGTCTTATAGGCATTAACAAAAAAAAATCAAGCGAAGTTCCTCCAGAACGACCTCTAAATCTTTAGATTGTCGTATCAATTAAATAGAATTCGTTCCAAAACTGCTCGACGTGAGAACCTAAACAGTGCACCGTAACATTTGGAACTGACGGAACGATCCTATAAATAAGTAAATTTATTGTGTTTTGTGTTCATTATCTAATAATATACCTAAATCCTGTAATTAAAAAAATACATCATTATCTAAACCTCCGCAGAAGTTTTAGTCTTTTTGCAATCCTGTTGTCATTGCATTTGTCAGAGTTCAACGTTACTTTCTTCCGTTATGCTGCGCTTTCAACACTCAACCCACACCTGCGGTTTCAATTTTCCAACACGTACCATGACTGTTATTTCCGGATTAAACCTAGTTTGCGTTTTCTGCGAACTCAACACACCAATAACAGTCGTCAACAGGCATACAGTTTCTCTAGCTCTGCCAGGATCAGCATTCATTGCTGCCATGCTTTTATGTGGGGATTCCAAGTCCCACAATGTTGTCCTTATTTCCCGGGTGCTGCATTTGTATAAAACCGGAGCAAAGTTGGATACAAGCGACCACGTGCGTCTTTGTCGTTGTCGTCCGTGGACGGATGATGATACAGTTGTTGTTGTTGTTGTTGTTGTCGTTGACTGGGTGTCACACTGAAAACATGAGTTTTTTTTTCTGTTGTGGTACTTTGACGACGACCCCCCATCAGTAACTACTACACACTGTAGTACGGCAGTGCATGTTTTGCGACGTTTTTCGACGTTCACTTGTCGGTTGGTAATTGTGATTTTATGAGCTTCCGAGCTTTGTATCCCAGAGCGCGAAGACTGAGTGGGTGTGGGTGGTGGATGAAAGTGGAAATTCGATTCCGACTACGACGTCTTAGAGCTCTCGAGGACATATGGCGAGTGCGGACATGTACAAAGGACACGGGGAAAATCTACGCGATGGAAATGGAATGGAAAATTTCCACTTTGCTACTTTACCGGGACGGGTGACTTTTGTGGGAATTGTATTAGGGTATTAGTTCAAATGTGCCTGGGTTGTTTGGTCGAGGAAAACGATTTGTGCCGTTTGCACTCGATTGGGTTCAGTATGTGAATGGGGTGAATAATTGATTGGACAGTGAACGACTTTTGGCGGACCATTCAGGAATCGTATTTCTTCTGTTGTAATCAATAGATTTCCGATGATTGTTTCGGATGTCATCTCACTAAATACTAATAGAAAGCGTAGAATAACAGGTGAATTGTAGCATTCCCTCGCAGAGTCTCTAGGAAATGTGGAAAAGAAGGTAAAAGGCATCAGAGGTCAGAAATAGAATAGCAACAAACTCATTTACCACATTACTAATGACATTACCTGAAGCCGATGATAGCGAAGGAAAGGCTTGCGTTGCTACTCAACGGTTCGTATTCCATTCGACTAAATAATAGACACTAACGTGAATGCAGAATATAACGTAACGTAAATGCACGTTGACAGTAATCTGAGACGAAAAATGTGCTTCCCAAAATCGATGGCATTGTTTTTTTGGTTACATAATGTTCTCGTCAGTGAATGGCATGCGATTCCATTCTTGTTTATACGTAACTTAATGTAATACGTTATGCATATACTTCATAGAACTGCGGAAACGTAAATGAACTATAATTACTAAATAATTGAAACAAAAATCTTGCCAAAAAATCTGATTGCGAACTGAAATCAAACGCTTAACGTGGCACAATGTTGCCTCCGGAATCAGGGCCACATAAATTCCCCTCTTCTGGGACCATAAAAACACAAACCGGTTACAGCACGAAAGGTCGCACACGGAAGGATTGATACTCCTCGGAAGGTGTCAACTTAACGTCCCACCTGGGTTGTCATACGCTATCGCAAATAGCCGAAGCAGCGCCGTTATAGGTGCGGGGAAAATGATTGACAATACAAGACGCCACCGATAGCTACTTCGTCACACGATGACGACAGCGAAAAATGGTCTTTTTGCTATGGCAGGGGTTTCTAAAGCTTTCTCCGAGTACGCTTAGAAAATTCTGCACATGCCAAGCAAGGACATAACAGCACTCTTAGTGTTTGTTCAAATTGGTGCTCAAACACAATTTCCACTGACAAGAATCCCGAAAATTTTTGCATAAAACCAACGGCATGCTTACTGTTAGATCAAATCGGTAGTTAAACTTTTATTTGCTCAAAGATTTCATGTGTCAAATGTTGATGGTCTCTAGACTGTATTTTTTAGATGTACTCATCTTTCGACAAGTTTCTAAATTTGTTTAGTTTATTGAACCTGGATTGATACCCTTCCGCAATAACCGCAGCAAAGAACAACCTTCGCATAACCTATTATAGCGTTTCCAGCCGAAATGACCTGGAAATGTGGAAAATCATTTTCGATATTTATTTATTTGAATGAAACTTTGCATACGCGTTTAGCTTAGGATACTGAGCATTTTTCGCGTTAACATAGATTTTTTTGACTCAAGAGTCAGTTTTGAAAAGGGCGTAAGCATTTTGAATAGCACTTCAATTAATAATTTGAGGCTCGAAAACCTTTGGGTGTACAAAAAAAACTGTCTAGGAACAAGTTGTGATCCTATGTGTGAAGGTTGTAAAAAAATATACACCGAGAAAAAAAATTGGAAAAAACCGACCATTAGCATGAAAATTTAAATATCTCAAAAAACGATTTTTTAATATTTTTTTTATTTTTTTGACTGTAAAAACTTGAAGTTACTACGCAAATATCAGCAAAGACTCCAGGACGGTGAAATGCCAGGGAAAAAAGTTTCTAGAACATCAACTTTCGGTGCATTTCTCATTAATAGTTGCGGGAATAAACGTATTCTGATTATGTAATCTGATTCTTGAAATATTTTAAAAATTTTAAGCGCCTAATGATGACCTTCTTAAGAGCATCCGTTCTCGAGAATTTTCGAAAATACGACCTTTTCATAAGTTTTTCTAGATTCTCCAACAACAAGAGTTGGTTTTTCGAAATTTCGAAAAAAAATGTACGCTACTCTCTCTTTGACCACAAGATGATTGAATGAACGGTTCAAATAAAACAGATTATAACGTACTTTATGGAGGAATCCAGGTGACGCAAAAGTGAGGTTAAACGTCATAGATGTCGCTCTTTTAAAATGGTTTTTCGAGCTGTCTAAGCTAAGTAATTAGTGATAAAAAGATGGGAAAATCGACGATAATTACCTTACTAACCAATTCCATACAGTTTGAAAAATAGCCAGAAAGTTATTATCAATTTCAGTTTAAGATACTACGATGTTTAACCTCACTTAAGCTTTACTTGGATTCTTCAATAGAGGATGCATAGCGCTACTGTTCGTCTTATTCTCACAAGCGAACATGCCCAATACATAACTGTCACATATACACAACATAAAAACCAGGAAAAGATATTTTGCCAACCGTAAAGTTAGAAAAATTGTTCACCCATGATTGAATCAAAACAGAACAATCCACGTTTTTCAGACACGAAAAATAATTTAAGCAATGGCGAAGAATATGATAACATTAAATCGCAAATATCTCGAGAACGGATGCGCGTACGAAGATCATCATTAGGAGCTGAATTTTTTTTAAATACTTCAAAAATTAGATTATAGAACACCAAAAGTTGGTGTTCTAGAAACTTTTTTCCCTGACATTTCTCCATCGTAGAATTTTCGTTAAAATTTGCGTAATAACTTCAAGTTCTCACTTTTAAAAAATAAACAAAATTAAAATATCGATTTTTGAAATATTTAAATTTACATATTAATTTTTGATTTTTTCCGATTTTTTTTTCATGGTATATTTTTTTCACAAGGTTTTCACACATAGGGCCAAAACTTGTTCTGAGACAGTTGTTTGTGCAACCAAAGGTTTTCGAGCTACAAATTATTAATTGAAGTGCTATTCAATATGCTTAGGCCCTTTTCAAAACTAACTCCTGAGTCCAAATATTTTTTGCATCAGTGGAAAAAACTTACTTTCGTGGGTAGAACGTTTGTACACATTTTAAATTAAATCGGAGACACTCGAAGTTGGTCGGTGGGTCATTTCGGCTGGAAATTGCTTCTCATCCCAATGGGTCCGGTGGAACCAGTTCCAGTCGGTGCCGTTGGGATTTTCTGAGACGTAGGGTCTAGGTCGTTTCGAACCAGCTCAAGAGGCTGCGGAGTATGACGATAACCTCAACTAAAGAAAAGAGAAGAAAACATCTCCCATCGATCGGAAGCAATCGCATTGGGCCACTACCCAAAGCTTGGGAAACACTGCACCATGGATCGCCGCTCGCAACCGTCCCAAAGATAGCGAGAACCATATGAAATGGATATTTTCCCCAAGGTGTTTCCCTCGGTGACAATCCGCGAACCCAGCCGTGCGTGTGTGTTCAATGAAAGTTTATTTATATAAGAAAAATGTGCAATTTTTCACGTCCCTCCAAACCGGGGGCAGACGGGGAGCTTCTGCTGTTCTGCCACCCATGTGATGCTCCGCAATTCCTCTGTGTAGGTAAGGTTGGATGCTAGAAGTACACTACCTGAGAGAATGCAGCTCTGTGAAATATGCTACAAGTATAAAATAAGTGCTCGGTTGAAATTCCTCCATGTGATTGCACCGAGCAACGTGCAAAAGGACAATCTTCTAGGAAGCACAGTCCACAGTAAGTAATATTTAGGTATCGCTACTGAGAGCGTGGATATGGGCGAAGAGGATCAGGAAAACGGTTACTATACTACAAGCCGGTGGGTTGCCATTGTGAGTCGTTGCTAAGCCGTTTCATGAAAATAAAATAAAACGGATAAAGCAGTGTATCCTTGATACAATGGCGACTGAAATGTGTTTGTGTTTTCATTCTTGAAAGTCCACAGTTCGTACACTATCGCTTCCGGTATGACGAAAATTCAATTGTTTGCTACGCTCTTGTCAAGAAAAATTCCGCAAGCAATTGGGACTCAGTTCTGTATTAAATTTTCGGGTTGTGGTTAAATGTAAGAAACGGTGAGGATTCTGAAACCGTATTTTCGAGTAAAGATATTGGAATTTGCCATAATACGAAGTGTAGTTCTAACTCACCCCAGTGGGTCTTGTATCAATACAGGCGGTGCCGTTGACATTTTCTGAGATTAAAAATATCTGATCACGTCTTCCTCCGGATGGAAAGTAAAGCCGTCGGTCTCGGTCCATGTGTCGAAAGACACATTTTTACATAAACAAGAATGTCTTGAATATATCCTAGCTTTTTTAAAGCCTAAACAAGGCTCAATAGTTTTTCAAAATGATCATGCCATAGCATAATATTTTTCTAATTATTTTGAAAGTCAGCTTCAAGTGCTCGTTTTTTCATGTCGTTGCAATCCGTATGTCCTCATTTAGTTCAGTCGGTAAAGACGCAGCTTCAAAGCAAGATCATATTGGGGGAGGCAAAGTTCGATTCCCGGTTTGATTTTGGAATTTTTCATAAAGAAAAAATTCCCGGCTTCCTAGTTACATAATTAAACTCACCACACAGAAACAAAAGCGTTCCAGAAAATGAAAACGGACGTTAACTAGTTACGTTTTCAGGATTTTTACCTTTAAATGTGATTTAGTTCATGATTGTGTGATTCAGTTCACGCTGTACCTTTGCTTGTTCTCGAATTCATAACTGCAGTTCACGGATTTGGGCACGGATTTTTTTCCGTGCCCATAACCACATTGATTGAAAAAAGGTATATGCTCTCATTTAATAACAGTGGGCTTAAAACACTAAGAAAAGAGCAATCCGTAAATTAATTTTGATAATGCTTTCGATGCTAAGAAAGAAGAAAGAACTAAGAAAGAAACCGTACTACCTGTGTGCTTTTGGAAGATCCTGAAAATAACAAGATTTTTTTAAATATCTGAAAAGTGTCACAATATATCGGGCACATTCTGCACAGCCCCAAATATTCGATACCATCTCAGTCTATCACTGTACATGTGCATATCTCGCGTAACACGAGCAAAGTGTCTTAAAAACGTAAACAATAACAAACCCCTTGTAAACATACTAAACTATTTGTTAGAGCAAATTCCCTTTACTAGCTCCTGATTTCGTTTCTCTTTCATTTCTCTCTTTCTTCTGGAAGTTGGTTCCTCTTCAGATTTTCAAATGTTCTGATTGAAGTTGTTTCGTTTGCATCATGTCAACTGATCTAACTGATGAAACATCTAGGAAGTTCGAAATAATTGTAGTTAGTTGCTTCAATATTTTAAATTTTAATGAGCATGAGTATGATCTTGATTTACCGCCCGAGGTTGCTAATCAGTTATTGCCAGATCAGCTGTTATTACATTTTGTTTGAGACTAACATATATCCTCAACGTGTAAAGACTTATGATCTAAAACTAAGGCAATACCGACACTGGCCCCACCTGAGTACTGGTGAAATAAGGAAACGGCAGGAATGAGTTGACGTGATACTCGCTTTATTGGAAGCCGAGAACACCTCTGCTCTTATACAAGAAATCACAATTAAATGTTAGTTCCGATTTTTTATTTGAACCGATTTAATACAGTGGGAGTGAGCCCGGCGTATTGATTAACATCCATACCTCTCACGCCAAAGTCACTAGTTCGAATCTCACCACAGGTTACAAAAATACCAAAAAGGTACTTGAGTGACAACGACGGGAGATGAACCAGCCCGGGACTGGATCTCGATTCATAATCCACATCAACGAGGTTGAGTGTTTGATTTGCCAAGAGAACATTGCTCGCGGCAGAGTTAATGGAATGAACGGGAAGTCGGTCGTCTTCAAACACACTAGCAAATTTTGCCGAGAACAGATCGCAAATTTCCTGATCAGTGCCAGCGCTATTAAAGACCATGGATGATGGTAAGCTTACTTCCGTGCGTTGTTGATTAACATAGTTCCAAAATGATTTCGGGTGGGATTTAAATCGTTGAACCACACTCAGATCGCGTTGGAAAAGCACACGACTTAGTCGTTTGTATTCGTAGTTAAGTATGCTATAATGGCGTTTAAGCGACAGTGTGCGGTATTCCGTGAATCTTTTGAGAGCCGCACTTTTGGCCCGTCTAAGAGCACGAAGACCGCTAGTCATCCAAGGGACCCGAGTTTTAGTCTTAACGATCCTTTTTGCGACGTGCCTGTCAATGACTTAAGCCAAGACGTGGGAAAAAGCAGCGGTATTAACATCGGTTGAATCAAGAATGCTCTGCCAATCAAAATAAGACAGTATCTCACCAATAATACGATAGCCAGTTCTCTAGAATTCTTATAATACAGAAACAGGAGTGTCAACAAAGTCTCGAGCAACAAAATCTTCGACGGCAACTATAAGAGAAGGGTGGTGAGGAACATCCTTAACTAGAGGCACGGGGCCGAAGAGATGACAGGAGCGGTATCTCGGCCACTGACAAAGCAGAGATCTAGAGAACGATTGTTTTCATCCACCACGTCATTAACTTGGGATAGAGTTACGGTACTGTAGATGTCCAGAAGCTGAATTGCCCCTGCGTGAAAAGAAGAGCGCTCATGGTCTGGACGGAGGAAGCCGCTGTGAGTTGGTGTCCATGCAATTTCCGCTAGGTTGATGTCTCCCAAATCACTTCATCATTGAGAGTAGTCCTATCCGAAGCGGCAAAGACAGATTGACAATGTGCATCAATTAATTCCAAGTCTCGAATTCGATTCGGAGGAATGTACACCGCACAGAGAAATAGTTTACGGTCTCCAAGCTGAATTGCTACCCAAACTTGTTCCACGGAGATCCAAGAATCGTCTTCTACTGCACTTGCTTTCAGTCTGGAACTAACTGCAACGAGAACGCCACCGCCGGTTGATTTCCTGCTATTTTTTATGTTCCGATCGCAGCGGAATACTTCGTAACCATCTCTAAAAACATAACATGAAACAGTCCGAGAATCTTACCATGTCTCAGTCAAGACTATAATGTCATAGCAATGATTCATGCTCGCTAACCAATAATCATCCATGAGGCCGTTCAGAGTAGTAACACTGGGAAAGGAAATACCATCAGTCCGTTGGTTGACAATACTTGCCATTACTCGGAATCCGGAAGACCCCAACTCCCAACTCAACCACAGGGTCGGGACGACTGCTGGTCGCTGGCAGGAAGGGCTCGACTGCTATGAGCGGAATAGGGGCTTCCTCAAGACTAGCGGCAATTGTGCGTCCCGGTATCCCTCTTACAAAACGTTGATCGAAGGCTAGGATATGAACTGCAAACGACGAACAAAACAGGTAACGAAATGTCCGAAAACACAGAGTACTTGGCTGTAATAGAAGTTCGGAAGATCCCGTCTCACAGGAGGTAGGAGGGGCTCGACTGCGATAAGAGGGGTAGGGACTTCCTTTGGACATGTGGCAACTGTGCGTCCCGGTGCAGAGCTGGTTCGGTTGAAGCTTTGTTCATTAATACGAACATTTCGGTCAGAAGGCTCAGTGTATCGTTAAATGTCGGACATTTCATGTAGGGATATGTTCAGGGTCGAGGAATTGTCAAAAATCAATGCTGAAGAGCTTGCCACGGTCAGAGGATGGAATACGGAAGCTGATCAGGCAATGAATTGTTACTAACAGAAGCATACTTGCCTGAAAGTGGAGGCACTCCCAATCCTAGCACTAGCAATCCCGACCGCAGGGGCAGAACGACTCTGAAGGCAAGAGAAAACGTCAATAAGGAAACAATAGTAAGGAAGGTATTGGGTTCATTCATGAAGTATGGTGTTTTTTTTTATAGGGAAAACAATGTGATTTATATTAACATTTTGATCGATTTATACCAATAGTAAGGACCCATTTTAATCGACCGATTTTAGCGGTGTGTACGATGGGATGTTCTCCAAGCAATTGAAGCATTTCGTGGTTCATTCGCCTCGTCTACGTTCTGTCTTCGTAGGTACGGTGTCCATGTTTCGTGGAGGATTACCGGTCTAATTAATGTCTAGTAGATTGTCAACTATGATGTTCGACAAGCTTTGTTCGACCTTAACGTCCTTCGGAGTCCAAAGTACGCACGATTGCCAACCAAAATGCGCCTTTGTATTTCTCTGCTGGTGTCGTTCTCGGTGGTTACCCATGAGCCTAGATTCCCGAATTCGCTTGAACTATTAGCTCCGGCTGATAAGCACGCCATTTGAATTTATATTCACTGCTGCACTCAATAATCGTTTTGAAGGTTAAAATCGTTGAACAGACCGAATTTTTGGTCACGAGTCTCCTCTGAAAAAAGATGCGAGTATATTGTAGGTTGATCATTTACTCGAGAACATGTCAGCCACGAAGATTAAGCTGACTTATCTTGAAAAACTAGGAAGCTTTAAATTAACAGTTCGCTTCAATATCGTCCTACTAATGCGCTCGTTAAAGTGTTTGTCTAATATATAAAAAAAATGAACGTAGCCAGAATTATATTCGCAATTTGGTAACCTAAGAAAAGCATGCGATAGCATCCGACCAAATTGTTATTCGAATGAAATCCTGAATCCATCGAAAAAAATCCTTGTTCTCAGATTGTTGAAGAACTCTTCCGCCTTATCAAAGTCACTGATAAAGAAAGGAATGGCTTCAGCCCCCCGGGACCATATTCCAAGCATGGCGTAAACCATAAATTACGTTGTTACAGCTTGATCTAGTGAAGCATCATACTACAAAAAATGAGCGTTGTAGGTTATTGTTTACCCCGTGCTTGTAATAGGGTCCTGTGGGCCTAAAACCGCTCCTTACCCTACATTTAATCTGCGACCAGTCGGTATGACCTGAGTTAAAAAAAGGTAAAGCCTGCTTTGCTGAAGTTACACTGATTGGTGCATCCACAAGGCCAAAGGTAACATTTTCAAAGTGACTTCACGCGCTGGGTGATATGCATCAACTTGTACGCAGGGTCGAACAATTTCACTTTCAATTGAAAATCGTCGTGGGACAATGAACTTAACATTCATCCCTTTCAATTGAAACACATTATCATCTTCTGACAGCCACTAGTGAAAACTACTGTTATCAGCATCCAATACAAGACTTTCCAAAAGCGGTAGGGTTGATTGTAATCCACAAACAATAAATTTACATAACTTCAACGCATGTCTGAAGGTATCGCATGTAACTTATGTCCTGGAGGATTTCAAGCCACTTCCAGGGCTGGGTTTCTATTCTGCTATGGCCAGTAGTGCTACAGCTGAGTATTTCTGGACGAAGAAGGCATCTACATTTTCCAAGAGAATCCTTATTTGGCAAACAATTTGCACGTATGGCAAAGAGTTCCATCACTACACAGAAACAGAAGCGTTCCCAAAAACGAAAACGGACCGTGAGCTCTAGACTGTTCCAGAAAGTATAAGCACACTTTCAAAATAACAAAAAAGTCATGTTATTTTTAGTTTTAATAATTTTAGTTGGCATATTTGTATTTGTGTTTTATATGATATTTTACTCTCGTTTAATCAACATATTTAATCATTGCCAAGACTCCTAACTTTTCCTCGAACATGACCAGCTTCTGCATAGTGGTACTTCCCACCATTTTGACCACTTTTGGGCAATCTTTTTTAAATTTTTGGATGTCATCCGCTGGTTTTATGAATTTTCGAAGCTTTGCTTTGGTTAAAGCCCAAAAAGTCTCGATTGGACGTGCCTCCGGGCAGTTTGGCGAATTCATGTCTTTCGGCACGAAACATACATTTTGACTTTTGTACCATTCTAAAGTGTCCTTTGCGTAATGACATGACGCCAAATCAAGCCAAAACACTACTTAACCTTCGTGCTGCCTGATCATTGGCAATAATCGCTTCTGGAGACATTTCTTAACGTATTTTTGAGTGTTCATAGTCTCCGTTGTGATGTACGGACTAGATGTTTTACCACACTCGCATATTGCCTGCCAAACCATAACCTTCTTACCGAATTTTTCGGTAAAAATTCTATATATTTTCGAATCGCAGATCGTACCGCTCCGACGCCATCTGGCTGGGCCAATTTTCTCAAGGAGAGTCCGCTCACAGTGCAGCAATCGTGGACGATACTTGTTCGTTGTTCCGGAGTAAGACCGCGCATTTTGATAGGTAACACAAAACTGAGCACTTTTTTGATGCTAAGTCATTCAGAAATGTGCAAACAAAAGGACGCAGCCAAAACATGTTAAAATATTTCATTATATTCAAAGTGACCGTTAAAATAAGGTGTGCTTATACATTCTGGAACAGTCGTTTGTCTTGCATGGAAACGTGATTTCGTTCCCGATGACGTGATTCAGTTCATGGTGTATTTTTGCATATTCTAGAATTCATTACTGCATTTCACGGATCTGGGCACGCTTTTTTCTGTGTTCAGGCACAATCAACAAGGAGATTTACCAGAAAGAATGCCTGCTGAGGCGATTGCTATCCTTCATAAAAGAACCACAAAGAAAAAAATGTTCTGGCTCGATTTGGCATCATGTCATTATTCTTAAACTGCGATGGAGTGCTACGAAGCAAATCAAGTGAAATATGTACGAAAAACCACAAATCCACCAAATTGTCCAGAGTTACGGCCAATCGCGAGATATTGGACTCTGATGAAGCGGAAGTATTCGTCCAACTAATTTGGACAAAAACAGCCCCCACGTTATCTGAAGAGTCTGTACAAATCTTAATGGCAGGAGTTATGGGCAAAGTTTAATTTTTTTAAGCAAACACCGAATAGCTATGTTTTTAAATCGTGGATTGTTATATCATGTCATTCTTCTTCTTCTTATTTTGAGCGTTTCAAGTTTATTGCTTTCTCAATTTGACTGGTACCATTTTTGCATTAGTATGATTGTGTGGCAAGTACAATCTAACCCTGTGCCCAGGGTGTCGAGAAATTTTCCTTAACGAAAAATTTCTAGACCAGACCAGGCCAGATCCAGCCACCTCCAGCATGGTGTTGCTTTGCCGACTGAGCTAAGCGATTCATATCTTATGAATCCCGAATAAATAGCCACAATTGAAATTTAATGTGAAATTAGAGTAGTACATCTCAATGTCTGGAATATTGTGGATTGTTATTTAGGTGAATCCCAGATTTGATCATGACCAATAATCAACCTTCACAGTTCTCCACTACACATTGCCTTATTTTTAAGGATAATCGTGAAATTTTGAAACATTTCTCTTGACAGTGCCGAGGTAAGAACAAACACGTGAGCCAATCCGCGCTGTTTTGGGTGTATTTCAGTTTTACTTGAGTGATCTCAACTCCCCACATGGGACCCATTTGCATTCTACAATGTTGCACAGAAAACAAAGTGCATCCATTTGCCATAATTTTCCGACCGTAAAAATATACACCTTCTTGCTCCAAAGTCTCTCGTCCCCAGCAAAAAGACAGCGATATAAATACAAACACCAAAACAGAAACTTCCAAGGCCACCCATTCGGCCGTACCCGTTTTTGCGCTCCTCCACACTTCTTGCAGTGAGCTGGTTGAAAAATTAATACTGCATTATGCAGATTAGCGTTTGTGTAGTAGAATTCCAATTGCCGCCACTACGAGCGAAAAACTGCATTCAAAATCAAAATACACGCCCCGCCTCCCTTGCCCCTCCAGCGCCGCATAATGAGAACGGTAATAGTTTTGTCACCTCGAAGGTTTTATTCTCGCGCCCATCGTCGCTTGCTTGGTTATGTAAATTAACTCGTGCCGTATTCGTGTTTTTGAGTTTATCCTGCATCCACCCATCCAATGCACTCAACTCCCCCTTCTTCGTCATCAAGCGGCAAGGTGACGACGGCCGGTCAACTGTCGCCGACTTGAAGGACCTGCAAACCATATCACCTGTTCGTGCCTTGACCATATGAAACATTATGGGACAATTGATGTTCATTAACACACGAACGAGCTCACCGAATCGTCGTGTCGGTCGACGATGATCCTTGGACTTGTGTTAACGGAAAGGGTAAAGTTATTGGCAATTGTCACGAGAGTCCGTCATACAATTAATGGGAGACAAAAAACGAGGTAAATCGGTAATGTTTATCAACGACAAACGGCACGACTTATCCCAGCAGGTAAAGCTTGAGCTATGAAGTCAGCTAGCAGTGCGAGCGTACGTTCTGCACGCGATTTGCTTAGATACGCTATTTAATTCAGACACAGCTCTTTTTCCCTACACAAGTCGGTAAGAATCGCAAGCCCCCTTCATAGATAGGTATCGCATCATCTAAATCTATTTATATACAACCTGGCAGTTTGGATTCTACCGCGAGGGGGGGATTGTCACCGCTGGCCGATCTACACTACAGTGGTGGCGTTAACGAATCGGATGCCATATGGCAGAATTGCACAAACACTCCGAAGCATAATGGCATAACATTTTTGCCATATCCTACCTTCCTGTGCAATCTAATTTTATTAAAGAGATGAGCAAGTCTCACCCATTGTCGTCTTCCTACTTCGGCTGTCCATCGTTCCCTGAAGAACTCGAACGAGGGAGGGACACACGAGTTTATTTTTACTGCACTCGTGATCTTATTTGGCGCGTAATTATTATGTTTATTACTGTTCGCGTACTCATAAATAGACGAAGAGGTAGGAACAGCATCGGTTTGCTTTCTGTCCGCCCGGATGGTGGTATTTGTTTGCGCTGTGTTTTAGTACACTTACACTCTTTTGTGGTTATGATCTGTTTGAAAAGTGGGAGAGGGACTGCTGTCACTAGATCTGTCGTTTGTCAGCGGTCGGTCGGCAGTCACAGCAAGGGCGTGGTGGCCGGTGGATTGATGGTCGTTTTAATTTAATTGGAGTTAAACCTTATTCGAGCTATGCAGCAGTAAAACATTGATGATGATTCAATTAGGTGGTACTTGAAGATACGTATAGAATGCATTTTTACTGGGCTATAAAAAATGGAATTGCAATAGCTATTGACATGTCGTTTAGGTAATTGAGCTAATTAAAACGGTGATGAAAATGAATCTTCCATTTCAACCAGCAAGAGTGACAATGAATGGACTGGTCATAATTTGATCAATTTTTGAATTTTCGCCTTAAGACTGGTGCTTGAGCATGAGCATGATTGACCGCCCGAGGTTTCTTCTGTACAACCCGATCAGTTGTAATTCCCTCCTCTCGAATATGTGATCTGGTTGCAATGGGTGTGCTCTACGTCATCAGATGGTAACCAAAGACATATCCTATGACCATTTTTATTTAATGTCGCGTCACACATCTGGCATTGATGCACTGATTTTAACGGACCAACGGGCGTCCTGTCTTGGAGCCTTGAATGCTGTTGCAGTCTGGAGGGGCTCTTTCCTCAGTAATAATTATTTGGGATGTCTTCTTGGCTGCAACATCTTTCCTATGCGTTTCCTAATCTGATGAGCCGTAGCCATGCTTAAATATAACTCTAGCTAGACAGTTATATATTGATAGACAATGTATTCAGTGATCGTCAGTCGGTGTCTGACAATGTATTTAGTGATCGTCAGTCGGTGCGAATCAAAACAAACCCAAAAAAGGAGAGAGTTCCTCTCCCATGTGCGCACCAGTAAACAGAGTGCACACAATAGATCGCTAGAATAACTATACAAGCCACAGTGGTACATGAGCGTCTTCCAACCGGACATTTTTGCCTGTTGAAGTGGCGGACTTAGTCCGTGCTCCTTCAACCTACCCCGCAGTGGGATGTTAGGCAAAAATGTCCTTGGTTCGAGTACCACTGTATACATGCCCTTTCGCTCAATTTTCCTAAAAACATCTGTTACATTTCCAATCCTGCCGCACACTAGCGGAACTATCAAAACTTTCTCTTCATATCTTTCATTCTAGCCAAAAAACATTGTTGTTCACTCTTGGTGCCTCATGGTGATGAGCGAACATCTCCTTCTACATCAATGTATTCAAGCTTATCGACCTGCGTAGGGAATCGACTCATAATGGCTTCATTGTCGATAATTGTATAATAATAAAGAGGGAATAGACGTGATGAAGCCTTACTTTGCCACCGAAAGGTGAATCTTATAGCTGACCACGACTATAATAATTATTTCTAGGCTGCACATTAGGCCATCCCTTATTTTGAAAAAAAATGCCAAGTCAAAAACCTCTTGAAATGTTCGTCTTGACTAGAAAACAAACATACTTAAATTTGAAGACCGTACGTTGACGTTAAGTGCTCCCCCAACGGACCTGAAGAAATGGTAGTACGGGTGACTACTCACGCGGTGGCAAGCACGCTACTGTAGAGTACGGTCTTGCAGGTCGACCAAGATCAGTGTCGTCAGGCTGGCAATTGGCAATTTTTTTGAAAGTAAGGGATGGCTTACTGCACATGCATATAAGACTTTAATGTGATCAAACGATTTAGAGATTAATATTAGACAAATAAAAAAAGGGCAATGAACTGACGAGAAAACGTAAACTTTTCTACAATGACTATAGAATATAACTGAATGACACAGAAGACAAGAACTGAAGGCGGACAAAGTGGTATATGTATAGGTGAATTAAACGGGGTAAGACGACTTACACTTTGTACGGGGATTTTCCAGACCTCAAGGCCTTGTGGAGTCAAATCCACTGCTCATAGTTGTTCTTCAGTATAGCAAATTTCAGCTCAAAATTCAAAAAGGGAAGACATTTCAACGACAGTTAAGTTATATTGGATATCAGAATTTGGTGAGACCATTCCAATTATACGAAACATGTTCTTGCTCATTTCAATTAATACTTCGATTTCGTTGAGAATGAAGTACTTAGTGATGATGAAAGTGGACAGGTAGTCTTTTGTTCCACTGATTTTTTACATCCTTTAAGGTGCAAACAGCCGTTAGTATTTCTCAAGAATTTAAAAGCAGTCTTTCCGTTCGAAATTAAAATAATGTTTAATTACTTAACTCTAGAAATTCTAGATTTTTTTATACGATTATCCTTGAAGCATCTCTATTTATTGTTTAATTATCATGCACTCTAACGCTCACGACGCTCTTTTATATTTGTGCGATTTTTTCTCAAAGTCGATTTAGTTATAGCCTTGCAGACCGAGGCAGAGTTCAGTTTTCTCTTCATAATTGCCCAATAGTTTGCTATGGGCTTGAACTGGGTGCAATTGAGCGGATTGAGGCTTTTCGGAACGAACGGGACTCCGTTGTCATTGTTACATTGTTGTACTTCCCGACTGTAGGGACAACTCGCAAGATCCGACCGAAAATGTCACTGAACCACTGGATGAAGGGCAGAATTCGCTTCTGGAGATATTTGGTTTTGTAAGCCGTTTATCATATCAGTAACAAAAACCTCTGTTTTCTAGCCGCAGCTGAAAAATCTGACAGAGACACCACCTTGAGCCTTCGCCTTGTAGAATTTTGGTCTTGGAAGTTGTCCGAAGTTGGATTTAAAAAGGTTTTGTAATCCACAAGTATGCATCCACTTGACATGGTTAGCACCAACCGAATTTGGTTCGAGCACGAGTTCTAGCTACGGTATTCTGCTTGAGTGATCGACTGGGTTGCCAACTGATGCGATAGGGAATTCGCCGAAACTGTACTACGGCTGGCTTAAATAGCGATCGGACATACCTGGGTTACTTCCGATGGACCTCCCGATCTTTTCATGGAGCTGATTACTTTGTAGCTTCCGAATCTTCTTCAAGGTTTACCTGTAAGTTTTGAGCACGCGTCATAGGATGTTTCTTTGGCCAGCTTGGGCGCGGAACACGATGGATTTCCCAGGTGACTGTGCACGATTTTTTTTTCTTTGTTCCATCTAGATTGTCTCCAAAACGAGAGCGTATGAACTAAAAAAAATATTTTTATCGTTATTGTTATTGTAGGCCATGACTTAAATCAAAATAGAGCCGATTGCTACACAGTTTTGCCAAAAGTGGAATTAGTTAGTTATTTTGGGATGAACAAGTCTTCAAATCAACAACATCTATCTGATTCGAATCTCGAAAATTATCATTATAAATATCATTCTACTTACTATGTTTTTATTACTCCAAGTGCAATTAATTATAATGTTTTGAATGGAAATGTCTTCTCATCAATATGAGTCTCTAGAAGTGACAGAAATGTCTGCTAGAACCAAGATATAAAGCGAAAGTGTTGTTAGTTCTGTTAGAGTACGTCAGACTGGAAACATTGAATAGAAGCAGTTGAAATTAGAGCGGAGGGCTATTTTGAAAGGCAGTATCTGATCAAGCACACAATCTTTTACCAAACTACCCCTATGCAGGGCAGGCAAGGAAGGGAAATGTATCCCCTTGACTGGCAAAAGATTGCGCGCTTGATAGTGCTCATATGTCATCAGTGGCACGGAACAGTTCTAGCGGTGCGAAAATTTCTGTTTACATTTCCTTAAGTCTGCATGTGACAGAAACTAATTAAAGTTTTTGAAATCTTTATAAATATGTTGACCAAAGCCTCCGATGATGGAAGCTTATAGAATTCACAGATTGGTCCGACTATGTTAAATCTAACCCTAGGCTAACTTTATTATGGAGGGAATCGGTTTGCAACAATCTTTTAAGCGACCATTGAAAGCAGCTTTAATTCGGGAGCTAGAAAGCGATAGCTCTATTGCATATCCAGCAACCCGTTTCAGAAATTCTTGAGAGTTACGCCCATTTCGTGGTTACTTTCATAAGCAATAAGCCACGTATTTAAACATTACCGATATCATTTGAAAATTTCTTAACCTGGCTCGTGTTCAGAGATGCGAAAACAAGTAAAATTTTAGCTTCAAGCTTCACTTGATCACTTAAAAAAAAACTAAAACATAAAAATTTGAAACTTTATCCTTTGATGAGAGATGGATCTATTTCGTCTGCGACTTACAGACTTGTGTTGGATGTGCATGTTCAGTATTAGCTGGAAAAAATGTTCTTATAATATAATTATAATCAGATAGATCTCACCAAATGTCGCCTCCAAAATAACAACAGTGTGTCTATAGTGGTAATGGAAAGTTGCCACTAAAGTTACGACATTCACAAGTTTCATTACCCCAAAATATAACACTATGCTCAATTTGAGCTCAATCGGACATGGTCTAGGGGCCCTTCTAATTGATCAATGTTTTGTCATTTTTCCCAACAAAATTTTGTTTGACCCCCAAAGAAAAAATCAAACATCCAAATTTGTTTTTCCATGTCAAATGACTTAAAAATGCATAAAACTTCGAGCTCTCACGATACAGCCTTAGAAAAAAAATAAGTCTTAGGTAATTTTTGCGGCTTATTTAGCAGCATCTTATAATCGGTGTGTGATATTTCATAAGAGTGGTTTTTTTTCAATAGGGTGTTTCGTGCAGTCGATTTTTTTTTTAAATATTTACTTATAAATTTTTGACTAAAATAACCTAATAAAATAACCACCTCAATGAAATACTACCCACCAATAATAAGATGATGTTCAGGGTAATATACTTCTTTCTTCTTAACATTTCAAGCTTATTGCTTTCGCAATTAGCTTATAGCTTGCTCTCAACTTAGTGTTCTAAATGCACTTCCACAGTTATTAATTGAGAGCTTTCAAAGGTACCATTTTGTAAGTATGATTGTGTGGCAATACAATCATATATGTCGGAGTCGAAATTTTCCTACCGAAAATTCCTAGACCAGAATCGAACCCAGTCACCTCCAGCATGGTATTGCTTTGTAGCCGCGCCTTTACCGACTGAACTAAGAGAAGACCCGGGGGGGGTTAATACTTGGTAAAAGAAATAGACCATTTTGCTAATTTTACCTTGTAAAACATATTAATCGTTGAAACACAACACATGTGATATTTAAGGTTAAAAGGTTCTCCTAGTTACTATGTTCGTATCACCACCTTGTTTCAACATACTTATATCATATGAGATCATATGATATAATATGAATGTATTCATAGGGAATACATTCATATTGGTAAATGTTTCGTAGCTTTGCTGAAAGTCCCTGTGAATAATGTTCATCATGAACGCTGATTTTGAAGAAACTTTCTTACAAAACATTTAGGTAGCGGACGTGAGCAAATGACAGCGGACAAACTAATCACCAACTTAATTTCTTAAATATTCAAATGTGTAGTTTGCCAAACCGCTTGCTGAGCGTATCCTAAAGCGTACCCTCGTTACTAACATAATTCCACATTTCCCGACACTTTTATGGGTGATCGTGGAGTTCTTCGCATCTCTCTTAAGTAAGTGTCGGACTAACGGATGTTGCTGGGATGTTTTTCTTCCGATTGTTGGTTTGCATTAACGGAATTATGACACCAGCCATATACATAAACATTTTGAATGAAAACATCAAGGAGTATGAAGGTCTGAGGGTTGGAAAACAATTTTATTTTCCCAAACCATTGGAACCATCGCTTGAAACCATTGGAATGACCACCTGAAAGTCCAGATATGAACCCAATTGCAAATTTGTGGTCAATCCTGGGCAACAAAGTGAACAAATTCCTTGTAACGATTAAGTACAACTATTTCGAAGTGCTTTAGACCGCCTGGCTTTCAATAGACTCACAGCATTTACAAAATTTAGCCGGTAGTATGCCGACACGTTTTCAGGAAATTTGTAAGGCCAAAGGAGGTGACATTAATTACTCAAGTTATTGTTTTCATCTCTATACTCTCTTTATGATTATCATAGGCTTAGCCAGGAATTTCAAATAGCGGGGGTGCTAACTCATGTTTTAAGAGAAAATGATGGGGGGGGGTGGGGGTGGGAGATAATTACACCATCTTCATCCAGTGGTTGCCACTTAGCACTTAACATTATATAACGGACAACACAAAGCCCGGTGGACCAGTAGAGTTGTGACATTTTCAAGTTCCTGACTGAAGCCGGAATCAAACCTTCACTTTAGTGACAAACCGCCTAAACGACGGATTGATTGTCTTCTCTACTCTCACCTAAAGTATTTTACAATACCCGTTGGATTTTGGCTACAAGATTAAACAATTCACGTTTTTCACGTGTTTCAACATCAAACCACATTAAATAGGAACAATGCCTAAATCTAGCGGTTACTGTAATGTATCGAAATATTTCACGACCCTCTCACCCACACTGAACATTAAATTTCGTTTTTATGACAAAATCGAAGGTAGGACTAACAAATCTCTTCGTTATTTTCTAAAACGAAATTGATTTGTACTTTTGAAAAGCTACCTTCGTATTCAATGCCACACTCGTAAGGGCCTCATATACCGCGTAGACTCATTTTTAAACATCTCAACCACCCCTCCCCCCTCCTTCGTAGACTTTCCTCCATACAATTTTTTTTAACTTTTGTATGGAGCGTAGACTTTTGTTCTTAAGAAGCTTCTGCATACTTAATACAGTGAAAGTTTACGAAAAAAGAGTTTGCTTCGAGCATCGGCTGTGAAAGGTTGTGTCGATGCTTAATTTCGCTCTATTTTGCTATCGTGCATGGCGCCTTTCATATTATTATTTCGGTTATCACAAAAAATAAGAAAAATGCTTCCAGGAGAGGTCTTGTGGTTCGCCGGGTCGGTGTACCGGTGGTGGGGATCACAATTAATTGTGATCTATAATATTGGTTTGCCATGCTCGCCGTATCCTGGAGCAAGTAAACCACTATCTCATTCTGTGAGTAGCTCCAATAGTATCTTTACTGTTGGTATAAATAGGTTCAAATAAGAAATCGTTATTATTTAAAAATATTTTACTAAACGCCGCTAACTGCCAAGAACAATGCTTGTCTAATAGTTAACAT
The DNA here is from genome assembly GCA_034211315.2 of Aedes japonicus. Taxonomy (NCBI): domain Eukaryota; kingdom Metazoa; phylum Arthropoda; class Insecta; order Diptera; family Culicidae; genus Aedes; species Aedes japonicus. The sequence goes on from JASCZW010001818.1 coordinate 875,256, forward strand.
TACAGGTTCGAGATATTTATTTGGATACGTTATGTTAGCTAGGTTGGGTTCTTGATTCAAGGGAAAAGGGTGTTATAACATTATTAGTCTTAACTATTTAAAAAAAATTCTAATGGATGTCCACTTTTTGCACATTTTTGCTACATCTTGTCACAAACTCGAGGCAACTTCGCGCTTTTCATCAAGGCAAAGGGGCAATCTCATAAACATTAAAAAAAAAAATTAAAAAAAAATCACACATTAAAATTCTAAAACTAAAATCACAAGTAAGGGGGGCAAGCCCCCACCTGGCTACATCTATGATGATTATAGATTTTTAGGAGGGCATTTGATTATGTCATATCTATTCCTGAATGAAATGCAATAAACATGTGATATGTGAAATGTGATATTATGTGACAAAATATTATCTGAACACCATAGTTGTTGTTGTTTTTTTTTTCTTTTTTTGAGCCTGAACACCATAGTTAGCTTTTTGTTGTGTCGGTTTGTGTATCAGGAAATAAATAACTTAACACTTTAGAACACACAAACACTTTCATTTCAATTAATTAATCTGTGTGTGTGTATATACAATCCAACGCCCACCGTCCGGCAGTGATTTTATGGAAGAAAAATGTTTGCAGTTAAACGAACTGTTGTCGACTCGACAAACATTTTTAGCCCGGGAATTGGAAGGTGATAGCTCTGTTGGGATCCAGTGACCCATTTCAGAATGCCTGGTTACTCACGTCCATTCCGAGGTCACTTTCACTTACAACAAGCCCCGCATAAACACAGTACAAACATCAAATGGATATAGGTACTGTGCATACACTTCCATCATCAAATCTTATTGTTTTGATGATGGCACGTATTTAGCAGTATCGTTCAAATTCAGAAAGATCTCACCGGATATTGTTGCTGATCTTCAGTCTTCATTTGGACGGCTTCCCTGTGATGCTAAAGGATGCATATATGTCTCTACAGAAGTAGCACTCTGCTATTCGGCAAATATTTTCACATCATCCTTTTCGAAAGGAACAGCCCGAATACAATTAGTACTTCTGCACAAATGCAAACAATGAAAATCACAGGTAAAAAACACTTCCGAGAAAAAACATGAACTTGAAAAACTTCACAATTCATCTGTACACCACGTGAGAATACAGAAACTTCAGCAACTCTCCATCTGTACTACACGCATGTGCGTTAGTTGAGTTTGCTTCTGACCAGCAAATGGCCGTTTTCTACATTGCACTGGTTTTCATTTTCTCTCTCCACACACTGCCAACAATCAAAATCACCCGCTATGAGGCGACTCTATATCGACTTCTAAACTGCTTATAATCGATCAAGTCACTCGCGACAAAGCGGAAAATATAATTATCTTATGTCCGCGTGGCACAATACTAACAGCACTAACAAACACAACTAAGCTGCTATTAACTCTTCCTCCGGGTGCGGGGCGAAGCACAAAAACGAAAAAACGAGAAAACTACCGACCATCACAAATTTTTAGGAATCGATTATATTCACTCTTACACAAACACGTGGAGATTTTATGATTTCACTGTTCTTTAGGTTGAATTTCGAAAATATTTTTGATTTTATTTTTCGCGAAAAGGACGCAGCAAAAACAAAACACGTTTGTTTCCAAGCACGGCTTGCTGTGATCCTCCACTTTCATTTCAATTAATTAATCTGAACTCAAATGTTTTCAATGTACCAGAAAACTCAAATTTCTGATAGATTAGATGCATTCCTAAACCATGCCCGGTTGAGCCCAAATTTGGCATAGGGGCATATGTTAGTGTAGTCTTACAGTTCAATTCGATTGTGTTTTTTTATAATAATTAATACCAATTCATTCGCGCTAAATTGGATACTCTTCATATATTTTCTGATACGGAAATTCCTCCGAAAATCCAGCACATATTAATTTCGGTCGAAAACACGATAATTTCTCAATTAAAAAATAAAATGGCTACGACGGAGAAAGAAAGCGTCTTCTTCGCTCAAAAGCCCAGCCTCACGAGTTGGAAACCAGTTGAATAGTGTTGTACAATGCTGCGAAAATGTAATAAAAGAAATTTTTGTTTTCAAAAATATACAATAGTAAAGCAAGTCCGCCATTAGTCAACAGAATATGCCTTTAAAGTAAGAATCATTGCCAAAAATTCCAGTGCAACTATGATGGTGATATTTAATAATCTGTTGAACCAACATGCACTTATTTATACAATTTATAATTCAGTTATTTAATAAATTTAACAAATTCTAATTAGTATTTTTCTTCTCCTTCTTTTCAGGTACGGCCATATTCAAATGCAGCACGTTTTTTTAATTATTTAAGTATATGAAAAATCAATAAGTTTCTGTAAGTCTGCTGATGGAAACTAGCAACCTCATTTACACCACAAATCTGCATCATGCAAGCACTAAATCAGTTTCCATCCTCCATACCTCAGTTCGGATGTGGCAGGCAGTCTCGAAATGGAAAAATTACGAGTTCCTCCCACCAATCGGCAGCTGGCCATCCGGTATCCTTCCGACAGAGCTATCCTTCCGACAGAGCTTACTACTGCCATTGAACGTATAAGTGACTCGCGCTACACAAGAGCTGCATAGAACATGGGACAGTCAAGCTTATAACGGCAGTCGTATATCACATATGAAAGAATCAGGTCCTGCCTGATCGACAAACCAGGAGCAGACGGCGGTAAAAACTCAGTAATTAATAAATGCAATAAATTGCTATCCCGCAAATATAAACATTTGCACCGGGTAAATTGTATTCCGCCAGCCGAGCGTCATAACATTGAATCGTCGGTGCTGAACGAGAGAACATATGGTATTCAAGATTCCAGACCGGGAGCTTTTATTGCAATTTTGTTGGCTGCCAGCAGCAAGGAGCGTTGTTGAGGAAGGTATTTCAGGATAATAATTCACCCACACGGCCCCCTCCTACGGATGAATGCTATTGAAAATTGAACTGAATCTCTATCGCTGCAGTCGGAACCCGCTGGCTCAGTTAAATCTAGCGCGAATTCGTTTGACTGACGAGAAAAGGTGTGTGCGTCGTAAATCAATTTTAATTATTACAGGTGCCACCTGGGTTCCGTTTTTCCACCCGACGCCGGCCGTGGTGGCAACATTAAAAACGTTGGTATAATAGTTGGGTGTAGATGTTGCATCCGCCAATGGCGGCGTCGCTCTATTGTGATAAATTGCCAATTGGTGAATAATGGGAAATAGGAACGACCTCCACGCTGTGGTGCGATTTCTTATGTTTTACGTCGCTTTTCTTTGATTGTATTGTTTTAGGTTTTTTTCACTTCATTAATCAACTGGAAATGGGACTGGACAGATTGGGTGGAAGTGGCTTGCGAAAATTTAAGGTAGTTGAAAACGGAAGTGAAATTGTGTTTTGTGCATTCGGAATTGATTTATGTTCGAGGTGTGGCTGACATAATTCAATTAGCAATTATGCGCTTGAGTTACCGTGGCTCGAAATCAGTTCTCATTCGATGGTCAATTAGAGCTGAGCGTCGTTATGCTAATTATGAAATAAATTACGGCTTTTAGCGGGACGCTATTAGAATCTATTCTGATCATGCTAATGATAGTAAATAGCTCAGACGGAAGTGAACTGGCGATAGTAGTTGTGTGCGAAGATAGATGATCAAAAAGTGGCTGCTTCAATGGTGCATTGTTGAATCGGATTTACAATCTATGCATGGTTGCAACTAGTTGTGTCTAAATATTTGCTAAATAATTCAGAGGAATCCATAATTTCAAATTTCCTATTTCATAGCTCGATGACGTCAGAAACAACAACCATCATTCGAAATACCAGAAGCTCTAGAAGACCTGAACCGCATCGTATCATGTCATGTGCTGTTGCCAGGGTAGATAAAACGCCCAAAACAGGCGATAACGGCGATATGTTGTCGTAGACAAACTGTGACGCTTTCGATGTTTGGAGTCATAAATCATCGATAAAGTCGCATCGTCCGTTGGACAACTTGGGTTTAATCTTGATGATTGAAGAAATGGCTATTTCCTAAGGTTGGCCTTGGTCAGTGTTTTTAAAGTAAATGTAATCAATAAACCGCCAGGCATCATCAGTTGTGTCCGTTTAAATGGGCTCCCGTAAGTTATGCTGTCGTTTTTCGGGTGAAAGCGAGAATTACTCATGTTGGAGCGTCAGCTTTGACGCCAGCTGTAGTCCAAACCACTTAATGAAAACAGTTCAAATTTTGTCCACATTAATCTCTGTATTGTTTTAAGCCATGGAGAAATTTTTGATATCCTACCTAAATTTTTTACAGAAATACGGATTTTTTAAATTGGTATGTCAAAAATGACTTTTTTAACATATGTTATGATAACTTCAAATTTATAAACTTCATCAACATAAAATTTTGGTCACATAAGGGTTATACATTAGTTATAGTGTTGTCAAAATTTCAGCCAAATATATTGATAATTGACAGAAGGTTGAACAACGCGTATTTTGGAAGCAAAATTTTGCTCGGCTTTTTTTTGCTACTGAGTGTACTTTGTTCGTTGATGTCATCTTGCGAAGTAGTTGGTACGCTATACAGATTTAGATGTATTTTATGTACTTAAGTTGGTAAATGATAATTGCATCATCAGTTGTGTCCGTTTAAATGGGCTCCCGTAAGTTATGCTGTCGTTTTTCGCCTCTCGCTAGATCATTCTACCATTATTGAACCTCACATCACGGGGTAATTTTGAATAGAGAGTTCAGCTAGTCTTTTCTATTGGGGGATCTTAAAGATCATTATAGGGGTTATATTTGTTCAACGTTCATCGGCATAATGTGATAGATAAATGCCAATCCGACCCCATTGATTTCTCTGCATCGACTGTCCCTCTTTTAAAATTAGGTGACAAGAAACTGGTTTTTCAATTCTATTTCGATTATTCATAATTTTGATAACATCTACCTTTGTCAGTTAAAACTTCATTCCAACAAATGAGCGGCATTCGGAAGATGGGGTAACACGAGCGTACAATTTGCATCCAAATGTATTTTTCCGTTGTATACAAATCGTGCATATTCTTGTTTTATGGCGCGGGTTGTTTATTTTTAGCAATCATCAAAGTGTTTACGGGTTTCTTTTCGTTTTTAGAAACAGTTTTTTTTTCTTTTTGGCATTTCAAGATTCTAGCTGATCGCGTGTGAGCGTGTTGTCTGTCTCAGCATAGTGTTTTGATTGATCTTCCACAATACTTTCAATAAGTTATCAACGGTCCGCGATATTACTGGGCTAACTGAACTAAAAGAAGACCTCAAATGATAGAGGCAACAGTTCTCATGGAAACATTCAGCCTCACCCTTATCAAAATTCGTTTCCACATTCGAGTAGGAACGACGTGAACACAAGTTCACCATGTTCATTTGTTTCCATCCGCGGACCGTGAATAGCATCCGTAGAATGTGCGAACGGATTTTTCTTCGAGTGTTTATTTGCATGTTCGTAAACAAATTCGCTTTATTTGATTTCAAAACCGCCAAAACCAAGTTGTGCGTTTACAGCATGCATTTTTCGCAGCGGCGATACATTCATCGCACCTACCGAAACGCTTGATGGTTATTGATTCTTTAGAAACGCAGGAATGTGGGGATTAGTTAGCTGATGCTCCATTGGATGCAAGAGTCACGATCCGTTGATAGAACAAATAGCATTTCAGAGAATTTTTCTAATGAAATAGGTTCTGTGAGTTCACTACGAACATGACATTTTTGTCTTCGTCCGTCCATAATGTTTACATGACTCTATACAGATTGCCTTAGAAAGTATGCACGCACCCAGTTTTCAGTATAAGTTAGAAACTAAATTTCTATTAGATATACTGTTAACATACTGTTAGTGTGGCACATCAGGCTAGTGTTCTCAATATTTGCAATCTAGCGATTGTGTGCTAGCTGGCACACACAACTTTTTGCGAATGACCTCATGAGATTCTGCTCAGCCTTCTTAGCGACAAGTTTTGATATGTTCTTCCAATCTTTTTCAAACTGCTGAATAGTAGCTGCTGTCGAGACATGTTTCCTAAGATGTGCCTTCGTCGATACCTGAAATTCTTCAATCGGTTGACTTTGCGGTCAATGAGGAAACAATCTTGGTGTTATACCATTCTAACGTTGATTTAGCGTTCTAGCAAGACGGAAGATCTGGTCAGAAGACAACTTTGTGGCTTCAAATCATGGCTACCCGAGCTGGAGACAATAACATATGAATACCTAATTTTCATCTTCATAACTGGCCTTGGTATAAAAGAGCTCAGATTAAGAGGTAAAATACGAAGAAGTACAAGCAAAATAACTCTCGAATAACAAATATTGGTATTTTGGATACCAGGTACCTCAGAGGTACTATTTTGGTATTGTCTTACCTCAATTTGGTATTCGCATAACATTGCACAGTGGTCCAGTAAGCTACTTTAGGCGGACATGAGGTTTTCAATGGAAATTTGTGGTATTAGAGCTTTGGTTACTTCTGAGAACTTGTTGCAAACTTATTGTACTACAATTTGTATGAAATTATTTTTTTCTTGCATTAAACGCAAGAGTGGCGTATACTCTAACTTTTTTATGGGTCAATCTCGTGAGATGATATGTTCAGCAAAGTTGTAGAAATTGTTGTTATAAAAAACATTGTAGAATATATTTTTTGTCTAGCTTCAAAGCCTGCTGCGATCATTCCGAATTTTAGTAAATAATCGTTTTTCGACTAAAAGTCATTCATTTTTAACTTTTACCAGCTTACTATGTTCTACAAAGTTGTTTGTTTTGACATTTGCTACAATTTTGCTGAATTACACCATAGCTGTATTTCTTCTTGTTTTCATTTTATAGTAAATTTTCAGTTAAATTTACGCCATATTGTAGGCCTTACAACATGAAATGGAGCACCTGAAAAAATATGGCATACCATAACTTGATTCAACATACCTTAGAGTACGTTTAAGAAGAATTTGGGAGAGATGATATTTTTTCTATCTTTTTTAACTTCAAAACTTGTTAATTGGGATATCTGGGAATACATGAGAGTTACTGTTTTGGTATTATCTTACCTTAAATTTGATATTCGCATAACATTGTGGAAACATTTGTATGGTATTATCCTCAGGTATTTTACCTCTTATGCAGCCCTCTTGAATACCAAAGCCAGTTATCAACTTCACTATTCACTATTTTATGTATATTTCACTGTAAATCGAAGCAGTTGTACCGAACGGTTGCGAAATATAACCACAGACATAGATAGTTTGAATCCTAGAGGGTTTGAGCTGTTTAGTGGAATACTTGTAACTATAATTTAGAAGAAAAATTAGTAATCTCCATTTAATTCCAACTACCTTTGCTTATCTTCGACAGATACGCGTATTTCGTCTACAATGTGCAGACTTCTTCAGTGTCTCGTACTAATAACTCGACTACGAGACTAGTACGAGACACTGAAGAAGTAGTTGGAATTAAATGGAGATTACTAATTTTTCTTCTAAATTATAATAGATAGTTTGCCAGACCGTAGCTATCTTGCCAATGTTTTCGACTTGTACTTCTCTGACTGATTCAAGGGCGAGTATCTTCACGCACTGTATAATGTTGTTAATACCAGCGAAGGTTTGTAGTCAAGTTTTACGAAGGTTTCGTCATCCATGATTTTCAGTTCGCATTCCCAGCAAGCATCGCACAGTGGGAAAAAAGTGCCCGAAACGCGAAAGAATTCTATATCTCAGCTCGGAGTGGATCGATTTCTGTAAATGATATGTTTACTTGAAGGAAAATTTCTAAGGAATCAAATGGACGTAGTTTCATTGGCCGCACGGAACTGCTTGAGAAGCAAATGAGCTCATTTTACCCTTGTTCCCCTATTATTTCCTTGTTGTTGAGATATTTCTTTGCTCGATGCGACTCAACAAAATGATATTAGTTCTATGTAAAATTTCCACGAAAATTGATTGACAAAGTTTTTGTTTACCGCACGGCTCTGTGAATGAAGATATGGCTGATTTTACCTTGATGCCCCTAATATTTTCATGTTTTTCACAACTTTCTTTGCTCGGTGTGACTCAGGATCAACAAAATAATGCTAGTTCTTTGAAACATTTTTTGGGGAATCGATTGAAGTTGGTTTCATTTACCGCACGGCTCTGTGAACGTAAATATGGCTGATTTTACCCTGATTCCCCTAATAGTTTTTTGTTTATCATAAATTTCTTTGGTCGGAGTTACTTAAAATCAACAAATTAAGGCTAGTCCTTTGAAAAATTAGCTGAGGAATCGATTCAAATTACTTTCGTTCACCGCATAGCTCTTTGAACGAAGATATGGTTGATTAATTGATAACCCCAATTTCGCTAATATTGTTGTTTTATTCAGAGATTGCTTTGTTCCGTGTGACTTAAAAACAACAAAATAAGGCTAGTCCTTTGTGAAATTGCCTGAAAAATCGATTGGTGTTGGTGATGTGTTGGTCGATGTGATTAAAGAACAACAAAATATGGCTAGTCCCATGTGAAATTTCCTGGAGAATCGACTAGAGTTGGTTTTGTTCACCGCACGGTTCTGTGAATGAAGATATGGCTGGTTTTACCCTGATTCCCCTAATATTTTCATGTTTTTCACAATTTGTTTTGCTCGGTGTGACTCAAGATCAACAAAATAATGCTAGTTCTTTGTGAAATTTTTTGAGGAATCGATTGAAAATAGTTTCATTTACCGCACGGCTCTTTGAACGTAGATATGGCTGATTATACCCTAATTTCCCTAATAGTTTTGTGTTTATCATAAATTTTTTTGGTCGGAGTTACTCAAGATTAACAAATTAAAGCTAGTCCTTAGTAAAATTTGCTGGAAAATCGATTGAAATCGATTTCGTTCACCGCACAGTTCTGTGAACGAAGATATGGTCAATTTTACCCCGATTCCCCTAATATTCCCCTAAGTTCATTGCATTCATTCTTGCCGTAAGCTGTAAGCACCTTAAAAGTATAAAGTAGGCAGTAGACAGCATTTTCACGAATTCATTAGATGACGTTTGAGCGGTGCCATGTTTACTAATAATGATTTTTTTCTTTATTTCGAAAATATTGGGGGAATCAGGGTAAAATGTGCCATAGCTTCGTTCTAAGAGCCGTGCGGTAAACGAAACCAACACCAACCGATTGTCCAGAAAATTTTACATAGAACTAGCATAGTTTTGTTGATCTTGAGTCACACAGAGCAAAGCAATTTCTGAATAACATAACAATATTAGGGGAATCAGGGTAAAATTAGCCATATCTTCGTTCACAGAGCTGTGCGGTGAACAAAACTTACTCTAATCGATTTTCCAGAAAATTTTACATAGGACTAGCCTTACATTGTTGATCTTGAGTTACACCGACCAAAGAAATTTCTGAATTACAAAAAAATATTAGGGGAATCAGGGTAAAATGTGCCATATATTCATTCACAGGCTGTTGAAACTAACTCCAATCAAGTCTCCAGGAAATTTACATGGGACTAACCTTATTGTGTTGCTTTAGAAAAACACCGAACAAAAAATTTCTGAAAAAAAACGAAAATGTTAGGGGAATCAGGGTAAAATCAGCCATATCTTCATTCGCAGAGCCGTGCCGTAAATGAAACTAACTCAAATCGATTGGCCAGAAAATTTTATATAGGACTAGCCTTATTTTGTTGCTGTAGAAACACACCGAACAAATAATTTTCTGAATCACACAAAAATACTAGGGAAATTAGGGTAAAATCAGCCATATCTTCATTAACAGAGCCGTGCGGTTAATGAAACAAACTTCAATCGATTTTTCAGGCAATTTTACATAGGACTAGCCTCATTTTGTTGATCTTGAGACAAACCGAACAATGCAATCTCTGACAAACCCAACAATATTAGGGGAATCGGGGTAAAATCAACCATATCTTCGTTCACAGAGCTGTGCGGTAAACGAAATTAATTACAATCGATTTCTTAGCAACTATACAAAGGACTAGCCTTATTTTATTGATCTTGAGTCACACCGAGCAAAGAAAATTGTGAAAAACATGAAAATATTAGGGGAATCAGGGTAAAACCAGCCATATCTTCATTCACAGAGCCGTGCGGTGAACAAAACTAACTCTATTCGATTTTCAGGAAATTTCACATGGGACTAGCCATATTTTGTTGTAATTTAATCACATCGAGCAAAGACATTTCTGAAAAACACAACAATATAAGGGGAATCAGGGTAAAATCAGCCATATCTTCATTCACAGAGCCATGCGTTAAACGAAACCTTCTTCAATCGATTTTCCTGAAAATTTTACATAGGACTAACATCATTTTGTTGATCTTGAGTTACACCGAGCAAAGAAATGTCTGAGCAACAAGCAAATAATAGGGGAACAAGGGTAAAATGAGCTCATTTGCTCCCCAAGCAGTTCCGTGCGGCCAATGAGACTACGTTCATTCGATTCCTTAGAAATTTTCCTTCAAGTAAAGGTATCATTTACAGAAATCGTTCCACTCCAAGCTGAGATATAGAATTCTTTCGCGTTTCGGGCACGTTTTTCCCCACTCACTGTGCATCGTATCGTACAATGTTCGCACTCTGGGCCTGATCGATACATCTTGTTTCGGACTCCGTTTCGGCTGCGTCTGCTTCTTATAAGTTTGAAGATTCAGCCGTTCAAAGTGCCAACTTTGTTTGGCCACATCCCGCTCTGAAACCTCCTTCTTACCCTCGAATGGCTTCATGATACGTTTATCCAAATGAGGGTTAGCAGGACCCTTGTTTTACCCGATATAGGTTTATCTTCAAACGTATTATACTCACTGAACTTCTTCATCGCTTTGCGCATTCCACTTTTTCCAACTTCCATAGTGACATTCTGGGTTCAATACACCATTTGTTCCCAATATTCCGCATAGATTTCACGCATTTTGAACTAATTGTTGGGAACGATTTAACTGCTACACAAATGCTGAGTGATAATAATAAACAACAGGCTATAGCCATAAATATAGAAATAATTATCAATTATTGCGAAATGGCAGCGAGTTTTGACTGCATCCATATTTTCGGGGGCAGTCTTTATAAGCTTACATTCAATGATACGATGAATTTTCTGCAATTCTGCTACATTTGAAGATGTGTTTGAGAAATACCTCCGAAAAGATTTCATAATTTACTTTTTAAGTCTTAATGTTCTTAATACAGCTTTAAAAATTGATTTGGCTGGTTCAGCAAATTCTTAGATTCTGTTACTGTTACAGACTGTTTACAGACCCGAATGACTGTTAATGAAAATGTATTTACAACTTTCTATTAATAATTTTTTGCTGCTTTTGAATTCAGAAGGAGATAATGTTCCTTTTTCCTATAATGTCGTCTGTTTGCACCTTGAACATTAGAATACATCAACTTTAACTTTAAATTAACGTGAACATAACATAACATATGCACCATCAAAAACGCCAAGTTTCCGTTCCAATATCATAATTCGCGAAAAAGTAATTTTTGGGTATGAAGTTGGGGATGCAAATAAGATCTAACATTTATTTTATTTTATTCAATAATTGGAATTGGCTCACCAATTTTTCAAACACCTGCAAATCGCTAGAACCAGATCAAACCAATAGGTAGTATAATAGCACGATCGGTTACATATTTTTTTACCAGTCAAGGGGGTATCCTCCCGCTTGCCTATCCTGCATTGGGTAGCTTGGTCAAAGATTATGTGCCCGATCGTATACTACCGTTCAAATGCCCTCCGCTCGTTTTCAAACTTGTATCTTTCAATTTCAAAGCCTGCCGTTACCCTATACGGAACTAGCAATACTTTCTCTTCATTTCTATTCGTTCTAGCAATAAATTACTGTGTACTCCTAGAGCCTCTCATGGAGATGAGAAATAAGCTGCTTCTGACAATTTTCATTACCTTCTTGTTATTACCTATTTCTTAGTTTTCACTGACCATTCAAAAATTATATTTTCTCGACTAAGCGCACAGCAACGCCTTTTAAATTAGCTGTTCAAAAGAATGCCTGACTGTGATTACAAGTATATCAGGAAATGCACTTACTAGGAGTATCGGTTTTACTTTGTTCGTTGATGTCATGTTACGAAGTAGTTGGTACGCTAAACATATTTAGATGAATGTTGTGCACTTAAGATGGTAAATGATAAATTCACATGGCGCCTGTGGTTTAGTGGTAACTGTGGTTGCCTCTCACTTCAGTTGGTCTGCTATCGAATCAAATTGCTTAAACAAAACATCTCTGATCACGCCTTTGGAAGGTATGTAAATTCGTTGGTTCCGGCCCATGTGTTGATGGGTTCGATATGGAGATTTCAGGTAGTCTCTCTGGCGTGACGAACCAGCGTCAGACTGAAAGTCACGTTAATATGAAACAACAACAACAGCCACAACAAAAACAACAACAAATGCACATGTGTTGGATTTTTTGGATATCTTCAAAGAAATCGAATTGGCCGTGCAGCACACCAGGTGCTCATATGGACCATTCTACTTTAATTACTTTAAATACTTATTCGGTACCAATCACAAAAATATATTACGTCATAATCCTGAACAATTACCTCCAGAATGGTTAGTATTATTCACATACTTACATGCTTGCATGAGTGTATTTAGACACTGAGAAACATTGTTGTACTTTCAAGGTATTTCAAGCTTATTGTCTGCTCTATGGAAATTCTAATCCGAAAAATTTCCTCGACCGGACCGGAAATCGGACCCACCGTATCAAGATAACTAAAACCTCACCAATATTGGTAAGGCTATCTGAGACACCCCAAACGTTAAGTTTACAACAAAATCGGAGAAGCCGCGGAAATACTTCCATTTATTGTAGCAAGGTAACTTTCCATAGCAGTGGAATAATCTGAAAAACGATTTGATCAGGATTCTATTGTTGTTTGTGATCATCAAGCTCGTGTATGAAGAGCCAAAAAAGTTGGGGCGGGCCCGTAAGCAGAGACTCTTACGCGAAACCCGCGAATATAGGGACGAGTATCTCCATCCAAAAGCAAGTTCACACACACAGCACTAGAATCGAGCCCTCGATTGACAGAATAAACCCAATAGATGGGGGTCGAAGAGTCCGCCCTCGTTCCGCGAAATGTTAACAATAGGGAGGAGGCAGTCCCATGCTCCCTATCCAAATCGTTTCACTTGGGTGCCCTGATGGTCCCTCGCTTTCCTCGTTATATATTATGTCATGGATATTTAGTATATTTTGTAGTGGTCATATGATTACTTACCAAGTGTTAGAAAATTTGACTGAATGTAAAATTTGTTTTTTTAAGTTTTAAAGTAATGCCAAGCAATAATATGTTTCGACAGAGTTAAAATTTTATTTAAATTTTTGTGATGAAACTAACAATCAATATCAATAAAAGTGTTTTTAATAGCGCCTCATTTCATAAAATTGTCACACGTATTTCGAGTAAAATGGCAAACGTGACATTTCAAGCCCTGCTTGACAGACGATTATTACCGATATAAACCAACAGTAAGGATGCTGTTGGATCCACTCTCAAAGTGTGATGGTGGTTTACTTCATTTGGAAAACGAACAATTTTTAAACTACACCTAATAGTCGATTTTAAATGATTTAAACCAACAGTATAGGTGCTGTTGAGGTCACTCAAACATTGTTATGGTAGTTCACTTCGTAGGGGAAGTAAAAAAACGCTCGAGAGCCGATACGAACCGATTTAAATTAATATAAAGATGCTGTTGCGGCTACAAACTTTGATGGTGGCTTCATTTCGAAAACAAATTATATTGAAGTACGCTTAATGGTCAAATTGAACCGATTCAAAGTGAAGATTTTTGTCGATAAACTACGAACGACTACGAAATTTTATTTGTAATAATGGAGTTATATTAGTGTGTGACTTACTTTAGTTGGATATACCCCGATGACCACTTTCTTTTTAGTTTACCACGGCGAAACAAGCCTTATTGCAGCGCTGTTTTGTTGGTTTGTAGATGGCTTTGTTAGTTTGTGTATTCTCCAATTAACTCTACGGAAAATCCCTTTGGGAATTCCTCTGGATAAAAAGATTTCACTAAAACGGATGTTCGTTCTTTTAATTTTTTTAACCGGTCATTTATTTGTACAGGCTCAATCGAATCAACTTTACAGCGCCAAATTTTTATATTTATATACATCGGATATTTTAACACTAAAATTAGGGAGGTAGGACCGATTACTCGTTGCCGTCTCAAGGTTAATAGGAATAGCAATTTTACGAATAGGAAGCTGGGCGAGAATTTAAAGCACGGTTTACATGACACAGTTATTTTAAATTCTAAATTGTTTGAAAATTTATAACTATACAAATTAAGGTTTTCCTTTGAATTGAAAAAAACACAAATACAGATAAAAAAGAGACTTATAGTAAACATACAGGTTAAACAAACTACAATATATGTCTAATGTAAGTTATAAACATATGTGACGTTCATATACTCCAGATCACGTAGAGCCAAAATATCTAGAACCGGTACATTGGGTTGTCTACCTTGAGCCCGAAGGGAATCATAAAGCTCAGATCTGACTCCGCGATGCTCGGCACATGACCAAACAATGTGATCTGCATCCTGGTAACCTTGTCCACATTTACAGAGATTGCTATCGCTCAGCCCAACCCGGTATAAATGAGCGTTCAAAGAAACATCCATCCCCCTAAGCCAAGATTTCTTCGACAGCTTTTTGATGATAAAATGTTGCTATCGCCCCAAATCTCCTTTACTACATTTATACTGCCTGCTGAAGACGAAAAATTATTGAAGGCGATTCTTCGATCATAAATATCGCCTTCCTTAGCGCCCACCTTTGCATGCGAGTCCGCTCTCTCATTGCCCAGAATGGAATAATGAGAAGCAACCCATACAAAGGTGATGATAAAATAACTTGAAGATTAAGCACTTAGAAGCACCTGTATTTTCATGAGAAAATACGGGGAGTGATTTACTGGCCTCAAGTAGCGAATACTTGAACTTGAACAGAATGAAGACCGGATGAAATTTAAGTTATTCCTTCACGAATTTTCGAACTTTGGATCGAATGCTCTTCATCAAGTTCCGGACAAGTGTTGCATCGCATTTTTTGAACGCTTGAGCCCAAATTTTTATGAACTTCTGCAAGTTCCCAGCTGCCTTACCAGTCTTCTTGAAGACCCTCTTCACGATTGCCCAGTAACGTTCGATGAGTCGAAGCTGAGGGCAAGTTGGTGTATTGATGTTTTTCTCAACGAAATCTATACCCTTTTCCGCAAGCCAATTGAGAGTGGTTTTGGCATAGTAAGCCGACGCTAAATCCGGCCAAAACAGTGGAGGTGTACTATGCTTCTTATATAAAGGCAACAATCTCAGAGACACTCAGATCGATAGATTTCCGCATTTATAGTTCCGGTAGTGTAAAAAATGGTTGACTTCAAACCACAGGAACATATTGCTTGCCATACCCAGTACCTTTCGACCGAATTTCTCCACTTGAATCGACCTGTCCGCATCGCTCACATCCTCCCCAACGACGGCAGTAAAGTATTGTAGACCTGGAAGGGTTTTTGAGTCCTCCTTTACATAGGTCTCATCGTCCATCAAAACGCATGCATCTGGACGCTGCAAAAGACGCGAATACAATTTCCGGGCCCTTGTTGCTGCTTGCTTCTTCTGTTCTGCACTTTGTTTCGAGATTTTCTGCTTCTTGTAGGTCTTCAGGTGATTTCGCCTCTTGATACGCTGGATCATTCCGACACTCGTGCCTGCTTTTTTGGCCAAATCACGTATTGACATTGATTTGTTCTTCATGATTAGAGATACCACTTTCTGCTCCAGTTTCGGGTTGGGAGAACCGGGTTTTCTGCCTCTTCCTGGTAGCTCATCCAAAGAATAGTGTTCCCCAAACTTATTAATGATGGTTTTAACACTCGCATGATGAATTCCAAACCGCTTCGCCAATTTTCGCATAGTAATACCCTTCTCACTTAGCCATGTGTCCAGAACCTTAATTTTCACTTCCTTTTCAATACGCGACATTTTGAAAACGCAGAATTTGAACCGCACAAACAAGTAAACAAAAGAAAGCTGACAGTCAAACGCACAGCATTCAGTGTTCAGAGCATGACAAACCATCACAAATACATGCGTACAACGCAAATGTATGTGGATAGCTTATATTCGATACACTCCTTAAAGAAAACTGCAGCCATAAAGCATTGGAGATTTGGGGATTTTCACGCGCGCCATCAACTTCAAATTTTCTGAAAACACGAGGCATCTTTTGCGAATGAAAAAACTAAATTAATAATACATTAATTGTTATGTTATATATTCTCCGTGCGAGGAGTAACGATTATGATGTAGAAGGAGATGTTCGCTCATCACCATGAGGCACCAAGAGTGAACAACAATGTTTTTTGGCTAGAATGAAAGATATGAAGAGAAAGTTTTGATAGTTCCGCTAGTGTGCGGTAGGATTGGAAAATGTAACAGATGTTTTTTATGAAAATTGAGCGAAAAGGGCATGTATACGGTGGTACTCGAACCAACGACATTTTTGCCTAACATCCCACTGCGGGGTAGGTTAAAGCACGGACTAAGTCCGCCACTTCAACAGGCAAAAATGTCCGGTTGGAAGACGCTCATGTACCACTGTGGCTTGTATAGTTATTCTAGCGATCTATTGTGTGCACTCTGTTTACTGATGCGCACATGGGAGAGGAACTCTCTCCTTTTTTTGGGTTTGTTTTGATTCGCACCGACTGACGATCACTAAAGTTTTTCTCGTCGTCTCCAACGTAGAGACCTCGGAGAGAAACACCGTGCAGCGATGCGATACTGGTCCCCACCAGTATAATTAATGGTTACCACCATTTATGGGCTTACATACATTAATTGTTATGTTATATATTCTCCGTGCGAGGAGTAACGATTATGATGTAGAAGGAGATGTTCGCTCATCACCATGAGACTCAAGAGTGAACAACAATGTTTTTTGGCTAGAATGAAAGATATGAAGAAAGTTTGATAGTTCCGCTAGTGTGCGGTAGGATTGAAAATGCACAGATGTTTTTATGAAAATTGAGCGAAAGGGCATGCATACGGTGGTACTGAGACCAACGACATTTTGCCTAACATCCACTGCGGGGTAGGTTAAGCACGGACTAAGTCCGCCACTTCAACAGGCAAAAATGTCCGGTTGGAAGACGCTCATGTACCACTGTGGCTTGTATAGTTATTCTAGCGATCTATGTGCGCACTCTGTTTACTGATGCGCACATGGGAGAGGAACTCTCTCTTTTTGGGTTTGTTTGATTCACTGACCGACGATCACTGTTATCTCGTCGTCTCCAACGTAGAGACCTCGGAGAGAAACACCGTGAAGCGATGCGATACTGGTGGAAACCATTAATTATACTGGTGGGGACCAGTATCGCATCGCTTCACGGTGTTTCTCTCCGAGGTCTCTACGTTGGAGACGACGAGATAAACTTTAGTGATCGTCAGTCGGTGCGAATCAAAACAAACCCAAAAAAAGGAGAGAGTTCCTCTCCCATGTGCGCATCAGTAAACAGAGTGCACACAATAGATCGCTAGAATAACTATACAAGCCACAGTGGTACATGAGCGTCTTCCAACCGGACATTTTTGCCTGTTGAAGTGGCGGACTTAGTCCGTGCTTTAACCTACCCCGCAGTGGGATGTTAGGCAAAAATGTCGTTGGTTCGAGTACCACCGTATACATGCCCTTTTCGCTCAATTTTCATAAAAAACATCTGTTACATTTTCCAATCCTACCGCACACTAGCGGAACTATCAAAACTTTCTCTTCATATCTTTCATTCTAGCCAAAAAACATTGTTGTTCACTCTTGGTGCCTCATGGTGAACATCTCCTTCTAAATTAATAACTCTTTTATTTAGTTTTCTATGCGCACAGTTTATCCACAAGACGTAATTTCCAATCGCCCATCGATCCATAAAGATATGAAGTACCCAAATAATCAACAGCCATGTCCATTTCAAATTGTCAACATAATTTATGAAGAGCTTCTAACACCTTTGAATAACAAAAACAAATCCTAGAAAACAGCTAACCACCGAACCTCTCCGTTGAATCAATAATTCAACAGCTTTCACTTGAGATGAATGTATCTTCAAACGCTAATAAACCCCGACATACCCCGGCGCTTCCAGAAGGTCACCTCGCCTCGGATATCCGGACGATGAGGCGAAAGGTAGCAGATAAATTAGTTTTAAAAATAACTCAACCCGTCAAGCATTGACGACGGAACCTTAAAGGCAAATCAAGCTTTGGCGCCTGTAATAGCATCACACCGTTCTGGGCCCTAGCCACGGATCACGGATCAAAGCAGAAGCACGTTGTTCCAATTGGTTGCCTACAATAATGAAGAACAACACTTTCGTCGACCCTTGGTGAAGCTTTATTGCCATGCAATGCAGGTGCGAGAAGCTGCATGCAGCTCCTGGTTACATATTTGTCTTTGTCCTGCAAGACTATCTAGACGAAATGAAAATTCCGTCCATGAAGGTGACAATCGACACGAGACACGAGCATTCAATTACATTCTCGACATCGCACTCATCAGCATTCCACCCGAAAAAGGAAATTCCAGCGAGAATAGTAGTTCAAGTTTCGACCAAAAAGCTTATCAGTGATGGCAAATTATCTGCAAACGACGTCAATCGAGAGGTCATAGCTCCGATACGATGACGTGGCAGTCCTAGCAACACGATACCAGTTATTGGGTAGTGGATCAATTAATTCGCCGAAACGGTGGCAGAATAATGGAAATCGATTATGAACCTTCGGATTATATGATACCGACAACCATCACACTATGACGTTACGGATCGGGTGTTTATTTTTTGGCTTCCCCATCCCAAAAAATGAATATGCAACTAAAAATACAACGATTACCCCTGAGGCGGCGGGTCATGATCGCCGGACGGATACACTGCACGCATATCGAATTCGTTCTTGTTGAGAAAATAAACATTGAGTGAACATAAAATACCGAAAACATATACATACTCACGTCTCTACGCAACATCTGGTTCGGTTCATCCGGCTCGTTGGTCTCTGGTTCTTTAATAATTTCGAACGTAGCACGCCCCAAACCCACCGACCAGCAATAACATATCATGTGACTGCTGCTTCAGTGTCGACCGTCCCCCTCGAGATCCGTGGTTGGATCCGTTTGAATCTCACTAGCAGCAGATGCAACATCGGCAACAAATATTCTTCCACACGTCTTTGTTGAGGAAACAAAAGAGTTTATTTTCGCTCCCTACTCCGGAGTAATTTTAGAAACGCAAAGTTTTATTTTCGGTCTGTACCTTTTCCGTCGCCCATGCTGTCGGTGGCGCTGATGCCAGATAATTCCCGGTCCGGTCCAACGACGTCGTCGTCGTCGTCGTCGTCATCGCCAGACAAATACCGATTAGATTGAACCAGAACACATGTTGGAGGTCAATGCTAAGTACATAATACCATGCTGCAAGATGCGCCACGAAAGGTCTGTTGCAGGGGGTGGCTACTGGGTGGTTGGAACGCAAAATAGCCGAGATTTCTTCGAAGAAATTGTTTTTTTTTGCGGCGAGAGAGATGGTAATTTCACTCAAATTCCTTGGTACCTCATTACAAACGGATTGGTTTGGTTCTGTTTTGACCAAGATCCCCCTTGTTTGTGCGTTGATGTAGTCATTAGGCAACACAAACTGGCCCCATTTACACAGCACTCCGTCATTTGGGGCTAGATCCGGTAAAACGCCTATAGAACATAAACGGATGAAGATTAAAGTCGTTAAAATTTTATAGCCGCCCTTATGGTAGTACCTCGTCGTTTATCTTTCTTTTTTATTTTCAACGCGAAAGGTTGGTTGTTTCCAGCCTTGAAAGCTTAAAAGAGTCTCATCATCCGGTTCGACCGTTCGTTTGTTTGCATACACATTCCAACGCAGCCATTCTTTCGAGTAAAAATGGAACAAATTGCACCTACTCGCTCGTACACAAGGTTTGATGCGTGCGTTGGAGCTCCTTACAACACTTTCCGGAGTTGTAAAATATGCCTGAGTATAGTTCCAGTTGTTACATAAGCACACTGTAGAAGATGACAGATCTCATCAGGAAATGGCATTTCCTCATTCACTATCTGGGTACCGTCATGACGCGCGGCAGCAGTAGAACATTCCGTAGTATTTATTTAAAATAGAGGTGTGCTTTGTCTGTTGTCGAATGTTTTTCGCATAATATAATGAGAAAGAGTAGACAGGAGGTAGATCGAATACTCAAAGGATGGAGCGGACACAATTGGTCAAACATGACTCAGTGCACACTGAATTTTGTATAAATTATGGAATGTTTTTCATTTTTGAAGTTCAATTATTACAAATCTTCCGCCGTCTTTTGTTATGGACAAGAACGGTTTCCGGGAATCTGACAAGACTGGTTAAGGCTGCGATGGTGTAGAGTGCTCTGTGTGAATATCGGGTAGTTTATCGGACTCGTTTGAAACACGCAATGGACTTCGACAAGGCAATGGTCTTTCTAGCCTCCTTTTTAATATTGCGCTAGAAGGTGTTATGAAACATTTTGGTGAATTCAGCCAGTTCATCTGTTTTGCTGACGACGTGGACATTGTTAGAAGAACGTTCCAAGCGGCTGCTGATCACACCATGCTTAAACGTGATGGATTATTGGTAATAAACGTCGAAGACTAAGTATTTGTTGGCAGCAGGACCCAAGCGTAGTAGAGCTCGAATAAGCCGAATTGTGATTTTCGACGGAGATGAATTGGAGGTGGTGTATGAACTTATGCACCTCGGATAATTGGTGACGTCGGATAACAACTGAAGCAGCGAAATTCATGGATGCGCTCAAGAATTGCCGGAAGGTGTGCTTACTGTGGACTTCATGACCCAAGTAACCATTAAGCACTAAACGTGGCATTATATTAGCATTATATATGCATATAAAGCAGCACTTAAATGCCTTGAAGCTCTTTATTCAGATATAATGCTAATATAATGCTAAAAAAGGCGAAATCTATATAAATAAAAATTAGTTGGGGTTTCCTTTGTCACGATTTAACTCGCGAGCGGAAGGACCGTTTGGCAAGATTTTTGCTTTGTTGGATTCGTCTTGGACACCGGAAGGTTCTTATGATAGTTTGAAACCCCTCCCTTCTCTAAAAAGGGGGGCTCCCATACAAGTGAAGCACAAATTTCTACATAACTCGAGAACTGATCAAGCAAAGGAACCCAAATTTAGCATGCAGAAGTTTTTGGAGGCAAGCAATGTTTCTATGGTAGTCAGAGACCCCTCCCCTCTCTAGAAAGGGAGGCTCTCGTACAAATGAAACAGAAGTTTCTGCATATCTCAAGAACTAATCAAGCAAAGGGAACCAAATTTGGCATGTGGGTTTTCTGGACGAGAAAAATGTTTTTATGGTGGTTTGAGACCCCTCCCCTCTCCTAGAAAGGGTGCTGTCATACAAATGAAACTGTAATTTCTTCATAACTCTAGATCTAATAAAGCAAATGGAACCAAATTTGGCATGCGGGGATTTTAAAGGCAATAAATGTTTCTACGATAGTTCGAGACCCCTCCTCTCTCTCTGTTAGGTTGGGGGCGGTGCTCCCTTACAAATGAAACAAAAGCTTCTACATAACTAGAGAGCTAATCAAGTAAATGGAGCCAAATTTGACAGGTAGAGGTTTTTGAAGGCAAGAAATGTTTCCAAGGTAAATCGAGACCCCTCCGCCCTCTGTAAGAGGGGGGCTCTCATACAAATGAAACACAAATTTGTGCATAACTCGATAACTAATCAAGCATATGGAACCCAATTTGGCATGTGGAGGTTTTTGGAGGAGATAAATGTTTCTATGGAAGTTTGAGACTCCTCCGCCATCTGGAAGGGGCGGGAGGGGGGTTTCAATACAAATGAAACACAAATTTCTGAATAACTCGAGAACTTATCAGGTTAATGGAACCAAATTTGGCATGTGGAGGTTTTCGAAGGCAAGAAATATTTCTAAGTTGACTCGAGCCCCTCCCTTCTCTGAAACGAGGGCTCATATACAGATGAAACACAAATTTCTAAATAACTCGAGAACTTATTAAGTTAATGGAATCATATTTGGCATGTGGAGGTTTTCGATGGCAAGAAATATTTCTAAGCTGACTCGAGCCCCTCCCTTCTCTGAAAAGAGGGCTCATATACAGATGAAACACAAATGTCTGTCTGTCTATCTGCCTGTCAGACTCTTATAGACTCGGAAATTTCTGAACCGACCAACGTGTAAATTTATATTAAAGGGTTTTTGGGGCTGGGGAAGGTTCTTATGATTGTTTGAGACCCGTACTTTCTGATACATATGAGACACAAATTTCTTCATAACTTGAGAACTAATCAAGCAAATGGAACCAAACTTGGCATGTGGGGGGTTTTGAAGCATGTTTTGATAGAAGTTTGAATCCCTGCTTATTCAAGAAAAAAAAACTCATTCCGAAAAAAAACCATAAAAGTGCCAGTAACATTAAATTTTCCTTCATTTAGTTTGTAGAAGGAGATGTTCGCTCATCACCATGAGGCACCAAGAGTGAACAACAATGTTTTTGGCTAGAATGAAAGATATGAAGAGAAAGTTTTGATAGTTCCGCTAGTGTGCGGCAGGCTTGGAAATATAACATGTTTTTAGGAAAATTGAGCGAAAAGGGCATGTGTACAGTGGTACTCGAACCAACGACATTTTTGCCTAACATCCCACTGCGGGGTAGGTTAAAGCACGGACTAAGTCCGCCACTTCAACAGGCAAAAATGTCCGGTTGGAAGACGCTCATGTACCACTGTGGCTTGTATAGTTATTCTAGCGATCTATTGTGTGCACTCTGTTTACTGATTCGCACCGACTGACGATCACTAAGGTTTAGATCGCTAGAATAACTATACATGCCACAGTGGTACATGAGCGTCTTCCAACCGGACATTTTTGCCTGTTGAAGTGGCGGACTTAGTCCGTGCTTTAACCTACCCGCGGGATGTTAGGCAAAATGTCGTTGGTTCAGTACCACTGTACACATGCCTTTTTCGCTCAGTTTTCCTAAAAGCATGTTATATTTCAAGCCTGCCGCACACTAGCGGAACTATCAAAACTTTCTCTTCATATCTTTCATTCTAGCCAAAAACATTGTTATTCACTCTTGGTGCCTCATGGTGATGAGCGAACATCTCCTTCTACATCATAATCGTTACTCCTCACACGGAGAATATATAACATAACAATTAATGTATTCATTTAGTTGCAAGCGTAGCAGCGCACGCACCGGGTTTAGCTAGTAACGTGTTTATATAATGCAGAAGTTACAGCTCGTAAATAGCATTTGTAATGCTATATTAATGCACCTGAACATAACTGTCAGTTTTGATAGCCCGTTTGTGGCACTGCTAATGCTATTATGCTGCATTTATCTGCTAAATTTAAATTTGTCTTACGGCGACGACATAGTAAGGAGGGAAGGAAAGAGTGTGCGTCAGCGTGAGCGTGGGCGTGCGAGCCGTTGTAGTAGGTGTGAGTACAGAATGCTTGGAAAAACGCTTACACCCGTCATAGTAAGCGCGTTGGGAAGCGTTCATTTTAGAGTCAAACCATTCAGTCAAGTGTTTTCACGCGCGTGCACCCGCTTTAGCCACCGAGTTCAATCGAAATGAACATTGAAAGTTTTATTTCGCTCGTAACACACGCATGGTAAGCTAAACAAAATTGCATTAAGCTGAACATCGTCAGGGGTGCCTTAATTTTAACCCCTGGATGTGGTATTTTCAACCGCTAAATTACTTTTCAACCATCATCTGCCAAGTTACCACTAAGCCGCAAAATTGGCGTTAATGTAGTTCTATAGTCACATAAAGAACATAGCTGATAGTGCCTAGAGGACCTAAATTGTGATTAAGTGCCACCCAAAACCCACTCGACGGTGGATTCGTTCAAACGCGACTCGATTTAATGTTGTTTTTGATCGTAAGCAAGAATGCGGTTGAGTATAATCGTGTGAAATATCAGAAAACAAAAATAATTAACATTGAATTATCATGGCTATAGGCTTCTTTTACATGTTTCGTTAGAAGTCACAGCATACAAAACCTCTACACTATGTCATAGCATGCCTTTTATGACGCTTCCAAAAGCTTCACCTCAAGTGATTAACACGCTTTGCTTGACGCCCCTCCGTACTATGTCAGCACCCTTAAACCAATGTATAATCATGCATGGTTAGCCCGCTGCCTTTGCTGCCTGTGCCTGGCTATAAGCTGTTCCAGCATTGTTAGAACTTTCATCTTCGGATTCTACGAACGAATTTGAAAAGTAGAACTAACTGTCTGATGGAGATTTAGCAGATTCTAGAACAAAATCTAGGTTTTTTCCCCTTAGGGCGAATCTGAAATTGAAAGACTCTCTTTGATTGCTTTCTCTTTCATTCATATTCCATTGAGTTTTACGTTTTTCACTCTTCTATTTGTAGAGTATGCTAGCCAGCACTGTTGTGTTTCTATCTGTACTAAAAAATCCCTCAAAAGAGAGTCTCTCATTGTTAGATTCGCTCTATCGAAAAAAAAATCATAGAAATCTTCAATATGATCAGGTTTGTTAAGTTAAGAAGTATCGTAGTTTCGATACAATTTCACTTTACGTTTATAATTTCCACTGTTTAAAGTTTTTTTTTCCACTTATTCTCAGCCATACTGGTTTTTGTTGACTCCAAATTACTTTTCACTGTCTGTGTAAAAATATTCTAAGCATTATATGATAGCTTTATATTAGCACTAAATACAGATATAAATCATGTATGCTGTGAACATGATAAATACTTTTATGCATTATAACAGCCTTATATGCGCATATAATGCTAGCGATAATGTTAAATTTTGGGTTTAGCTGGAGTGCATTTATGATGCTACTATGAAGCTTGCATGCATAATATATGCTAATATAAAACTTTTAAGCAACATTAATGATGATATAGTGCTATTATCGGGCTATAGCTTAATGCTTGTGGACAGTAATTTCATTGCTAGAACGAGTAGACATGAAGAGAAAGTGTATTGATAGTTCCGTATAGGGTAACGGCAGGCTTTGAAATTGAAAAGATACAAGATTGAAAACGAGCGGAGGGCATTTGAACGGTAGTATCCGACCAGGCACATAACCCTTTGTCATACTACCCCATGCAGGTCCACTCCTAGCGCTTCGCATGGAGATGAGAAATTATCTGCTTCTGCAAAACTTCATCAAAGATCGTTACTTCCGCGCTGGGGAGAATACAAAAAATAACAATCAAAAGTGTTAATGCTTATGGTTACTTGGGAAGACCTGAGGTCTGATAAACAACTTTTTTCGTACTGATAAGACGCAAAATGGCAAAATGGCTCACTATAGCGAGCGGCTCCGAACAGTTCCGCTCATTTAAGTGAGCTAGTTCGTCAGAACCGTTCGTTTGCTCTTTTCCTAGCACTCTGCTAATTCGGATCAGGGTATTGCGATTTTTGAAAAATGTGTTAAAGAGCAATAACAATTTATGAAATGTGTGCACATTCTTCACCAACCAGTTTTTCTGCATTGGAAGAGATCCTTTCACAAGGTACAGGAATGCACAACCTTTTCATCATCATCTGATGCCGATTGGGGTTCAGCTTGCAGATTTTCATACGAAGTATCAATATTCTTCCGCATTTTGTACATGAGACCATGGTTTGTCGCGTTGCAAACCTCTACATCTCCAAAACTTTGCTTTTTAAACCGCGGATCGAGAAAGATGGCTTGTTCATTCCATTCTCTTTCCCTGAACTGCTTGATGAGACTCATCATGAGAGTTCATCTACCAACTTTTCGATATTTGGGGGTAGAGAATAGTTTGAATGCAGTTTGATACGTTCGCTCATAAAGGGTGATACGGTCAAAATTTGGTCAAGGGAAAACGCGTGTAAATCGGTGAAATCGTTTATTTAAAAAATCAAATTAAATTTCTTTTTCAAGTTCAATTAGTATAAAATTCAGGAAAAATATTCAGTTAGGCTTCCGCTTTTCCAAATCCGAATTGCCGGGCCTTACGCTTGACCCCTGCCATCAGATTTTGTACAGCCACCTTGTCCACCTTCTTCGCCGCAGAAAGCCAGTTTGCCTTGAACTGCTGCTCGTCCTTAGCAGTTTTTTGGTCTTCTTTAGGTTCCGCTTGACAATAGCCCAGTATTTCTCAATTGGGCGGAGCTCTGGCGTGTTGGGAGGGTTCTTGTCCTTGGGAACCACCTGCACGTTGTTGGCGGCGTACCACTCCATGGCCTTTTTACCGTAATGACAAGATTCCAAATCCGGCCAAAACAGTACGGAACAACCGTGTTTCTTCAGGAAAGGCAGCAGACGTTTATTCAAACACTCTTTCACGTAAATTTCTTGGTTGACAGTCCCGGAAGCTATGAAAATGCTGCTTTTCAAGCCACAGGTACAGATGGCTTGCCAAACCAGATATTTCTTTGCGAACTTTGACAGTTTCGTGTGCTTGGAAATATCTGCTACCTTTCCCCTTCCTTTTGCCGTATAAAACTCCTGTCCCGGAAGCTGCTTGTAGTCGGCTTTGACGTAGGTTTCGTCGTCCATTACCACGCAGTCAAACTTCGTCAGCATCGTCGTGTACAGCCTCCGGGATCGCGCTTTGGCCGTCGTATTTTGTTTATCATCGCGATTTGCAGTCACTACCTTCTTGTAAGTCGATAGTCCGGCTCGTTTTTTGGCTCGATGCACGGTTGTAGACGACACACCCAGCTTATTTGCGGCATCTCGGAGAGATAGGTTAGGGTTTCGCTTGAAACTACCGGCAACTCTCTTTGTCGTCTCAGCGGCTTCCGGTTTTCGATTTCCCCCCGATCCAGACTTCCTGGCTGTCGACAAACGTTCCCCAAACACTTTAATTACATTTGATTGGGCAACTTTTAGCGATTTTGCCAACTTTGCGTGCGAGTAGCTCGGATTTTCGCGATGCGCGAGCAAAATTTTGATACGCTGCTCTTCTTGCTTGGACAGCATTTTGACAACTGAAGAGTGAATTCCAAAATCAAAATAGGAGCAACATTCTACACACACACACCTTCAAAATGAGGGGTGTTCAGGTTTTTTAAATGCAAAATTGAAAGAAATACGTCAAGTTGATATTGACCAAATTTTGACCGTATCGCCCTTTAATGTGGGCAAGTACTGAGCTTTAGGTAAGGAAACCGGTTTTTCTGACGAAATTTCAATCGAAACCTCATTCAAAAGGCCGAGAAAGTAGAACTTACAGCATAATTGTTCAATAACAATCGTTTCTAACATTTCGAACTTGGAGTTCTATCTCGTCAGACCATTCTGGGGCCGTATTTTGGATCTCAAAACGAACGACATTTTGTACGAACGCTTGTGAGAAAAAGTTCTTCGTTTCGAGATTCAAAATACGGCCCCTGGTTTAGCTTAGGGGGATTTTTTTTCCTAATTCAATCATACACAGAGAATAATTGAAAACCAATGTTGAACGAGGGCTTGTAAAAAAAAAAAATTCCAGATTTTGACAGATTTTTTATTTGTGACATGCCAGATATTTTTCAAAAACTAATAGCAACCCTGAGATGATGGGCCTTTCCATCTCGTTCCCGCTCTCGCTCACTCAGTACAACTAGCTTTAGCTGCCCGAGCAGGAGACAACAACATATTTCAATTATTTTATTCAACTGCCGAGAAGTTTTATCAACTTCAGACATGTTCATTATAGATATTTCCATCCAAACTTCATAGATATTCGGAAGTTCATTAAATTATTTTTTTTTAAAGTGCGTTCAGTAAGAAACTTAGAAGTTTATATAAGTTCTGAAATGATGCAAAATAGATCCAGTATAAAACAAAATTTACAAACACCAGCGATGCAGCGATGTTTTTGCGTTTGTTTTAAACAAATAAATCCGAACCACGATTTGAACCACCGTTGAAGATGCCCTTAGAAGATCTGGCTACACGGCTGTAACAGGTGAGGCCAGAAATGAACTTATCTTTCATTTTGTGCCGAATGTGTTTGAAGTTTGGCGCATTGCGTTTGTCAGAGTGTTAACACATGGTGAAAGAATAATTAGGGCAGCTGTGCTCAATGCCGTCTGATGTTGTTTGCAGGATTCCAGAGAAAAGAAAAAGGTTTGAACAAATGTTGGCTAGAACCAAGAAGGAGCTACAAAATTTGACAACATTTGTTGAAAATTGGCTCATCCTGTCGCACAAAAAGGCGTATTTTAGATAAATGGAAAGTGTGTGGTGGTAAATCAAACTGGAAAAAGTTTGGGAGCTCAGACATTTAGCTACGAGTAATTTATATTAACTCATCTTAACAGTCGGGAAAATAAGGCAAAATTGCGGGAAAAATTCGGGAAAAATGCGGGAATTTTTATATTAAGATTGTGTGGCCACCCTGATGAGGCCACCTTGCTCTCGCGCAGCAATGACTTCTATATAAGGTCTGGGGCAACGCACTGCTTGCTTGTATTGGAAGCAAAAATAACGTAAACATTGCTGAGCCGACGAGTGATGACGTAACACTATTGAACTTTCTGTTGGCGGGCATAGGTTCAGATAAAAAAAAATCTACATTTATTATAAATGTTGAATTGATCAAACGTTTATTATACATGCTGAATTGAGGAAATAATCATGATAAAAATGCCATTTATTCAGCAGAAGCATTTCCTCCCGATAACATGGATCATTTATAGTGAATTTAACTAAGGTGATTGAATCCTAGAGGGTTTGAGCTGTTTAGTGGAATACCTGTAACTAGAAATTAGAAGAAGAATTAGTATCTTCCATTTAATTCCAACTACCTTTGCTTATCTTCGACAGATACGCGTATTTCGTCTACAATGTGCAGACTTCTTCAGTGTGTCTTCATAGTCGAGTTATTAGTACGAGACACTGAAGAAGTCTGCACATTGTAGACGAAATACGCGTATCTGTCGAAGATAAGCAAAGGTAGTTGGAATTAAATGGAAGATACTAAGTCTTCTTCTAATTTCTAGTAAGGTGATTGAATTTTTGCCACATACACTTTCAAACGCTGAAACTTGACAATCGAGTAGCGATATAGAGCCAATTTCCCATCATCGGTAGACTGGAATCAGTTGAAAAATTAAGTTTTATAGCGCATACAATAAACAATCACGGAGCAAACGAATCAAATTAAATAGTATGACGTAGCACTTTGCGAGCTTTTATGTAGCGTGCGCAAGGAGTGCAGTGTTATAAGTGTCATGAGCGAATTCTGCTCATTTCACTAATATTGTTGTGGCTACTGGGCCAGACCTTATAAAGACGTCATTGCTCGTCCAGCACTGTCGGGCGGCTGGAACCAGGTTCCGTTCGACGCTCTCGCCGTTCTCCACAAGGGAGGGAATGTTATCAATGCCGGATCGGCTATATCCGGCGGACACGAAGTATCAAACTTTATCGCTACGGGGTGGAGTTTGCAGTCAATCAAACAATCGAGTGTAGTTGCTTGACTATTTTCGCGATGGCTACTGCAAAACAAGTGATATCGCTGTCATTTTTTTTCTGTGCACAACAAGGTTGCTATGATTGGCGATGCATAAGCGAATTCACCACCAGCTGGCAGCGTAATCGATTGACAATTCGTTTTCATAAATGCATACGTTATGATGAATCGAATGCATTTCACTAGCATCACGCAGTGTTTAAAGTATTCACATGAAGGACTTTTTTGTGTTCTTGTTCTTTAGCATTTCAGGTTTATTGCTGTCACAATTTGCTCATTGCTTGCTCACAACTTAGTGTTCTAAATGCAATTCCACAGTTATTAATTGATAGCTTTCAATGCTAGGTATAATTTTTGAATTTGTATGATTTTGTGGCATACCCTATGCCCAGGGATTCGAGAAATTTTCCTCAACGAAAAATTCCTAGACCAGACCGGGAATCGAACTCAGCCACCTCCAGCATGGTTCTTTGTAATTGCGCATTTACCGACTGAGCTAAGGGAGGACTTTGCGAGCTAGGTTTGTTGAATGTCTTGCCGACTTTTACCACTCAATTCTACGGCAGCCCTAAGTTTGCACCTTTAAACTGAAGAAATGATCCATTAAAAATTGAAATTCATTCCATAAAAAACGTATTCATGTCCCATTAAATTCTGGTCAATATCCATAATAAAATGGATATGAGCCATAACATTTATCAATGTGATCCGTAATTTATATAAAATTTAGCAATAAAATGTCAAAAAAGTACCGTTATATATCTAGGGTATGATCAATAGAATTGTACGGATTACCCATAAACATATAGCAAATGTTCCATAAAAGGTTCAATATCATTCCTTAAAGTTGTAAAATTGATCCTTAGAATGTAACGTTTGTGAACTTAAATATATACACATGATCAATAAATTATTGATCCAATCGTCAATGATCCATGATAGTTTTGAAAACTTAACCATAAGCTTCTAAATATGGCCCATAGGAAATAAACTTTGGGCATTTAAAATAATATGTAGGATCCATAAATTGTGCCAGAATTATTACAATGTTGAGTTTTTAAATTTTGGCTACGGGGAAATCGATCCTTGACTGCGCTACTACTCAGATCTATTAACATGTCCGTTCCTTTAGCTATGCGGCTCAAATATTGCTATTAAAGAAGGATTGCTTTTTAGAAGATTTTAAATTTTTCAGAGAGCTGATTTACTTTCACGATTTCACGTTCTTTTACGACCGCAACTGCGACACATGTTTCCCAATAAATTTGTTAAAGTTTGCATGTAACGACTAGGGAAGATTTTCCTATATTAATCTTATCACTTTGCAATTCATCCTACTTGAAATTAAACAATGAACAGGTGACAGGATTAGTTAGTAATGTTTGTTGTTGTTATTAAAAGTAAGCAAACATTATTAGAAAACGAAACCGATCCTTCAACTGCCCAATTGTTTGATTCATCGTAGTATGAATGAAGGAACAATGAGATTAATATGGGAACAGTTACTCTACATGTCAAATTTAAGGCTTGATCAAACTGTTATTTAAGATTTTTTTTAATAAAATTATGCCGGGCAAACGCTTGCCGTCCAACTCGCTATCGCTCGTCGGACCTAACTACAAAAAACATCCTCCGTTTGCATTATACCGGGCAAATGCTTGAATCAGTCGTTAACTTGAATACGATATCGGAAACATCGACCGCTTTCTACTTCCTTAGTTCTTCAATCTTCAACTGCTCAGCAGGCAACATTGATATTTCTAGCACTTGGAGTACATCATAACAAATCGTGGCTACTATGTCACATTGTACAATATAGTGTGTCTAACTGAGGAGCTGTTTGATTTTTTTTCTTCTGAAAACTAATGTTTGAAAAAATTGTAGTTAAGAAAATTTTCTATAAGAATAATTTGCTACGGATCATTTATATGAGTTTATAGATTATTATTCATTGTTTTATGGATCATAGACATTTTATTTATGGAACATTTTTAATAATTTATGAATCATGTGCAGGTATTTTAGTGCACAAATGTCACATTCTGTGGATCAATTTTACAACTATAAGGAATGAAATTAAACCTTTTATGGAACATTCGCTATATGTTTATGGGTAATCCATACAATTTTATTGATCATACCCTAGATATATAACGGTACATTTTTGACATTTTATTGCTAAATTTTGAATAAATTATGGATCACATTGATAAATTTTATGGATCATATCCATTTTATTACGGATATTGACCAGAGTTTTATGGGTCATGAATGCGTTTTTTGTGGAACGATTTTAAGTTTTTAATGTGTCATTTATTAGTTTTTATATGCAAAAGTATGTTTGCCCAATTCACGGCTATTATAAGGTCACTGCAGCGAATGTTTTATGTAAGCTAAAACAATAGAACAGTTCATAGAAAATCTTAAAAGTTATGGGCTACCATATATGCTCATCTTAGAGGTCCTTTGGGTTTCATCCTTCCTGTAGACTAGTTCCGAAGACTTGTAAACTTTATTCAAATTTTGTTTTGGCTTTCGCAGTCATGGGTAATCGTTAGATCTTTCTGTGGCCTTTTTTTAATCACGAGGCTACGGACATTATTATGAACTTTGCATGAATTTCTCCCAGATCTACGTGAACGAAAAAAGTACTACAGTCGTTCTGAAGACTTCTTAGAAATCTTCTCGATAATTATTTGTGATATTATATTAAACTACTTCTAGATTGTCTTTTGGTTTTTGTTATAGATCTTGTTGAGCATTTTCATATCTACCATGGCATTTCGTCAAGATTTTTATGATGACTTGTAAAATATATGCATTTAGTCCTTCTATAGTTCATTCTGAAAATTTCTACGATTTTTATGTTTAGTTTTGGGAGTTCTCTCTGATTTTTCGACGAATTTCTATTCATTATTATAGTAGTTAATTTCTTATTAGATTTCAAAGTGGACTTCTCTTAAATCTGATTTGTCTAGATCTGCCTTGAGATATGTACGGTTGCGTAACCACCAGATAATGCAAAATTACCTGTAAACATTTATTTTGGCAAGATCTTCCTATAGGATGGGTGTAGATTTTTCGTACAGACTTTCCTAAACTTTGCTTGCGCACTTCTTCAAAATCATTATCTGTAATCCCTACATGAATAAAGTTCCTTTAGATTTTCCATAATTTTCTAGTTCCAATTTCTTTAGAACACCAAACTCGTTCTACGCAAAGTAATCCAACGTTTATGTGTATTTCGCATATCGAGCATTCAAAGAAGTAAGTCTGTTACTCGCTGACAAACTAGGCATATCCGTTGAAAGATAAGCATTATATAGTGGAATCAAAAGGAATCTACTCGCTTTTACTAGTGATAGTTTGTAGAAGTGTTTCAGTTTTTCATTCTTCAAGTTGTTCAGTTTTGAAATGTCATGACTCAGTTAAGTGAGTCTGTTCCGGTTGAGAAACATTTTAAATTGAATGCTATTACCTTACAGGCTGACCACAGGTGCACGTGATTTGTTCTCGTCAAGCGTTTCTATAGATCCGGTCTGCGTCTCTCGATTATATTCATCGACTTTATTGGTATTTTATTATTGTCCAAAACAACAAACACAGTCGAAAACATGCTTAGTCAAAACAAACGGCTATTGCAGAAAAGTTCAATAATTGGTCACTTTAGAACATTAGGGATTCAAATATAATCTCCGAATAAAACAATCGAAATTTATAATTTATAGTAGTGAGTATTTACAGCAATACTAGTCGGTTTGTTACTGAGCAAAAAACAGTCTCCTTTACCTCTTTTAGACTACTAGAGAAACCGGTATCATTTGGTTATGCCTCATATAAGGAATCTTGACTTAACGATCTTTTCTTTATTTTTGCGAATAACGGATATCCTCCTTTATTTTTGCCGGGCCAATTTCTTTCTTAAACTTATGAATCTTACATATTTTGTAACTGAATATTAATTTTCTGAATGCAAATCCAAATTGTTTCACAGAACCACACATGCAACCCACCATTTATTAACCGGGTGTAATTTGTACTATGAACAATCATGCTTAATCAAACCTTCCTCCGACTAAACTCCCCTCAGTACCGTAGGGACCGATTTAGTCAAAATGATTAATCATCTCTAATCTGCCAGAACGTGGACTTGTCCCATGTCTGGCACCATACCATCATTTGGACACTCATTTTAGCCGTCCAAAGCTGGACTGACTGTCATCAAAACCTGCTAACAAATTGCCCAGCCGAATAGGAGGAAGAGGTGTTAACCACAGAGTTTTGGTCGCTATCGTCCCCGTACGGCTCGACACCACGCCCCAACAACAGCTATGACGCGTTCCTACGCTACAACCAACAATTCTTAGACGAACTTTGCTCGATGCTGTCATTTCCTGAAGCGAAGCACTCAGACTACTTTTAGGGAACGTATCGCCCGGTCGTAAAATACACCGGTGAAAAATTTAACAACAGCAAGAAGCCGTGGCTAAATTTAGATGCACCCCCGTCGAGTTCCGTTTCCTTCTTCGGCGGCGCAAAAGTTATAATTAATTGCACATTACAGTTTTCCATCATATCCACGTGCGACATCACGGCCGAACGTGGCAATCCGTGGTGTTTGGTGTTCGGTGTTCCTGGTTAAGTTTGTTAGGTTTTCCCCATGTGGTTCTCATCTTAGGTCTAAGTCCCCGTACGTCTAACAGAGCAAGTTAATCAATCAACCTTGTTTAGATATGCGGTAGGGTACCTGTAAAGAAACTCCTTCTGAAACTTAGCTTCTATTCAAAATTTAAGCAAAACATCCCAAAAGATTGATTCATCAATAAAACTATATAAAGCAACTGCAGACAGAACCACCTGCTAAAGCCGTCCAACAAGTAATTAAATTCAAATGACTGATATCAAAATGGATGAATAATTGCACAAGTTTATTTTCTAAACATCCTGAAGATCTAACTCAATTAAGAGCCCTGCACGTGTCTAAACTGGTGCGATTCTCGGTATTGTAAACTCTATGATCACAGAATGTGCTTCTCCCTACACAGCCAGTATCACGTAACAACGATATCAGTCAGCATGAAAAGCATGTTTGCTTACGCGGGTTTTCCTTTTGACTGAACCCCTGTCTAGTTGAGCAAATATCCCAACGACGATGATGCTGCTGCTGATGCCACAGGCATCCAATCCAGGTAATGCTCCCGGTTGCCGTTGACGACTATCCGGACCTTCAATCAACCAAGTGGAACGGTGCTCACCGGTCCGGTGTTTCGGAATCAGTCAACTTTATGGGTACTGTAAGATTTTCTAAACAAACATTGTGCTGGCAACCCAATGGCAAGCAGTTGGAAAGCGATTGAATCACGTGTCGTACGTTAATCTGGTTCATGACAAACGAGGGAGAGGGACAGAGATGAAGAGTTAAGGCGCTGAGTACCGATTGGAAGGATACCTGGGTGGATTCTTTGAAGCAATAAAATGGCGTTAGTCTCTGCCTGTAGGTGAAGTCACGAAGAATTAAGGGAATAAGTGCTTAAGCCTCAGTAGATATAATAGACGGCAACTGGTAGAGTTGAGTCCTTCAAATATTAGTACACAGAAAACAATGTTTTAGCCGATATTTTGCTTAAAATTAGATGAAATTTACCATGAATATGTGCCAAATCTAGCCTTCGATATATGTGTATTAGATAAAGCATGAAATTTACATGGTTCTCTCAAACTGGGTATCTTTTGGCTACTTTCGCGTCTTCTACTTGTTGATCTGTTTCGATCGAGAAAGGGACGGGAATATGGGATGGGATTCACGGCAATAATTGCACCGCTATTCCGCTTATTCAAATCTTAGATTTTAAACCAGACCAATTCAATTGAGAATACATCAATCGGTATGCTTCTTTATGGTGAGTTTTCCGACAGCTAAAGGGTGTTCCGATCAAAATTTGGTCAAACAGTAATGTGTGTGAGTCGATCAATCCTTTTTATTTATAAGTCAATTCTTTTTTTTTCAAGTTCCAGTTACAGGAGAAATATTCAGCTAAGCTTCCTTTTTACCGAATGCGAATTACCGAGTCTTTCGTTTAACACATACCATAAAATTTTGTACAGTCTCGCTCACTCGCTCAAAACAGCTTTTTGAGTCTTCTTTAGGTTCCGCTTGACGATGGCCCAATATTGTTCGATTGGCCGGAGTTCTGGCGTGTTGGGAGGGTTCTTGTCCTTGGGCACCACTTGAATGTTGTTGGCAGCATACCACTCCATGGCCTTTTTCCCGTAAAGGCAAGATGCCAAATCTGGCCAAAATAGAACGGAACAATTGTGTCGCTTCAGGAAAGGCAGTAGACGTTTTTGTAGGCACTCACTCAGATAAATTTCCTGGTTGCCGGTTCTGGTCGCAATATAAACGTTGGTCTTCAAGACACAGATACAGATGACCTGCCACAACAGATATTTCTTCGCAAACTTTGACAGTTTAATGTGCTTGAAAATTTGTGCCACTTTTCCCCCGTTTGGTTGCCGTATAAAATTCCTGTCCAGGTAGCTGTTTAAAGTCTGCTTGACGTAAGTTTGATCGTCCTGTACCACGCAATCAAACTTCGTCAGCATCGTCTTGTACAACTTTCGCGGTCGTACTTTGGCCGACGTGTTTTAAGTCGACAGTCCAGTTCGTTTTTTAGGTCTATCCACGGTTGAAGACGCCACTCCCAGCTTCTTTGCGAAATCTCGGACGGTTGGGGCTTCAAACAGCGGGAAACTCTTTTTGTCGTCGCTGTGGCTTTAGGCTTTCGATTTCCCCCGATCCAGCTTTCCTGGCTGTCGACAAACGTTCACCGAACACTTTTAATACGTTGGTAACAGTTGATTTAGCCACGTTTGACAATTTCGCCAACTTGGCGTGAGAGTAGTTTGGATTTTCACCATGCACGTGCAAAATTTTGATGCGTTGCTAATCTCAAAATCAAAATAGAGACATGATGCTACACGCACACATCTTCAAAATGAGGGGTGTGCAAAATGTTTTAATGCAAGATGAAAGGAAATGCGTCAAGTTTAAGTCGACCAAATTTTAATCGAAAAACCCATTAATAGGAATAGATACTAACAACTCTTAATCAAATATTACTAAATAGGCGCGTTTTTAA
Organism: Aedes japonicus; assembly: GCA_034211315.2. Classification (NCBI taxonomy): domain Eukaryota; kingdom Metazoa; phylum Arthropoda; class Insecta; order Diptera; family Culicidae; genus Aedes; species Aedes japonicus. The sequence continues at coordinate 912,018 of JASCZW010001818.1, forward strand.
CCGAGTTATAAAATACAGTCATACGCAAATTTTAAACTTTTCGATACTACCCTCTAAGTCAACAATCAGAAGTTCTCGGACATTTTTTATCCCACGAGAAACTGTAGATTGTACGAATCCCAACTCTGCATGTAACATTGGTACGTAACTGAGCTTGAATTAGTGCATTTATTTTTTGCGTGTTTTCGTATTACGTTTTGTTCACGTATGAAAATGCCTATTTCGCTTTGTTTATCTTCATTATCACAGTTTTTTTTTTTGCAAAATGTCGTGAATTGAACTTCAAGAAGAAAAGAAAATTTTACTGACTTGGTGTACTGAAAAAGATGTACGAACAATCAGATAGTTAACAATATTAAAATACATACAGCAATCCAGAACTGGACCAAAAAGTCGTCGATAATATTCAGGAGAAGACATACAGTAAACAGAAAGTACCAAAGTAATCTCCGGAGCAGAACTGTCGTGCCAAAATGAAACGCTACTGGGCAATCGTCAAGCGGAACCTCAAAAAAGCAGGTGCAGTGGCCTACAACATGTCAGACTTCAAGAAAACTGGTTAACGGCGTCCTGGAATTACACAAAAGCACTATGCACAACTTGATGGACGGTATAAATGCTAAAGAATGATCATGTTCTAGAAATCTGCAATCTGATTAGTTTGTTAGTTTAATTTATATTTTAACAGATTAAGCTATAATAAAATTTATTGACTTGAAAATTTGCGAATTTTGTTCAGGTTTATTTCAATTTTTGAATGTTTATAACTACTTTTCGATACACTCCTCACATGAATTTTTGTGCCATGCAATTTTATCGTGGACCCCTTTATAAAAAAAAATCAGTGGGGTTGTGTTTAACACACGACCAGTTGACGCAGACTACTTTAAACCGTTCGATAAGTTTCGTTAGTTTCGTAGCCGAAGATTGCAACGCAGTCTCGCGTCGCGTTTTGTTAGTATTACAACGCAGGTACTCTTTTAATGGAACGTTGCGTTAGCATAAGTAAGTGAGTAAGTATGTTAGAACATTCTATGATTCGCATCTTAGAATGTTTTTGGCGGCCCTGAACGTCCCTGGATCGAATGTTGGTATGCAGACAGTTCAGGGTCTGTTTGGGAATTTAAGGTCAATAATTAATGAAATTCTTGATAGTTGATAGTCGCGAAAAACTTCAACTGATTGAAGCAAAATTCTCGAATACTTATCCAGAAATGATAAAGCTATTAGCTGTTTCAGTTATTTTCAAAGCCTCGTAAGGCATAGTCTGATCAAAATAACGGAGGTGTGGTCCTAATAGATCGTTGGACCTGCATTAGATGGTAAGTATGTTAGAAAAAATTATTGTACACTCTTTCGAAAGCCTTCAGTAGCCCTGAAGACGGCCATTTGGTTTACATCGTGATGCTATGGCTTCGACTTGGAGACCCTTCTCCAGCGTCCCAAGTAGTGCGTTGCAACGCATTACCTCTGGCTGTTTGCAGTTTCACCCGAGGTCGTTTCGGAGGATTTTCGTATGTTCGATCTTAACGCACTTCCGAAATTTGGCATACGGTTGGCATCAAAACGATTAGGCATTGCACTTGTTTTCACTTTCATAATATCTCAAAACTTATTTCTTCCTAGAAGTAAAACTCTATCCAACGCGAATCGTTAACACAACAGAATAACTGTTCCTAGCAGTACGTATTGAAATGTCTAAAGAATGTTACTTGAGAATCTTATGTTCGAGAATCAAAACATTGTTTGTGATAGGAAATTTCTTAAAACTTTCCGGAACGCAACATTTTTTAAAATTTTCCAACGCCGATTGATGAATATGTACGCGAAATATAATCATCTCTTATTTGTAACATTTTGAATAAAATCTGTATCCACATTAATCCGGAAACCTTCAAATTATAGTAACTTTTGAAATATTGCACGAAGGAATGAAAAATTTCATTGTGGTATAGCTGAGAGTCTATGATGAAAAAGACTATGATTGATGTTTACATTTCATGTTTAGTATTCAAGATGGCGACGAAAGAAAAACAAGTGCGCCTGCGAATTTTGTATGGGCGTACGGCAAATCCTGACTTGTCAATACGGGACCTTGCATAAACATTGGATTTGCCTAAATCCACTGTTCACGATGTGCTCAAATCATTTTCGGAACGTTTGACGGTGGAGAGGAAACCGAGAAGTGACACAAACATTGGACGCGCTGATCCTGTCATGGACCGAAAGGTGAAAAGGATATTAACGACCAAACCCAAATCTCTCCATTCGAACGGTGGCTCGTAAAATAGGGACGTCTCCTGGTTTTGTCCAAAAATGAAAACAACGTTTGGGACATAAGTCGTATAAAGTAAAAACAGTTCCAAGTCGCAACGACAAACAGAACTTGGCAGCAAAATCACGGACTCGACGTTTGTACTGCGAATATTTGACGAAGTTGTTATGCGTTGTTATGGACGATGAAACTTATGGCTTTTTATTCTGCTATGGCCAGAAATGCTACAGCTAAGCATTCCAGAACGAAGCAGGCATCGAAATTTCCCAAAAAATACCTTATGTGGCAAGCAATTTGCACGTGTGGCAAAAAGAGTAAATCTTTCGTCACTACAGGCACAATAAACAAGGAGATCTATCAGAAAGAGTGTCTGCAGAAGCGATTGCTACCGTTCATCAAAAGTCACAAAGAAAAACCTTTGTTCTGGTCCGATTTGGCATCATGCCACTATGCTAAAACTGTGATGGAGTGGTACCAAGCAAATCAAGTGAACATTGTACCAAACACCTCAAACCCGCCATTGCCCAGAGCTACGAACAATCGAGAGATAGTGGGCTCTGATGAAGCGGAAGCTTTCTGGAAAGAAGCAAGGAATCAAAGACATCAAACACTTCCAGCAAATTTGGACAAAGAAGGCTTCTACGATTTCTGAAGAGTCTGTACAAACCCTAATGGACGGAGTTAAGCGCATAGTTCGAAAATTTTATGCAAATACTGAATAACTATGTTTTGTCTTCACGAATTGTTAAAACACATCCCATGAATCTATATAATAAAAATGAGTTGGGGTTTCCTTTGTCACGATTTAACTTGCGAGCGGAAGGACCGATCGGCGTGAAATTTTGTATGCAGAAATTTTTGGGGCCGGAGAATAATCTTATGATGGTTTGACACCCCTCCCTTTACTGGAAAGGGGGGGTCCCATACAAATGGAACACAAATTTCTACACAACTTGAGAACTAATCAAGCAGAAGAAACCAAATTTAGCATGTGTGAGTTTTTGAAGGCAAAAAAGGTTTTTATGGTAGCTTGAGAACCCTCCCTGTCATAAAAGGGGGGGCTCCATACAAATAAAACACAATATTCTGCATAACCCGGGAACTAATCAAGCAAACGGAACAAAATTTAGTATGTGGTGGTTTTTTAAGACAAAAAATGTTTCTATGTTGGTTTGAGACCCCTTCCCATCCTAAAAGAGGGAGGGGGGGGGGAGTCTCCGATACAAACAAAATACACTATTCTGCATGACTCGAGAACTAATCAAGCAAATGGAACCAAATTTAGTATGTGGTGGTTTTTGAAGACAAAAAAATGTTCTATGTTGATTTGAGACCCCTCCCCTTTCTGAAAGTGGGGGGACCAATTCAAATGATACACAAATCCTTGCATAACTCGAGAACTAATAAGACAAATGGAACCAAATTTCGAATGTGGAAGTTTTTGAAGGAGGGTAATGTTTCTATGGTGATTTGAGACTCTTCCGTCATATGACGAGGAAGGGGGGAGGGGGTGCTTTCAAACAAATGGAACCCAAATTTCTGCATAACTCGAGAAATAATCAAGCAAATGGAACCAAATTTGGAATGGACGAGTTTTTTAAGGCATGGAATGTTGTTATGATGGTTCAAAGCCCCTCCTCCCTCTAAAAAGGGGGGCTCTCATACAAATGAAACAAATTTCAACCAAACATGAGTACTATACCTACTGCTTTGCAAATTTGTATTCAGTAGTTTTTGGGTCCGGGAAAGCATCTTATGATAGTTCGAGAGCCCTCCCGCTTCTAGAAAGGGTGGGATCCCATGCAAATGAAAAACAAATTCATGCATAACTCGAGAACTAATCGAGAAAATGGAACCAAAATTGGTATGGGTGAGTTTTTGAAGGCAAGAAATGTTTTTGTGGTAATTTAAGACCTCTCCTCACTCTGAAAAGGGGGTCTACCATATATACGAGATATAAATTTAAACCAAACATGAGAACTATCCCTACCGCTATGCAAATTTGTATGCAGGGGTTTTTTGGGTCCGGGAAAGGATTATTATAGTTCGACACCCTTCCCGCCTTTAGAAAGGGGGGCTCTCATGCAAATGAAAAACTATTTTCTGCATAACTCAAGAACTAATCAAACAAATGGAACCAAATATGGCATGTGGAGGTTTTGTAGGCAAGAAAGGTTTCTACGGTGGTTTGAGACCCCAAGCAAAAGAAACCAAGTTTAGCATGTGTGAGGTTATAAAGGCAAGAAAGGTTTCTATGAAGGTATCAGATTCCTCTTGGCCCTGAAAGGGGGGGCTCCTATACAAATGAAATACAATATTCTGCATAATTCGAGAACTAATCAAGCAAATTGAACCAAATCTGGCATGTGGGGTTTTTTGTAGATGAATACTGTTTCAATGCTAATTTGACACCCCTCCCTTTTCTGAAGGCGGGGGGGGGGGGCTCCCATACAAATGAAACACAAATTTATGCATAACTCGAGAACTAATCAAGAAAATGGAACCAAATTTGGCATATGGAGGTTTTTGAAAGAGAGAAATGTTGTTATGGTCATTGAGACTTTTCCGCCTGCTGAAGGGGGGGGGGGCATAACTCGAGAACTAATAAAGTAAATTGAATCAAATTTGGCATGTGGAATGTGTTGAAGGAGAGACATATTCCTATGGTGGTTTAAGACCACTCTGCCCTATTGATTTCTGCATAACTCAAAAACTAATAAAACAAATAGAATCAAATTTGGCATGTGGATTTTTTTGACGGTCAGACATATCTCTATGGTGGTTTGAGACCCCTTTGCCCTCTGAAAGGGGGGGGGGCTCTCATACAAATGAAACGCAATTTTCTGCATAAATCGAGAACTATTCGAGTAAATGAAACCACATTTGGCATGTGGGGGTTATTGGAAACAGGATTTTTATTTATATTAAAATGGATTTCTCTCTGACTGTCTGTCCGACCGATCGGAGTGAAAATATGTATGCAGGTATTTTTGGGGCTGGAGAAGGTTCTTATGATTGTTCGAGGCCACTTCCCCCTTCCGGCTCGCATACAATTGCAGCAAATGGAATCAAAAATTGTATGCGGGGTTTTTTGAATGCAAAAAATGTTTCTATGGTGAATTCAAACACAAATTTCAACCAATCCTGAGAATTATCCAGGTAACTAAGCCACAAACTGTGTATTGTCTGGGTAAGAAGAATGTTCTGATAGAACTCCTTATTACTCAAAAAAAAACTCATTAAAAAAAGCGTCAGTTCTATGTAATGTTCATTCATTTAGTTGTAGGCGTAGCAACGCTCGCACCGGGATCAGCTAGTCTGAAATAAACAACTACGACGGAAATATAATGCGAAATTTATGTTTTATTCATGTTTTAAGGTGTCCGGAATATTGCGGAACAGACCTTACTTGCGTAAATAAACCGGCAGTCGTAAAAACCTCTAGTTGAAGAGCAATAATCTCAAAAACAAATCAGTCAAGGAATGATCGAGTTATTAGCGTCCGTTTTCGTGACGGTAGCCATTTGTAAATTGTATACAATGGTCAAGGTATGCAACGAAAAGAAAACTAAAATTGTTTTAGCCACCGCTGGCTGCCAATTGATAAGAACTTGGGAAGCACTGTTAGAAAAATTCACAAACTCTCTCAAAAACGAATTGGTCGTCCTGAAAAGGACGGATTTGAAATGGTTCGCATTTGAATTAAAACTTTCTCGGTCTAGTCAGTCTTAGTCTAAATTCAGCCTGCAAAACAAAGTAATCAGACATCACCTTTTATTTTCGTTTTTTTCAATAGTGTAAAATTGTTAACGAATAATTAATGATTGATTGATTGATACGTGGGAAAATTTCCAACCGATTGATGTTAACATCTTGAAATTCTCTGGAGTATTTATTAAGTTATACGCATTTAATTTCTAACGATATTTCGCGAACGTAGCTATTTTAAGATTTTCAATTGGCACACTTCCATTGTCGTAAGACGTCTACGTCAAAAAAAAAATCAAAACATTGCGTATATTACAATTTAATGTTGAAGAGATCTAAACGTGGGTTAAAAAGTTTCCTAATAATTTCATGGCATACTATCTGCTCAAAGCCAGATTGCGAACAATTGCGTTGCTTATTCCAAGCAGACAATGTTTTCATTCTATCAATTCTTAAAGTGCGTTAAAACACTCCCACCTTAAGGTATTTACGGTCTCTTTTAACTCTTCCCAAAGTTGAGTGTACAGAAGACAACACTGCTTCCACATCGTAAGTTTCCAGGAATTTTCCGCCGTAGAAGACTTTCGTGGGTCGCATTTTTCCCATTCATCATCCTTCTAGCGCACTATACTAGGCAAATGCTTTTACTGGAACAAGTTAAATTTCCTAAAACCCCTTCAGTCCAGTCCGGTAACTGGTTTGCTCCGGAAGAATGTCCAAGTCGCCACAATTTAAACAGGATGATTTTCCTGGAAAACGACAGGCTTCTTCCGAAAGGCGACAGTTTCCATGGGAAACATATTATGAATAAATTGAATAACCCGTCCTCTCAACCCATGATTATTCCGATTCCTGTTTTCGGCAGAATGTTGTTGCGTCGCTGTTGTTATATGATTATTGTGGTGTACGTATCATAGATGTGTTGATTCACTTTCCCCACGGTTTAGATTCTATCCATGCACTGGTTGATTGTATATCAAAGTTCCCAATGCCATATACTCGTTGCGATGACCAGCAACAAACCGTATGTGGTCGGTTGGGCTGCACCACAGGGATTGAAAATGATTAATTTCCTCTTACCGGGACACACTCGGAATTAACATGATGTGTACCGGCCGTCCTGGTACGCTGGCGACGGCTTAACAGGGTGGCTGCTTTTCCATCACTTTGACAGACAGCCGCATACCAATTTCCGCATTGGAGACAGTACCATTAGAGACACTCGCTTGCAATGCGAGCACCTTCATTGCTATTATTTTTCGGCGCCCATCAAAGTATCAGCTAAATCAGGAATTTCAGGAAATTTAATTAAATTCTCCAACAGTATTCCACATTTAACTGTTGCTGGGCCGCACTAGAGCAACATAAATCCATGAGACAAACCAACAACCCCGGGAAAGCTCGGAAGATCAAATTTTCGCGCGAAAGACGACTGTCGTCAACAGACGTGGAAAGTGCTGGAGGATACTTGTTAGGCGAAACATTCCAGAGTAATTACAAGTAAATACATAGATACAAGCTCAGCTTGCTGTAGCTTTACCAAATTTTACCCCAGGGAATTCCTTCGAACGACTGTCTACTGCAGTGGTAAGGTATTGACGTCAAGCGAGTTCTGCAGACAATAGTGTAGCAAGCGGCAACTACATTGTATCTCTGTCTGTTCTCGTTATGTTTTGCTGTGCGCATACCTGGAAAATTAGCCTACTCTTGCTGGTCTGTTGGAAGGGATCAACCCTCCGGGGAGTCAAGCAGACAACTTTTCCATTACCATAGCTAAGCTTCCGCCTCGCTGATTGCCGAGTGCTCTCAGGAGTCCCATAATCGGTTCCCGATAGGTCGACTGGATTCCAGAAGCAGCAGAAAAAAGCAAATATGCACCGTCGTCGTCGTCGTCGTTGTCTGGCCGTGTTCCGTGCTCCGTGAAATAATTTATGAAAATTATATTCATACCCCGCGCGAAAAGTGACATTACCTTCCTCCCATCCAGCCACTTATTTGATGACGATAGCTTAGGCTTTTCGGAGATAAGTGTGAGAGGCTTTTATGTCTCCGTTTTCTAAAGTGCAGAAAGAAAATGTTACTTCCCTTAGGGTGGAAAAGCGTTTTGTCACTTGCCATTCCGCATGTTCCCAGTTTTGTAGATCCCGTTCCGTTGCCGGTATGGTGAACGACCGACGGAGCATTTTTGTAATGGATTGTGTAAAAATTGCATAACTTCGCTGGGTCTTCGCGGAGGGCATTTTATGCTTGGCTTGAGAATCGTACAATCTTAATATTAGCGACGTTGTAAAAATATTAATACATACCTTTATTCTAACCACGGTTTTCTTATCTTTTGTGTTTCGTTTCAGGTTTGTACATGTTTTTCCTTCGACTGCAATGGGATGCAAGAATAGCAAGAAATCAATAAAGAGTAGCACAAGGTTTGAAGCTGGAAATTTAATTCTGTATTGTTGGCTTCAGGTGTAAATTCGGTATTTTAGGTTATATTTTGCAAATACGCTTTTTCATAAGTTTGTCATGATTTTCCATCGAAAAATCCATAAAACTTTAAACAACTACTTCAACTGCAAATTTTACTTCAAGATTTTCCCAAAAAAAATTAAAATAATCGTAAGGTCATTTATAAAAAAAATGACTTTGACGAATACGTGGTTTTACCTCGCCATTTCTTCCTTTTAGAGTACACCCTATCTTCACCCTATCTAACAAATAAACCACTGTCCCATTTTGTAAGTGACTCCAGCGGCATCCGTACAGTTGGTGTAGATCGGTCCAAGTTGGCTCTCGAGCGTTGAGATGAATTCCTAATGAAATACCACTATCACACTCTGTGAGTGGCTCCAATAGCATCCTTACTGTTGGTTCAAATCGGTCCAAATCGACTTTCCAGCATTGTAAAACAACTCCTAGTTTCCCAATCGGAAATCACTATCACATTTGGTGAGTGGCTCCAACGGCATCCTTACTGTTGGTTTAAACCGGTCAAAATCGGCTGTTCAGCATTATTAAAAATCACTTTGTTTTCTCAATGAAAAACCATAATCACATTTTGTGAGTGGCGTCGATAGTATTCTTACTGTTGGTTTAAACCGGTCAAAATCGGGGTTTGAGCATAATTTAAAATCACCTTGTTTTCCCAATGAAAAACCACAATCACACTTTGTGCGTGGCCCCAATAGCATCCTTACTGTTGGTATAAATCGGTTCAAATCGGAAATCGCTCCCAATTTTCAAATATTCAACTTGACAGCTTATCGTTAACCAAAACGCTGCTGCTACCGAATACTGTTATCCAAAATCCCAGTGCAGTGGATTCTGCGGCTTGCAATTAAGCGAGTATCACGCCCACATATTCCTACCCTTTCCTTGCTTGACCTGCATTCGGGCGGGGCCGGCGCCGGTAATGCCTTAGTTTGAGATCACCAGTTTTTACACATTGAAGATGTATGTTAGTCCCAAACATCATCTATTGGTTCTCTGTGTACTAATAGCTTATCTGGCAACAACGGAGTAGCAACCTCGGGCGGTCAATCATGGTCATGCCTAGGTCATTAATAAAAAAAATGACATTGACGAATACGTGTTTTTACCTCGCCATTTCTTCCTTTCAATGTTCAATACTCGATTTGGACAGTTTTGAACTAAATTTTTCGAAATCGGGTCGTATAATTGAGTCAAAATTTTGTTCAAAACTCGACAGTCTATTAGTAATCTAGCATTAATGTATTCATAAGCTCAATTTGGTTTATATTTTTATGGATATTTGTCTTAAATAAAGTTAGTTTTGAAATTTTATGTCAACTAATGTGTTGATATTCACAATTTTGATCAGTAGAGATGCATCTAAGATAATGTCTTTTGACAATATAAAAACGAATATGTGGAACTTTCCGGCATACACTAAAGCATGTTTCCCAATCGATGCCGTTCACCAAACCAAGGGAACTGTTTTTGATGCTGAAAAAGGTGTCTACGCTAACATGTGGCAACAAAATCTTTTTCTCTTCTTCTTTGACGTGTAGGCATTGTCAAACAGTGCACAGTCAGTTTTGGAATCCACAAGATGCCAATGATAAATTTTTAGGATGGAATGTCTCGTTTAGTTGTACAATTTAATGCAAATATTTGAGCTTTGCTAACATACTAAATTAGGTACATTAAATTAAAATAATTATAAGTAATAAAGATGTTTAATCCCATGAAACTAGTCTCATTTAGTTTAGCTTTCTCTAATGTGCAGGGTGACCACAGACTCGGGAAAATCGGGAAATGCGGGAAAAATGCGGGAATACAAAATCATCGGTAAATATGTGGGAAAAGGCGGGAATTTCAAAAGTCATCAGGAATTTTTGTCACATGGAAGGAACCATACTCACACCTTTTTTAAATGATTTGAGTAGCGTTTTTGTCATTTACTCGGTCCAACGATCTCATTGTTCAGCCTGTTCAAAACGTACGGAGCATCTTCAGCAGTGGTCTACTTTAACATCTTTATAGTTGATTTGCATCAGCAAACTTAAAAAGAACCATCTAAAACTGACCAACTGACCGTTCCCCGCACCGGTGTAGTATTTCTTGTTGTGAAACCCAGCAACACCTATCATCTTGTCAGAGACCGAGGATTTTTCGCCAACTTTTTACCATGGATTGGTTTGAGTGGTGGTGAGTATGTGAATGCATGCATCTCATTTAAACGATATTAGATAGTGCTGATAGTGATAGATAGAGCCACGCCAACCTTTGACAAGAAGCACTTTCTGCGACGTTTTCGAAAAATTCGAAAAAAATCTTGTAAATTCAGTGCACATAGAATCTCAGGGAACTTATTAGAAGCTCGGTATACTTTTTAGATTTGACTTAGACTTTCCCGAGGTTAAGCTACTCTCCCTTGTGTCAAAGGAACATACCATAAAATCAGGGAACTTTCCAGAAAATCTGGGAGCTTTCCTGAAATTAAGGGTTCTTCCTAGAAGTTCAGACAACTTTCCTGAAATTCAGATTGTTTCCTAGAAATTCAGGGAATTGTCCACAAATTCAAGGAGCTTACCACGAGTTCAGGGAAGTTTCCAAAAGTAAAGGGTTCTTCATAGAAGTTCAGGTAATTATCCAGAAATTCAGGGGGGTTCCAGAAGTTTAGAAAAATTATCAGATTATTTTGGGTATTTTTCAGAAGTTTATAGAACTACTCAAGATGTTCAGGGAACTTCCCAAAAACTCAAGGAACTTTCCAGAAAATTAGTGAACTTCCAATAGAGAACAGTCAAGAACTTCATGAAGCTTTTCAACAGTTTGCGGATCTTCCTAGAGGTTTAGTGAACTTCTTAGAATTTCATGAAACTTGCTAGACATGTACAGAACTTCTTAGTAGTTCAGCGAACATGTAAGAGTTCAAGAAACTTCCTTGAAGTTCAGGGTTTGTCATGAATTCAAAAAACTTCTCAGAACCTCAGGAAATGCTCACAAAGATCATGAAACTCCCCCATAGAACAGGAAACTTTTCAAAAGGTCAGCAAACATTTCAGACGTTCAGAAAACGTCCCAGAAATTAAGAAAATTTCACAGAAGTTAAGAAATTTTTGGTGGTTGTGGTATGGTAGTTTACTATCTAACTTACTCGGTGAGACGTAAACAAATGTTACTTAAAGCAATTGTGCATCTTAAAAATTGCACAATTACGATTAGTATTCAAAACCAGTATTGAGTGTTTTCAACAGTGTTTGTATCCACTTGATTGAAAGATGAGAATGTGGAAAAAAAAGTTCACTTGATTACCCAAAGTCTTATCAAAATCCTCAGGAAAGTTCTGGCGACAGCATGAACTCTGTTTCTCTTCAAAATTTAACTCTTTTTCAAAAACTTTGAAAATACGTTTAAAGCCTTTAAGTTTTCAACAGCCTCAAACATCTTATGTATCTTTCTGTGGACTTCAAAATAACCTACTTGTGGACTTTGTTTGGACCGTCATGTTTTTATTACTTACTGACTGAACCCGGTGCGCAACGCTGGCAACTAAATGAATGAAAATTTAATCGAACTGGCACGCTTATAGTTGTTTTCCGGAAAGAATTTTTTTTCTTGACTAAGTAGTGGTTCAAACTTCCATCAGAACATGCTTCTTACCCGAGAAAAACACGTTTTGTGTTTTAGTAACCTGGATATTACTCATATTGGGTTGAAATATGTGTTTCATTGGTATGGAAGCCCCCTTCCAGAGAAAGGAGGGGTCTCAAACTACCTTTGAAACATGTTTTTCCTTCAAAAACCCCCACATCCTAAATTTGGTTGCATTTGCTTGATAAGTTCTCGAGTTATGCCGAAATTTGTGTTTCATTTGTATGACAGCTTCCTTTTGAGAGGGGTCTCAAACCATCATAACCTTTCCCGGCCCCAAAAAACCCAGTATACAAATTTTCACGACAATCGATTCAGTAGTTTCCGAGTCTATAATGGTCATATTGACAGAAAGACAGAAATTCATTTTTTATATACACTAAGGTCTTTTTTTACACGGTTTTTTGTCGTCCATAACTTTAGAACGCAACAACTTTTCGACCTCATTCGAATAACATTTTCCGTTAAGGGTAAAATGTCATATGGCATATGGCAGTTTCTCAAAAAAATTACAGTTTTTGGTGTAAATTCTCAAACTTTCAAGAACTTTATTTTGACCATTGCATGAAAAGGTAACACATGCAGTTATGCTGAAACTTGTGTTTCATTTATATGAGATCCCCATTTGTCATTTGTGTAGGAGCCTCCCTTCCAGAGGTCTCAAACCACCATAGAAACGTTTCCTGTCTTCGAAAACCGCTATCTGCAAATTTGGTTCCATTTGCTTGATTAGTTCTCCAGTTATGCAGAAATTTGTGTTTCATTTGTATGGGAGCCCCCCTTCCAGAAGGCGGAAGGGTCTCAAACCATCATAGAAATAATCTTCTTCAAAAACCTCCACATGCCAAATTTGGTTCCATTTGCTTGAATAGTTCTCAAGTTATGCAAAAATGTGTGTTTTATATGTATGGGAGGCCCCCTTCCAAAGGGAGAGGTCTATAACCACCATAGAAACATTTCTTGCTACCAAAAACTCCCACATGCCAGATGTGGTTTAATTTGCTTGAGTAGTTCTCGAGCTATGCTGAAATTTGTGTTTAATTTGTACGGGAGCCCCCCTTCCAGAAGGCGGAAGGGTCTCAAACCACCATAGAAACATTTCTTACCTTCGAAAACTTCAACTTGTCAAATTCGATTCCATTTGCTTGATTAGTACTCGAGTTATGCTGAAATATGGGCTTCATTTGTATGGGAGCCTCTCCTTTCAGAAAGAAATGGGAGGGGTCTTGAATCACTACAGAAACATTTCTTGCCTTCAAAACACCCACCTGCCAAATTTGCTTCCATTTGCTTGATTAGTTCTCGAGTTATGCAGACACTTGTGTTTCGTTATTATGAGAGCTCCCTTTTCAAACCATCATAAGAACCTTCCCACCTCCAACAAACCTTGCATGCAAATTTTCACGCCAATCGGTTCAGTAGTTTCCGAGTCTATAATAAGGGTCAGACACACAGACAGGCAGACAGAAATGTATTTTTTTATATATAGTAATCCTGCCTCCAAAACCCCCACATTCCAGATGTGGTTTCATTTGCTTGAATAGTTCTCGAGCTATGCTGAAATTTGTGTTTCATTTATATGAGAGCCCCTTTTTTCATTTGTATAGGAGCCTCCCTTCCAGAGGGCGGAGGGGTCTCAAACCACCATAGAAATATTTCTCTCCTTCAAAAACCTCCGAATGCAAAATTTAATTCCATTTGCTTGATTAGTTTTTGAGTTAGGGAGAAATTTGTGTTTTATTTGTATGGGAGGCCCCCCTTCCAGAGGGAGGAGAGGCCTCTAACCACCATAGAACTATTTCTTGCCTTCGAAAACTCAACTTGCCAAAATTGGTTCCATTTGCTTGATTAATGCTCGAGTTATACAGACATTTGTGTTTCGTTTGTATAGGAGCATCTCCTTTCATAAAGAAAGGGGGGGGGGGTCACCATAGAAACCTTTTTTGCCGCCAAAATTCTGCACCGCAGATTTGGTTCTATTTGCTTGATTAGTTCTCGAGTTATGCAGAATTTTTTGTTTTATTTCCTTTTCATGCAATGGCCAAAATACAGTTTTTGAAATTTTGAGTATTTATACCAAAAATTACTTTTTGCCCAAAACGGAAAATGTGGATGCGGAAATTGATATAGTGAACACACATAAAGATAAAACATTTCCCAAGGGAATGAAATGTCAATTACAGGAATAGGCCTTAAATTGACTGAGAAATGACCATTTCCGTGAAACAGGTTCTGATAAAGGGTCCTGGATTAACTCTTTATTTTACTCAAAACATGCCATCTGACAGCTCTTTCTTCTTGGTTTTACATCACAAACCGTATTATAGACTTAAAAGGGATCCTTGACCATATTGGCCACTCCCGGAACCACCGGAACGTCCCGGGGGAACCTGCAGTGAGGACCAGTTAGGCATTTATCCCAAAACATGTCGTGTGCAGCTCTATCTTCATGATTTTTCATAATTATGATATTAGTAGACTTGAGAAAGCCATTGGCTACATTAGCCATTCCCGAAACATTTTTGGGCGAACTTGTAGTAAGGATCAATTACGATTTTACCCCAAAATATGAACTATAAGATTCACTGGTTTGCCTGATCCGGCTTTCCGATACATCTGAGAGTCTATTTATTTAGCTTTGGTTCGGATAAGCAAGCAATAATTCGATTGAGTATAGGGAAGAATGAGTTATATTAGTAGTGAGTTGGTCCTCCATCCGCTTCCAGGACGGCTTGGACGTCTCAATGTGTGTATCGCGTCTTTTCTATTTTCTTTGAATCTCGAAATAAATTTCTTAACATTCGCTACAAAATTTTTGTTTGTTTTTGTTACTGAAATTGTAGTAACTTTCTTAAGATCTCTTCAAAACATAGTTTTATAAGTATAAGTATAAGTTTTTTCTCTGCATCTACGTCAAATTGCCTCTAGAAGTTCTTGTGCACTTTCTACAGATTTTCCTGAACTCCAGAACTACTTACACATTTTCAAGTTGACTTCTTCTATTGTTAACTTTCTACTTTAAGCTGTAGGCTGGAGTCCATTTTCTCACAGACTTTTAAAATATCTATTGATTTTTCATTGAAATATTTTCAGGAATTCTCTAAGAGAGTTTTCAAACGCTTCCTCTTATCAAGATTTGACATGATACCTGTCCCCTGAAAAATCAATTAATAGATCAATAGAATAATCAGTCCATTAAACTACAACCAACAATGTTCTACTGCATGATCGATTCAGATTACGTTCTTTAACTATGGGAGTAAATTACAGAATGTGTAGAAACGAAGTTAGCCAGTCAAATTAAGCACTTGGTTCTTTAAGGCCCCTCTCACGAAGCGTAAGCTATAAGCTACCAAAATAGCAAAACACCGCTGACTTTGTTCTAGAATCAAGTCTTGGCCTAAGAATTATTCGAACACTATTTCAGAAACCTCTTAAAAGTGTTTGCAAATTTTGATCATTTCTTTAAATCGATAAATTTGAAAATCTCATATTTTAATACCTATTCCATTGCTATTCTCGGATAAATCTTCAGCGCTTTTCTTTTTTAAGTAACCTGAACAAACACTTATAATCATGATTCTTAAAGAATTCCTTTTATTATTCTTTGAGAATTCTTTTTACATTTTATCTGTCAATTGATCCACTATCGAATAACCGTTCACCTCGAGTAAGTATGGTTTCTCCCTAATGTTTTCATTCCGCATCCTTATTAAATATTTTTAAACTACCTAAGGATTTGACATAAAATGATTACAAAAAAACGTGTACTAATATTTCTTTCAAAATTTCCTTTTGTTCTCACTTTGCCCGCTTTTGTCATATGAAATTTATTGACTTACAGTTTCGCAAAATTAGCGCAGCGTTTAAGGAAAACTGACTTTTCAAGCAATTTTCAAGCTGATATATTGTTTCACGCTTCATTCAGCATCATACCGAGCCTATTAGAATTCATTATCAAGCCAGTCATGAATATGACATCAGCAATGTCAAACAATTAAAATCTCAGGTATTGCAAATAGATTCATATATTCTCAACCCTCTCTTTCTCGCTTTCTATCGTTCTCTCGCCATCGCAGAAGGCGACAAATCCAAACTGATTAATATTCATAAGCCAGCGCGTATCGTGGCTGCTGCAATTTATGTATACAAGCTGTAATCCGCGCTTTTCCAAGCGAACCACCCACACCTGGTTCGCCATTGTTTAACTCCCCAATGATCTCATTAACTTGGATTACACAAAGCCTACCGTTGGTGGTTGGGATGGCCCATATTTCACATCACATCAAGGCATTTGCAGCGCAAAAAAAAATGAAACCTTCCCTCTCACTCCATTAGACCCGAAGAACCGGATGCCCGCGCGGTCGCCAGGAAGTCAATGCATAACGCAAGCCAGAAACATAAAGGTCATGCGGTGTACGACGATCTATGTGTCGATAAACCTGCTGGCCGGACACGGGATGCCTTAATTAAATTGCTAGACTTTGCTGGGCATGGACCATCGATTCTGATATTGCCATCGGCTGGGACGATGGAGGGCAAGGCGTAGAGATTCATGGCCTGGAAACTTTGGTTTGCACTAAGCAATTCAATCCAATAGCACGCCCTGGAGTCCCCATCCATGGTGGAGACGTTTTTCAATTTGGGTCTAGAGTAAGTTTCCCATTTCCATGCGTCCTTCGCGTCGCCGTTCTTCAGTCTCCCGAATTTTTATGAACCGGCATTTAGCACCCTCCGGAACTGATGGCACCGATCTCTGGGATGCGGTAAACTTTTAGCCGAAATCTAAAGTTCAATAGAGCGAGTAGCTCATCTCTCTTCACTGGGTAATGAATTGGAAACAAATGTACATTGCCTTCCCCGGTGGGCGCTTAAATGGAAAAGGAAAGTTACGAAAAAAAATAATATAACCAGAAGTGTGTGAATGGTGTGAATTAGAAGGGACAAAATTTATAATGGACTTTTGGTTTCACGTGCGGACACTGAGTGTGATGTTGATGGTTGGGTGATGATGATAGGGATTTTTGTTTGCCATTTGGCTGTTTTAGGAAGGACCCGAGAAGATCGATCGAGATAGACTTGCCTCGTATTGGCAGTGAAGTGTGTGACCACGTTCCGGTAGCTGAAGATTCGGTTTAATGCGGGAGCGATTGGCAAAAATGGAACGATCGATACGAAGAATGGTGGTACTTGGAAATTGAATTATTCCAACAAATGCAATATTAGCATGTTTGCTGATTACTGTTATAGTGGTACGTTGAACTTATCGTAAGCTACCTATTTTGGAATTGGACTTATTCGTTCATAGAATTCCTGACTCTCAAGATAAGTAGTGATGTCTGATGTCGATATTTTATGGTGGTTTTTACTGGAATGATGGAGTTGTTTGAAAATATCAAACATTACGGGCTTTTTATAAGTAAAGAAACTCTAATTTTTCGTTCTCATGCTGAGGCATTGAGAGAAATAAAAAACGTACGAAAAATGCGAGCAAAAGACGGAGCATAAAAAAAACCGGTCTGTTTTATTCACAGTCTCATTCTTCATTCTTCTAAAGATTCTCAGCAAGCTAATCTTGTTTAAATGTTTGAGAAAATGCTGATTGAAAAAATGTTGATGTCTAGATTTTTAACAGAACTAAATTGCTCTGAATAAATCATAAAATTCAGTGAGACATTTTAAACTTTGGACATTTTAAACTTGCTCAAAGTTCTGAGTGGATGTTTCAAGAGGTTTTGAGTTCTCTCTTTTTTTTTTATTTCTGAGCTCATCTTTTTCGACATTTCGAATGCATTATCGTATCGCAACCAGGACTCTGAATCAATACATTATTCTGGAACCTAAGAAAATGTTGCTTCAGACTATGAGCTCAGGAGGATTCTCAACGAGTTCTACTTAGGATTCCGATTTAAACATACTCGAATTTTGATACGCTTCAAATTAAGAAATCTGCGCCTAAAGACGTCTCGTTATCAAAAGATAAATATGTTCAACTAGTGCAGTCTTCAAATAGAGTAAAGTTTAAATGTATAGACACGTACAATTTGGTGAGTTCATTCCAATTAAGAAAAATATGTTCAAGCTCATCTCGATCCACATCTACTTTATTTTCGTGAACAATTTTATATTTTCTAGACTGCAATTGAATCAACTATATGAGAAACGCTTAAAAACTTTTAGTTATGGAACATGTGATAAAAAAAGTGCATCATTTGAGCTCGAGGAGCTTTTTAATAAAATATTGGTTCTTCTTAGGGTTCGTTTTTAAATAGCCACAACTTTTTTTCCTCTTGCTATTCCTGATATTGACAGCATAATATTTCGACGATGAATATACGTCAAAAATAATTATAAAATGTTTGCGTCAGTTCAGTTCATACTTATAGTATGCCTTTAAATAGCATATTGGAAGTTGTAGCATTCGCGATGGTGCACGCGTTGTGATTGTGACGTTCAAGAACATGTTTCCACATAACCATTCCACATAAAGATACCTTAGAAATCTGTGAATTTACTGACGATCTTTTCAACGGATTGAACATTAGCATTAGCATTGACCAAACCTCGTGCATGGAGCTACGATTAGAAATGATTCGGTGACGTTCTACGAATACACTCATCGTTCGCTCACCTGGTCACGTCTATGCAACCGTTGGTGATAGGAAGGATTTGGTATCTACCTTAAGATGACACAGGAAATCCACGTAGCCTTCAGTAGATATCAAAATAAAAAGGAAATGAATAGCCGGAGAGAATAGTTGAACAGAATGCCCCGTTTAGTGTACAGAACAAAAATTTATTCATAAATGGTCGTTGGGAGCATCTAGTCTAAGAAGGTTAAGTGATGCTCCATGTCTCTTCAAATGGTTGGGATTAACTATAGTTAGCATTTACTATATTCCTAGCTATCTATTGCTTATGGTTATAGCGCCATCACTCGCTCTCTGAAAAGAGAAGAATGTCTGCAAATATAAAAACGGTTAGTGAAAGAGAACTGGTCAAATTCCTTGGATTGCTGCGACAACATTGCGTTACTCTAATATACAACTTTATGGATCATTATTTAATCAGTCATCATCACAATTTGTACCAAACACATTTCTTAAGCCGAAGCATCATTTTTTGGATCATTATCTAAATATTAATCGAGTATCTGGACCTTGCATAGCATAGCAATTTCTAACCATACACTATCTTGGGTGAGCTGGTGAAGATGGAACGATGGAAACGCCATCGCGGCAAGCAGCTGCCTTGGAAATGACAGGCTCTCCATTCATCCATCGTTTTGCACTACACCTGGCAAGGTCCTTATGATCAGAGTATTGGTCAACGATTTCTCAAGATGTTGAGTGAGTTTTACTTGGGAGATGCCCTCTTAGCATTCTAGTTGTTTTAATTAATGTATTTTGAGATTCTGTAAGAATTTGCATATATTGCTTAAGCATATATTTTCCAGTGAACAAAACTCACTTCCGAATGCCTGGTATGCGTATGCAGTATTATGAGATCATCATTTAGTTCTGGGTATGAGAGTGAATTATTCTTAGAACCTCCGCTAGTTTCTTACAGTATCGTGCTATGATTTTTTTTTTGCAAAACCAGCATGGAGCTCTAAAATAATTTGGCAAATTCTACTCAGTTCTACTTTCTTGTTTCTAGTCCCAATTCTGGTTTGGACTCTAATAATACTCTGAAATCAAATTATGCTCAGCTTTCTGAACCAATCGTTTTGATTAGCATACAGAGCACATATTGAACAAAATTTCTAAGTAATTCTTACGGGTATTTTAGGGTAGTCTTACTTTAGTGAAATCTTGATCAATATTTCGAGCAAAGCTTGCTCAATATTGCAAGAATTTTTTTTCTCAATGTCAAACGAATTTCAATAAAGATTCAGACCGAATGATGCTCAGAATTCACAGTAAATCCTTATCAGGACTGTAAGATGACCTTGATGTTAAGTAGTTTTTGCTCAGTATTTGTTTTTTACAATCTATGATGATTATGTAGGGACGATGTTTTTTTACTAATCCCATCATTCCGCAATTTATTCGAAATCAGAGAATTGTCACGCAAGTTGGGTGGTATGAAATATTTGTATTTGTTATTGTACATAACCAAACTTTATTACGAATAGCAACTTATTTATTCACTTGCCAATCCCACGATTATTAAGCAAAGGATCCAAAAAGGAACCATGAGATTAATATGAGAACAGTTGCCTACAAACAATTGAATAAGATCAAATCACTCTGTTTTCAAGCACTCAAGCTTGTTGTTGGAAGGAAATTCTTTATATCCCTGTAGATACGTTTAAGTGATGTTGCCTATCGATCCACCCAAACCGGTTTTGGCCCTTCATACAATGGCATGATTAGGATAATCAGTGGTTATTAAAGGTTGATCAAGTCTAACAGAGAGGAGAGCCCATTGCTGTCGGACTTAGTTTCCGTTCTACAATGGGTGGCAGTACATATCATACATCATGTAATCACTCTGTTATAACGCATCCTATCGTGACCGGAAATTTTCACTAAACTAGTTTTTCTCAGGGTTCTGAGCTATTCCTTCACAAGATGTTCATTCAATCATTTTCAGATTTTTTTTTATCAAATTCTGGTAAGTACTTAGAACGAGTCCTGCTCAAGATTTAAAAAAAAATTTACTCAGCGATCAGAGATAATTTTGTTGCTCAAAATCATAGAACACAATCGTTTTTTTTTTTAATTTTTGAGAAATTATATGTAAGCACATAGCGAGAAGTCAACTTTTTATTAGTTATGAATCAATCTTCTTTGGCATTCTTAACGAAATTCAAGCAAATGTCAAGTGTGTTTTGATTTCGTCCAATTTTTGCAACTTCAAACGAATTTGTCTCTTGATTTAGGGAAAATTTTAATTATGCTTAATTTGTTGTACTTGCCTCTCATAATTATTAGACCCCAGAACCGAAACAGCTAATATATAGATAAAGGTGCCAGTGAATAACGATAAATTAAATATAAAAAAAAAACAAATCCTAAAGATAACAAAAAATCACGTTTGAAATAACTATGCTTCGACTAGCAAAAATAACCATCGAAAACATTATTCTAACTTCCAAAAATACCTCGCGAGAATGCATGAAAATACTTCTGAGTTGGAATAACAGTATTTTTGTGAAAATCCCTGTAGGAAATTCTGCCAAAGGATACTCTTGAGGAACATTGTGAAAAACACCTCTCCAGCGGAAGACTTGAAGAACTTATAGACGTATTTTCTGGAGAACTATATGTAAGAATTTCTGCAGCCATCTTACACAAAATTTAAAAAATAACTCTGCAAAACCCCTTGCGTTACTTTAAAATTAACAATTAAATATATGAGATTATGAAATTCGTTAAAAAAATCGTCTTAGATTTCTCCAACATATCAGGATTTTCTCCATGAATAACTCCAGAAATTACCTTATTTAAGGTGTTCTCCAGAGTTCCATTCCTTCAGAATCACAAAACTTTACAAGCTTAAGGACTTCTAAAAAAAAAAAATCATAAGAATGTTTAAAAAAAACTGCCGATGAGATGCCAGAAGAAGCTCCTAAAGGAATCCATCGAGGAATGCATATAAACTCCTGAAGAATACCTATAGAAACGCAACAAAGAAAATTTCAAGGAAGGTCTGAGAATTTTTCATAGAATCTTTGAGAAAATTTTCTTAAAAGATTATCTTTAAAAAAATGAACAAATCATTTTGGGGCATACACACAAACTGATTTTCAGACTGTCATCTGTCACTGTAGAGTTAGCAAGGGCTGGATAGTCAAGAACAAATGTACATAGTTGTTATTTGCTCAGGAAGTACCCGTACATCGGTCCTAAGCTCTGTCCCAAGCCTCTCATGAATGGCCCCTAAATATTTAATTTACATCGTAAAACCTCTCATTAAGTCTGCCAAATTCCTAGAAAGTGCGAGCTGTTTAGTGGAATACCTGTAACTAGAAATGAGAAGAAAGATTAGTATTTTCCATTTAATTCCAACTACCTTTAGAAGAAGTCTGAACATTGTAGACGAAATACGCGTATCTGTCAAGATAAGCAATAAATGTAATTGGAATTAAAGGAAAAATACTGAGCATGAGCATGAGCATGATTGACTGCTTGCGGTTACTACTCTGTTATTGCCAGATCGGCTGTTATTACACAGAGAACCAACAGATGATGTTTGGGACTAACAGTCATCCTCAATGTGTAAAAACTGGCGATCTAGAATTAAAAAAGCAATACCAGCGCCGGCCGCATCCATGCATGTCAAATAAGGATAGAGTAGAAGTATGTTGACGTGATACTCGCTTTGATGGAAGCCGAGAACACCTCTGCACTTCCACGAGAACTCACTGGGATGTTGGATATATGGGGTAGGGTTAGCAGCATGGTTCGTTTTGATAAACGGAACGCTGAATTTAGGTAGGGTTACTATTTTGATAACCGATAACCATAAGATTTTAGACGTTGTTTCCGGTTTATTCTCCAGACATCCGGTTGACCGGAGATGTACAGTATAATTACTTAAAATTTTGATTCCGATTTAAACCAGCAGAAAATATGAATGCTATTGTGGTCAGGCACAAGTGTGCGTGGTGCACAGTACTGGAATATAAAAATGTCACGAAATAAAGCTATTAGTTTAAGAATGGCAAGCGTAAAAAGAAAAATAAAGAAAGAAAAAATTAAAGTTGAAATCAAGTTTAATAAATTCGTGTATAACTATTGACGCGCCGAAACCTATAGTAAACGGAACAGGAAAGACGAGAATATTTTCAACGCGACGTAACTTATTTCGGACTACCGAACGTTCAGCCGTTGAAAGCTCGGCAAAAAAATACCACCTAACACTGCAAAAAAAATTCTAAGTGTGTGTGTGTGTGTACAATCTAACACTCATTGGCCGCCAATGGTATTATGGAAGAAACAACAATCCATCAAGTGATCATTGGAAGCAGCTTTAATCCGAGATCTAGAAAGTGATAGCTCTACTGTTGATCCAGAAACCCATTTCAGAATGTCTGGAGAGTCACGCCCATTTCGAGGTTACTCTCATATACAATAAGCCCCGCATGTAAACATTACCGATATCATTTGGTTATATAGTTATAGTCCGATACATCTCACCTATGGCCGCTTCCTTAATTACACTCGCTTGTTCATTCGTAAACATGAACATTCTCGACGTTGATTCGTAATTAGCTTCATGCACTCGTGACAAAATGAGCGCAAAAATTGACGTTGCTAAACCGCCCGTTAAATATGCCACCTACACAACTACGTGGTGAACGCATCTGAAATTATGAATTGGAATTAAATGAATAATACTAATCAAAAACAAAGATTCTTGTACAGAAAAGCGGAAGAATGTATTCCAAACTGCAAAGTGTCAGGTGCACTTGCGACCAGTGGGGTTACCAACAGTGGGCCAATTTTTAATCGTTAGTTCCTATTGAAATGTTCCTATTCAATTGTTTGCTTCATGGGCCTATAACAATGAAAGTAGAATTGGTAAAAGGTTGGATCCTAAAATAGACAAATATTTTAAATTTGTGGTTTTTAAGTGGACAAGCAATTGCTAAAAATGTTTAGCTATTTTTCCTCATTTATCTCAAAAATCTGTAATTTTTACATACAAATATCTGTTTGAAAAGTATGAAGAAAATCTGTGTCAGTCTAAATGAATTTGTGCATGTGGCAACTCTGCTTACAAGCGCTTTTGAATTTACCCCTTTTTCAGCTTATAGACTGTTCAAGAAAGTATAAGCACACTTTCAAAATAACAAAAAAGTCATGTTTCTTTTAGTTTTAATAATTTTATTTGGCAAATCATATTTGTATTTGTGTTTTATATGATATTTTACTCTCGTTTAATCAAAATATTTAATCATAGCCCAGACTCCTAACTTTTCCTCGAACATGACCCATTAGCTTCTGCACAGTGGTACTTCCCACCATTTTGACCTCTTTTGGCCAATCTGTTTTAAATTTTTGGATGTCGTCCGCTGGTTTTATGAATTTTCAAAGCTTTGCTTTGGGTAAAGCCCAAAAAGTGTCGATTGGCCGTGCCTCCGGGCAGTTCGGCGGATTTATGTCTTTCGGCAGGAAACATACATTTTGACTTTTATACCATTCTAAAGTGTCCTTTGCGTAACGACATGACGTCAAATCAGGCCAAATCACTACTTGACCTTCGTGCTGCCTGATCATCGGCAATAATCACTTCTGGAGACATTCCTTAACGTATTTCTGAGTGTTCATCGTCTCCGTTGTGACGTACTAGATGTTTTACCACACTCGCATATTGCCTGCCAAACCATAACCTTCTTACCAATTTTTTCGGTAAAATTTGCCTTCTCCGTTCCATGTCTTTGTCTTCGCTTACAGTTTAGAATTTTGGTCCGGGAAACGTTTTGTAATCTAGTTTCACATACGTTTCATCGTCCATTATTATACACAATAACGAGTCATAGAGTTTGCGGGCCCGTGGTTTCACGGACGCGGCCTGTTTTGGATTCCTTTTGGGGTTTTTCTGCTTCCGGTATGTTTTTAGTCCAAGTCTTTCTTTGGCACGCATGACGTTACTCGACGAGGTCCCTAGTTTTTTCGCAACATCCCGAACGGAAGTCGCTGGTTTTTGCTTGTAGGCATCCCTGATCTTTTTATCGATATCCGGACTAACAGGACCAGATTTCCGACCACTCTTCGGCGCATCTACAAACGTACACTGTTCTCTATGTTTTCGAATCGCAGATCGTACCGCTCCGACGCTTACACCCTCTTCCTTGGCCAATTTTCTCAAGGAGAGTCCGCTCATAGTGCACCATTTGTGCACGATACTTTTTCGTTGTTCCGGAATAAGACCGCGCATTTTGATAGGTAACACAAAACTGAGCACTTTTTTGATGCTATGTCATTTAGAAATGTGTAAACAAAACGACGCAGCCAAAACATGTTGGAATATTTCATTATATTCAAAGTGACCGTTAAAATAAGGTGTGCTTATACTTTCTGGAACAGTCGTTACTGCCTTTCGTGAATCGACACAATTGTTCCGTTCTATTTTGGCCGGATTTGGCATCTTGTCATTATGGTAAAAAAGGCCATGGAGTAGTATGCTGCCAACAACGTTCAAGTGTAGCCCAAGGGCAAGAACCCTCCCAACACGCCAGAGCTACGCCCAATCATACAATATTGGGCCATTGTCAGGCGGAACCTTAAGAAGACTCAAAAAGCTGTTGTGAGCGGAAACAATTCAAGGCAGACTGGCGTTTTGTGGCGAATAAAGTTGACAAGGAGACTGTATAAAATCTCATGGCACGTGTTAAACGAAAGACCCGGCAATTCGCATTCGGTAAAAAGGAAGCTTAGCTGAATATTCTTCCTGTATTCTGTATTAACTGAACTTGAAAAAGTGAAAAAAACTTGACTTATTAATAAAATTTTTGATAGACTCACACACATAACTGTTTGACCAAATTTTGATTAGAACACCCTTTACTTGTGTATATATATAATGCGATATTACTTCTAACTTGATTCGTTATTTGACAATAATCCTTGCAGATAAAATTAGTTAAAAAGTTATAATTCTCTGAACAACATAATTTTTCTAAAACTTCGTTTTTTGGACCACCCTTTCCTAAATTGGGTCACCCTAATGATAAGATGGAAAATTCGAGTCATATTTTTTCCGTAAAGGAACAAACTCACCAAATATTGTGAAATTCTAAGATCCACATCGTCTTTTTGGTTCGGAATTACTGAATTATCAAATTTTACGGATGTTCCGGAACTTCCGGAAGACCATGCAATGGCCACTCAGAGCAATACATTGTTCTCAATATCACTTAACTTCTTACATTTTATGTACAAATAGTTTTGAAGAAAAAAACGTATTGCTTTAGGACAAGACTAATAAATTTACTATGTTATCGGATTTTTCGGATATTCCAGGGGACCATAAAGTTGCCATATCTCAATAGTGTGATCTAATACGACTATTTAGATAGTTTTTTTTTTTCAGCTGCCCAAAATTAAAATTTAGCTATGTAAAATTCGTTTTCAGACTTTTTTTTGTATAAAATGGAATCACTGTGCGCCGTGAGGACGCCAGAATTATTCGAATGGCTAAACAAAACCCGTTTTTTTCTGGATGTTGAATGCCAAAACTATCGAAAATAGCGATGTTATTAAAGAATGTCCGTGACCATGCACATCACCACAAAAGAACTGAACTGAAAAAAATGAATTTTAACAGACACATAAAATTCCGGTAGTTTTATCGCAAGAAAAATCAAGTACACAACGTAATTGTTTGCAATCTATCATACAACAGGACTGATTTCAGCGATATCTGGCTAAAATTTACATGAAAGATCCCATCAATGTATGCCAAATCTAGCATTCCCTTTATGTGCATTGATAACACACAAAAAAATTGTGGGGACTTAAAATTTGTAGCATCAAACATTTCAATTCAGAGTGCAGTTATAATTTTATACTCTAAACCACTTCGTTATCTCCCTGCTGCAAACCGATGCAACTCCGTCGTGAGTAGGTACTCAACTGGTAGTTACCCCATTCGGGCGCCGTTCTAATTTCCACGGCAAAACAATAGTTTTGTTGAAGAGCCATTCCAACATCAGAGACGGCTTTAATCTTTTAGTTACGAGATCAAGCACCGCTTCCACTGCTGCTTGGTTGTCACTTGCCGCTCTGCCGGTGGGTCGTTGCTGCATTGCCGTTTGGCTGGAAAGTACAATGGCTCTCGTGTCTCGCACATACCGCAAACATTACACAGGGGTGCTACGAATTGCGCTATGGGAGTTAACGTCCAACTACGGCATTCAAAAAAGGTGACTCGATAGCGCCACTCGTCGCGTTAGAGTGGGAATTCCTGTATTTCCTAGACTAGACCTGATCCGTGCCAGGGTTATAATAAGTGCACAAAACAAAGGAAATTCGCCAAACCGGCTTCTGAACCAACTTTCCGACAATGAACGAACACAAAACTTAAACAACAAGTGTAATATCCTGTCTTCTTTGAAATCTAGCAATAAGCGGTCACCGCACTTTCCCGTCCCTACTTGCCTAAATGCATGCTGGGTCGGTCCAAAATGCGAACAAAGACAAACTACAGTAAACATGCAGTAAGGATCTCATTCGTCTCGCAACGGTGCTGTGGAGTCCTTCGAAGAACTAAGTTCAGCATTCTCGCGGTGTGCAGACAAAAACAAATCTATACTTTGTCCTAGTTTTCAGCGCGCGGAACAGCGGGTTGCAACCCTCCGCATGCTGCTGTGCTCGTTGTTTGACAAATTGTTGCTGCCACCCAGCATTCCTTCGGGGGAGAGCAAAACAGCAGTTGCGATGGCGACGGAATAGGTCAACGATCTTTTCCCCCAGATTCTGCTTTCGCCCGAAAAGCGTGTGGTGGTGACATGGATTTTGCTTCTTCCGATTTCTTGGAAGTTGTTCAAATTTTTATTCGCGTATTGTGCTCGTTGAAAGTATGACAATTTGGATGATTATCCTTTCCCATTTCGAGTGCAATGTCCCATGAGGGTGCCGGTGGCAGCGACGACTGGAGGATGGAGCTTATATATATGTTCTTCTATCACTTGACGTTCATGCTATGATGAAATTTTTTATTACCGGGTTGATAAATTTTCAGAACAGCGTCATGGTTTAGTACCTAACATTTGTCGAACAAACGCGCATCCAGCACACTGGACTGATCCGTCAGTGCTCAACTTGTCCGTAATCAAATTTGAGCTTTGTTAAAAAAAACGCTCAGAAAATTTCAAGTAGGCTTGTTGTTTACATTACCAGTAGGTGATAAAATTTCGGAAAATACAACGAAATTCCCAGTAGAAATGAGTGTTCTTCGACAGGCATTGCTCCAATGCCATCCCATCAAATCAGCAGCATTCCATCAAGTTCGCTTGTGCTCCATCTTTCGATTTCGTTCGGGTAAGATATTCGATCCTATGTTTACCATATTTACCTAACTTTTCAGCAGACATAGGAAAAATCGCTCTGTCATCAACACGTCCCAACTTTGTGATGTTGACAGCTATTGAATACCCATCTTTTGGCGATAAAAGACGTAAGTTGCGTTCGATAGCATCGTAGGAGGGAAACCAACTCCCCCGCGACATGCCAAATGTATTGAATAAGCCACATCAAATCATCTTTTGTGTGCTTCCTAAAGGCTTAAAATTCCTTCATCGAAATTGAAATTAGTGGTTGGGTTGACTTCACTGATGGGTATCCTATCACAATTCCCTCGACAGGACATCGATAGGGAAGATGGCTCTACCTCTGCTTCCATCGGTTCCGAAGGAGGAGCACAGGGATCAATATGACGGGAAAGTTTCCTTTTCTGCGTTTTATATCCTCCATTTAAGCAGACGTTTTCGTTTATTGGGAAACGGCTGTTTTCGGTCAACAAGTAGCTTGGCCAATTAGTTCCAGCAATTCTAGCAACCTCCGGTTGAGTCTATATAATCTCAACCCTTCTTGAAAGTACGTCAATAAACATCCCCTCATCAGCACCATATATTCAAATGCTTTTCCATTAGCATCTATATAATGGCCCTCGCTGGAAAACCCTTCCATTATCTCAAGAGGAAGCTAATTCCACACTAAAGGATCATTGCAGGAAACCCATCGCCCAATTACTCTAGTCGACGACAGTAAAACACACAGGCCGATAGATAGCTAGACGAAGAAAGATGTGATGGAATACGGAAAAATCTCATCCTCGTTTTGAACGAACCACCTTCAAGCGAGGAAAATTACCAATGGAGCGTAAAGTTATGTAAATTAGTATGCGCTGAATGGAAAAATGAGTTGTCGATTGATATTCAATCAGCGGGCCACCGGAATGGAATTCCCTTGAATCAATAAAAGCTGTCACCACCATGGTCGCTTGTGGTTGGGAAGTGTTTTGAGGAATGGTGATTCAAATGGAATACTTTACAGTAGTGACGACCGCAATTGGGCGATGTTGATGTGAGGGGATTCTTAGTCGATGTACCCGTAAATCAATCTCCAACCTCAATTTAATTATTTCTAAATCTTGCACAACCAGGTCAATCGTGCAAAATGGTTGGGTTGCGGAAAAGGGTGAATGTGTTACGCAAAATCGATCAACCCCGGATTCTAGAATGTCTCACTTTCCACATCAGCGTAGAACTGCGTTATGGGATGAGCAATGCCATATTTGCTCCTATCCCGAGGATATTGTATCAACACCGTTTGTTGTTATCACTTCGTCAAGCGCGAGGACTTGTGGATGCTGCGGATGCTGATAATGCCGTCGGAAACTGGTGGGATCAGCGCGATGATGATATGACTTCTATCGAATATTTATCTCGTCACGGGCTTGTTAGCGCCTTGTTATATGTGCAAACTTGGAACGATGATGTTTTAAAGTTGAACAATTTAACGTTATTGGAGACAAATATGTTTAAAGGGAAATGGAGCGCAACGTCATCAGCCTTCTCGAGTCTGAATAGTGGTATCATGAACTTAAAACAATAATTTGAAAGTTCACTGCCCGGAAAAGTAAGACGAGTTGATGGAAGTCAGATATTTATGAAAACTCCAATGAATACCTGTTGCATTCCTTCACACAGTTGATTAAAGTGTGTTCCGATCAAAATTTGGTCAAACAGTAATGTGTGTGAGTCGATCAAAGTTTTTATTAATAAGTCTAGTTGTTTTTCTTTTTCAAGTTCAGGTAATACAGAATACAGGAGAAACATTCAGCTAAGCTTCCTTTTTACCGAATGCGAATTACCGGGTCGTTTAACACCTGCCATCAGATTTTGTACAGTCTCCTTGTCCACCTTTTTCGCCGCAGAACGCCAGTTTGCCTTGAACTCTTAGGAACTTCTTGGGTTTCCGCTTGACGATGGCCCAATATTGTTCGAGTGGGCGGAGCTCTGGCGTGTTGGGAGGGTTCTTGTCCTTGTGCCTTTTTTCGTTATGGCAAGATGCCAAATCCGGCCAAAATAGAACGGAACAATTGTGTCGCTTCAGGAAGGGCAGTAGACGTTTTTGTAGGTACTCGCTCAGATAAATTTCCTGGTTTACGGTTCCGGTCGCAATGTAAACGTTGCTCTTCAAGCCACAGGTACAGATGGCCTGCCACACCAGATATTTCTTCGCGAACTTTGACAGTTTAATGTGCTTGAAAATATCTGCGAATCTTCCCCGTCCGGTTACCGTATAAAACTTCTGTTCAGGAAGCTGTTGAAAGTCTGCCTTGACGTAAGTTTCATCGTCCTGTACCACGCAATCAAACTTCGTCAGCATCGTCGTGTACAACTTTCGCGATCGTGCTTTGACCGACGTGTTTTGTTTATCGTCACGAATTGCAGTCACCACTTTCTTGTAAGTCGACAGCCCAGCTCGTTTTTAAGCTCTATCCACGGTTGAAGGCGCCACTCCCGGCTTCTTTGCGACATCTCGGACGAGGAGGTTGAGGTTCTGCTCGAAACAGCGGGCAACTCTTTGTGTCGTCGCTGTGGCCTCCGGATTTCGATTTCCCCCTGATCCCGTTTTCCTGGCTGTCGACAAACGTTCACCGAACACTTTTAATACGTTGGTAACAGTTGATTTAGCCACATTCAAACATTCCGCCAACTTGGCGTAGTTTGAATTTTCGCCAGGCACGTGCAAAATTTTGATGCGTTGCTTCTATTCCCCGACGACATTTTGATAACTGAAGTGCTAATCTCAAAATCAAAATAAAGGCATGATGATACACGCACACATCTTCAAAATGAGGGTTGTACAACATTTTTTAATGCACGATGAAAGGAAATGTGTCAAGTTTAAGTCGACCAAATTTTGATCGAAACACCCTCTAATGCCCTTAATCGCACGTTGATATTAATCTGCTCCAGAAAGGCACTTCTGGGCTCCAAATCAATTAGCTGGCAATTGTTCTCGTTACTTGGCAGACGGAACAGATCCGTCAGCGGAAACCTTCGCAAAGCGAATGGTAGACATCTGATGTAGTTTGGATTCTAGACAGAGGAGCAATACTTCAAAACCGACCGCACCATGGACCAATATGAAGAATTAGAGCCATATGTATATCAGAAAAGTCTTGCTCATAAATCTTTCTCAAACATCTTAATTTACACGTGTAATCGTTATGGAGCTGATGGGCAGTGGTGGAAAATGTACTGTAGTATGATATTAATTCCATAACATTTTACAATTTTCATCACGACCAAATTGAACACACGAAAAAGTGAATCGTCGTAGGATAAAATTCCATGACATTCTTGTACTTTTTTCTAAGGGTAATGAAACGTTTGTGATGTCACCAGTGCGATGGTTCAAAAAATGTTGTGACATAGATTTATTTCGCTCAGAACTTTGTTCATTGCTGGCTTATTACTGCATACATATAATGTTTATTATTTGGAATTAAACTATATGAATGGATACTAACTACCCACAAACAAAGATTACCAAATAATGGGTTTTTATTCAAGTCACACGCCGCAGAAAAAGCACGACATTTTTCAATCCCATTTTCTAGTCTCTTCGTTCGCTTGAACTGTACACATAAACTGTTGGTTGTGTGCGGGGCTCAAATTTCGCAGCTGGTGACTGTTTAGCAAAAAAAAAATGTACATTTACCACCTCTGCTGGTGGGTTGATACATACTGATCTAGAGCTTCAGAAGTCTTGTCAACGTACATCGTAGTTTGTAGTCTGAGAGGATCGGCAGTCTTATTCGAAAAAAAAGTATTAATCTCGCATTTTTTCGGATTAATCATCATTCGATGAAGGATACACAAGTGAGCAAAAGTTTGTAGCTCCCTCTCTTAGGTCAAACTAGTCATCTTTCCGATGTTAAGAGGGTTTACATCATGCTGTAGACCTGCCTGTGAGAACAAGTATTTGAACAGTAGTGAAAGTATCACATATTCTGCTCATTTACTTCGCTGCCACGTCGTAGAACGTTTATATCAATGCACATATATCAGGTGTGATACTGGCGGGATATGCCGCAATTCATAGTTATATTTATGTATAATTATATGGAAACGAACTCACTAATAAAAATATATCGAAATGAAGTGACCGAATCTTCTCTGGCAAATCTCATTTTTTGTTTATTATAGCGAAGCTGTACAGACTGAATAAAATATCCTATCCTATCTAACAAAAGTCTTAACCTTATTTATCGTCACATTGTAATCAAAATGATGGCTTACTTCATTGAATCTTCGAAGGCATCTTTGCAGTGGATGATATTCACCGAAGACTGTTCGGTGCCTCGAAATCCACAGAAGCTGTCGTTGTCGGGAACTGCGAGCAGGAACATAAAATTTAATTTGTTGCAGTCCAAGCGGTTACTTTATACATCGTATGCAAACAATCTCTGCAAGTAAATCCTCCGCTGGTGAAGAGGCTCTAGGGTTATAAGTTGACACCGGTATTCATATGGAGGCAGTCGGAGAAAGTCGTTGCACGGCAGGTTGCGCAGATCAAATCTCATGAAGCAACGTTGAACTCGTTGAACTTGATAGGAAGCCCTTACATAACCTCCATATTCGAGGAAACAGTACTGGACTTTCAATGCGTGAATATCGCGAAAACGGCACAGTTTCGACGAACAAAACCAAGTACGGCAAAAGCTTTAGCGGAAATTATGGAAATATGTTCGTTGAAATTCAGCTTACTATCCATCGTTACCCCTTAATTTTTAGTAAAGTTGACTCGTCCAAAGTACTTCTGAATGTAGCAAGTAGTGAAAAGTTATATTCGAACGGCTTCTATTGAAACTTATGATCTTGCATTTTATAGCATTCATCTCCCTTCCATTGGAAACATACCAGTTTGATACAGTTTCAAGGTCTTGCTGTAGCAATCAGCCATGCTCCTGGTGGTTCTGAAAACTTTTAGATCGTCGGCGTACATGAGTCGGTGTGATTGTAAGCGATGGCATAAATCATTTACGAAGAGACTAAAAATTAACGGGCCCAAATGGCTGCCTTGTGGTCCACCGAACGTCATCTCGTAGCTGTAGGAATATACAGATCCAAGCTTGGCGTACGCAGATCTACCATAGAGATACGAGCGTAACCAGATTATAAGCCATTCAGGAAATCCTAATCGTTCCAGTTCATTTAGCGTTAACTCATGCGGTACCTTGTCGAAGGCTTTGGAAAAGTCGATGTATATACTGTCAACCTGGTATTGCTCTTCAAGACTACTTTTGAGAGTGCTGACGTATGACATGAGGTTAGTGATGGTTGATGGATTTTTAACTGTGATGAAATTCGGAAATGACAGACTGAGAGGCTCTATACATTTTGTCGTGAATAATCGATTCCAAGATCTTTGGGATACAGCACCAAATTGAAATAGGACGATAATCTTCTACGCAGTGTGTGCTGCCAGATTTGTGTATAGGCGTTACCGCAGCCAGTTTCAATGCATCAGGAAAACTCCTTCTCACAAAGAATAAGACAAATAGGTTACAGGTTCTGCAAGTACATTGGCACATCGTTTGACAAACGCAGGAGGCAGAATGTTCGGGCCAACCCTCTTCGACGAGTCTATAGAGCTCAGAGCGATTTTAGCTTCTACTGCTGATAATGTATGCCTTGAGAAATTAATCATGTAAGATGGCAAGCTTTCCACCAGATTCTGGGAATTCTCTCGGCAGCAGGCTCGAACGGCGGTTTGAATTTCAAGAGATGTCCGGGCCAACCGCCAAATGATTTATCGAAGGAATTTGAAGAGAACGTTACCAGCTTTAAAAAACTAGCTATAAAAGAATGATGACTGTGATAGGGAAGTCAGCACATGTCAGCAAAGAGCGGGCAGCGATTGCTAAAAAACAAACTTCAAACAAGATATTTAGTTATTGGTTATGTTCAATACTGAATCATTTTATGAAATATTTATTATATACCGCAGGCAACTAATCCGCTATGCACAACTAGAAACTACAATGAACTCAACGTACCCGCTTTACTATAGATCTGTAAAAATGGTTGGTCTGACGTTCCGCAGTTCGGCTTGAACTATCCGCTATAGAATTCGTTGGTTGTTGAACGCGCTTAACATTTACTGCGGAACGCGGCATTTAAAGCAATGCCATGTACAGCCGGGGTGGGATAATTGCAATTTCTAAGAGCACAAGAGTAAACTTCAACCAAACAAACGCTTTAGTTGGCAAACTGACATGGTCGTCCTGGAAAGGACGGATTAAGGTCGGGAAAGAAACATGGTTCGCGATTGAACTCGGGTTTTCTTTCTTGGTTCAGCTCCTCGTCATTGCGGGTAACCATTTGCAGGTGACATGGGATGATTGATTCTTGGCTCGTTGTCATGGGCGGCTTCAAAATGCGAAGGTGTACCCGTTATATAACATTCATCGCTGCCTAGGAGACGTTCCTTACTTAAATATGAAGTCTGTGCTAGGAAAGTACTGTGTAGGGTAAGGGGATGTAATGTTAGCCTAGCTCCTTCATTTGGCCTATGTACCAAATATGTCATTAATTCAGCGATAATCAACAAAATTGTGTTGCTTTCCCGTTAAAAAACGATCTCAGCTTTTTAGACATCATGATTTCACTGTTTAATCTGAACAGATTATCTCCATGTCTTTAGAATGATCTAAATTTGGCAATATTGGACCGTTAAACCGAATAATGCAGCTTAGAACTGTTCACATAGATAAAATAACAATGATTTAACAAGAAAACTGTGGGCCCAATATTAGGAACATATTTTTTTCTTTGTTCCCAACTATGGCCTGTTGTCTAAAAAACTTAGTAAAAATTTTGTTATTGGTAAAATTTTCAATGGAAATGAGTTTCGATTGCATATTCTCCAAATGGGTCATTTGAACACAAATCAAAGGAACAAATCCTATGCAGAGTGAATTATTATGTTTTCATTATCAAGGAGCCAATAAATCATATGGGAAAATCTCTAAAGCATTTCAAAGCAGTTATAGTTCAGTTGGCTTTGTGAAAATTTATCTTGGGTAAAGCGAATAAAGCTGGCAATGCCTTAAATCATAAATTCAGGAAGAAAATCGTACGACTGCATCTTATAAAAAATCAATTGCATGGGACGAAGTTGCATCAATGAATAGGCCCAATTTGATACTTTTAGACCGACATTACATCCATATCCCTCGAAAGTTTCTGACTTTATAAAATGAGTTGTATTGTTTTTCATGATACATACTACCAAATGTTTTAATATTCGTGTCTAAGCAAGTGTATAACTAGCTAAATATCACGTACAGCTGAAAAACTGTATGAGTTATAATCAAAAATGTAATCGATCGTTGCATACTAGGCTGAGTTAAGGGACACATACCCTATTTGGTAAATTTACTCTGATAAATCAACATTATAAGACATCACCTTTTATTTACGTTAGGTGTCTGAAATGACGGATTCAAATGTAATGTTACTATTAAATCAGTTTCGCTATTCTCGAGATAGTTAATGATCCCAAGCCTTAGATTCAAGCTGATTACCAAACTGCGACATCTGCAACATTACCACTAAATTAGATCCTATTTTCCACCAGTACTTCACATTATTGCATAGCTATATGGAGCTATATAATCATGGAACAATACAAATCGGTGCACGAAGGGTGTAAAATAAACCGCCATTGCCTTCATCAGTGTCACTTGCGCGCGTGTATGGGAATTTGTGTCCGCTGGCAAGTAACACGCCGGTAACGGAACCAGCTGATGTTGGTCCTTACATTTCCCTGGAGAAATCTGCGAACGTAACTGTTGTCGTGCTTGTAGCCATACCCAGCGGTTTCCTATTTGCATTTGAAAACGGGATATTTATATCGTGGGATTTTGCGTGAAAAATGAAGCTGGAAATTCTAGCGTGCAGTTTGAAAATGGCCTATCTTCGTTGATCGATTCTCTTCATCGTCTTGCTCTCATATGAAAACGCGTCTGCAAAAGCATTTTTCACGGAATTCATTTTTCAATCTACCTAAATTTAAGCAGTCAGCCAAAGAGATTGTCGATGAAGAATTGATTAGCGAAGATAGGTCGTTTTAAAATGTTACGCGAGCATTGTTTTTTTTTGAAAACTAACTTCGAAATTCATCTCGCTTCTTTCGCGATGATAACAAACGCTGCTCACGATGTGGTGGTTTATGTGGAGGTGAAAAATGTATATCTGCACTTGCCAATTCGAAAAATGGAAAGCATGCTGCAGTTCTATAATCTCTCCGGATACATTGTCGGCACACGAACCGCAATATATGACCACGCCAAAGTGCAAATAAAAAAGGATGCGATAGCAATGCCGTAAATGATACCCAGCACGAGCGGCCAGGAAGATAACCTATCTAATCAGCAAAAAGATCACGTTTTCTGCATGACCATGGTTGGCGGCAGTAGAGAGAAAGGTGTTCTGCAGCACCTTCTAATGGTTGCAGTAAATAGCACTGCTTTCTTTGCGGTCATTGGCGAGTTCGGTGCGGAATTCGCTACCTGAATAGGAATGTGTTTGTGTGCGCTTTTACAGCTCAAGGTTGCCTCATTTGTATGTGCTCATTAATTCCAAAAGGATTGCCACTACCTTCTATTGTCTGACAGACATAATCCTTGAAAATAGGGAGGCCTCGGGGGATTTTGTTGTGGTAAATATGCATAATTTTCTTACTTGGGATTCTCGCTTAGGATGCAATTAGAGTTCTTACTTGAGGATTTTTAACATGTTTTAACGAACAAATATTTTTCCTAAAAAAATGGATAAATGCATCATTTCAAGTTTCATAGATTACCAAAAAGAAAATGTCCAACTGGGACAGCCGATCCACAATAAAACAGTTTAAATAATTATTAATCACCGATTGAAACCTAGCTGACCTCGCCACAATGCTTGATTGTTCCTCCACCCATAATTTTACTAATTCTCTACCATTTTCGTTCTCTCTTCCATTTTCAGTGAACAATGTAGATAGGCTAAAACCACCCAAACGGGGCTTCTTCGAAACGATATTCTGCTGCTGGCGGAACGCGCGGACGAAAAGCAATCAAAATGGGACCCCCATCGATGGTTCGATTACGCCCCCGCCAATCCAGGGTCAGCCCCGGTATCTGCTGCCACAGATGCGACACTCGGATATGCACAGAAAGTGCATGGTGATAGACTTAGACGAAACACTAGTGCATAGCAGTTTTAAGGTAAGTGGCAGGATCCGGATGGAGGGGGTTGAGGAGGGGATTTATAATTATGTACACTGGAGTGGAATTATTCTCCGCTCGATACGTCGGTGGAAGTGCATTGTTGTGGCTGTTGTCGTCGAGTCCTAATGAGCTAGCTGTTTGGGTGGTAAAGGTCACTTTGGATGGTTTATTTCCGTACAAGCATGTGAAACGATGAAGGCGGGAATCCATTCAAGTTCAAGTTCAATGCAGTGCTGCAATGCGCTGCGCTCTATGGATGTAGAATAACAACGATGCACACGCGGAGTGCATGCAGAAGAAAAGAAGCAACACGAGAAGGATAGAGGATACAAGTTATTGCGGCAATATTGTTGTTATAATGGTGTATATTTGGTATATGTAGCGTGTTTTAAATAACTTTCATTCAATGTCAGAGCCCTTTTTTCAGGGTTACCAAGGTCTTGAACCGATAAGCTTACACTGGCAGCCTTTGTGGTGGATGTCAGCATGTCCTCGTTGGCTTCTTGACGACAGCTTTTAGTGATTGGTGGAATAGGGTGATTCAAATTCCTTAACGTGATGTAATCATATTTACAACACAAAATTTTCCAAGTTTTCTATCATATCTGTCATATCTGAACTATCCCATTATCTTCTGCCAAATCTAGCATTCCCTTTATGTGCATTAGATAAGGCATAAAATTCAATGTGTCTTTTTATCTGTGATGTTTCAAGGAGCAATAAAGCAATCATTTCGTTATGTTAGCTGAGCATGTAAATATACTAGTTCAGTTTACTTATTCACTTATTTAGAATTCAATCGGCCTATAATTTTACATACATCGATATTCACTGGCATGTACATTTGAAAACTAATTGAATATAACGTTAATTTGCTTGCTCCTCGTAAAGGGTGATACGGTCAAAATTTGGTCAAGGGAAAACGCGTGTAAATCGGTGAAATCGTTTATTTAAAAAATCAAATTAAATTTCTTTTTCAAGTTCAATTAGTATAAAATTCAGGAAAAATATTCAGTTAGGCTTCCGCTTTTCCAAATCCGAATTGCCGGGCCTTACGCTTGACCCCTGCCATCAGATTTTGTACAGCCACCTTGTCCACCTTCTTCGCCGCAGAAAGCCAGTTTGCCTAGAACTGCTGCTCGTCCTTAGCAGTTTTTTTGGTCTTCTTTAGGTTCCGCTTGACAATAGCCCAGTATTTCTCAATTGGGCGGAGCTCTGGCGTGTTGGGAGGGTTCTTGTCCTTGGGAACCACCTGCACGTTGTTGGCGGCGTACCACTCCATGGCCTTTTTACCGTAATTGCAAGATGCCAAATCCGGCCAAAACAGTACGGAACAACCGTGTTTCTTCAGGAAAGGCAGCAGACGTTTATTCAAACACTCTTTCACGTAAATTTCTTGGTTGACAGTCCCGGAAGCTATGAAAATGCTGCTTTTCAAGCCACAGGTACAGATGGCTTGCCAAACCAGATATTTCTTTGCGAACTTTGACAGTTTCGTGTGCTTGAAAATATCTGCTACCTTTCCCCTTCCTTTTGCCGTATAAAACTTCTGTCCCGGAAGCTGCTTGTAGTCGGCTTTGACGTAGGTTTCGTCGTCCATTACCACGCAGTCAAACTTCGTCAGCATCGTCGTGTACAGCCTCCGGGATCGCGCTTTGGCCGTCGTATTTTGTTTATCATCGCGATTTGGAGTCACTACCTTCTTGTAAGTCGATAGTCCGGCTCGTTTTTTGGCTCGATGCACGGTTGTAGACGATACACCCAGCTTATTTGCGGCATCTCGGAGAGATAGGTTAGGGTTTCGCTTGAAACTACCGGCAACTCTCTTTGTCGTCTCAGCGGCTTCCGGTTTTCGATTTCCCCCCAATCCTGACTTCCTGGCTGTCGACAAACGTTCCCCAAACACTTTAATTACATTTGTAACGGTTGATTTGGCAACTTTTAGCGATTTTGCCAACTTTGCGTGCGAGTAGCTCGGATTTTCGCGATGCGCGAGCAAAATTTTAATACGCTGCTCTTCTTGCTTGGACGGCATTTTGACAACTGAAGAGTGAATTCCAAAATCAAAATAGGAGCAACATTCTACACACACACACCTTCAAAATGAGGGGTGTACAGGTTTTTTAAATGCAAAATTGAAAGAAATACGTCAAGTTGATATTGACCAAATTTTGACCGTATCGCCCTTTATGTGCATGTATATTCATTGAAAATTACAGAATAATGTTAACAGTGCACTCTCTTCCTTATCTTTGTCTCCTAATTTTATTTTAGAATAGCTGTAGCAAATGGTCCCATTAATAACAACACTCCTGCTTCAGCGAATGCAGTGAATTGATTTTCGCCCTCGACGCGAGCAACGGACTTCGTTACAAGATTAATGTTACACCTGATCCGGTAATTCTACTCTTGGTCCCGTCGCGTTCCTCGTTCGTTGTCCTCTAGGCCAGTTTCAAATTTCACTATCTAGTTGCAGCCTACGCCTGCCATCCTGCCAAGGTGATCGAATTGCAGTGTAATTGTATTTAAAATTATTCAACGAACGCAGCGTGAATAATGGATTAGCCGCATCAGTGTGAATCGCCTATGAGGAGGCTAAGAGTAAAGGAGTGTGTTATTTACATTGGGACAAGGTGACCAGTAAATTGGGAAATACCCTGGGGTAAATCAGGGAGATCTGAAGTGAAAATCTTATATGATATTGGCCCAAGAAAGCTTCCGTGAAGAAGCAACAGCTCTAACAGGCAATTGATCAGATTTAGAATTCTGATAATTTACTTGCAAAGATCTATCAGTTAAGTACCCTGGGCTCTGGCAAAACTTTGAGGTAGTTTAACTTCAACTACCAGGTCCCATTTTGGTCCCAACTCTGGTTCTTCACCATTTTGGAAAGAAGCACACTAGTGTTGCCAGATCAGTGATAATGCAGCCCAAAAATGCTTTTGAAAATCGACAAACATTATTATACTGAGATAGTGAGCGATGGTCAAGTACAGGATTTGCGAATAGTAAGAATGTTGCCCTTGATCATTTAAACGCAGTTGAAAAACGTGCATAGTTTATTATCACAACCTAGCGCACTTCTGGAAACCATTATCACATAGAGGAACCTGTTCCATTATTCATCTCATGATCCATTATTCATAATATTCGGAATTATAGGAGTTTGATTATGACATCTTCCAAAAATAAATAACATTAAGTATAAATAAAAAAATTGAAATCCGATGGTTACGCGTCGATCTTTCGTTGTGAAGTTGCGCGAATTGCTGAAAGATGAGATGAAAATGTAAATGGTAACCTAAGATGCTATGCTTGTATCAAAGCTTTTTACCAAGAGGCGATTTTGCTTACGTGGCTCTTACAGTGCGCATCGGCAATTGACGATATACTACGTCATCAAGAGGAAGTCCTGTTGAAGAATTTCAAATAAAATTCAAGACAAAGCCCTCGAAACTGATTGAAAAATCCTTCCTGGTTCTAACGAAACATTTCACGGAACGAGTGAACTAGTCAACAGACGCAATTTAAAAATTAAGATAAGTAATCAATGTATTATCCCTCTCAGCATATCAACCGTTTTTAAGTTGCGCATCGACAATGGATGATCTACCTTGTCATCAAAAAGAAGTATTGCTGAAGATTTCAAAACAAATTTCAAGACAAACTCGCGAAACAAGAAGCAAAATCTCATCTTTAAACGAGAGAGCAAGCTCTGAATTATACTAATATCTAGCAAAACAGGTTTTTTGGAAGATATCGTTGACAATCATCACAAGGTAATAGATTATATTGCAAATGACTGATGTATACTCTTCTCCCTACAGTGATGCAATATCATTGTACACTTCTAGTGTGCACTAATAGTGTATCCCGCAAAATTCAAATCCCCCATGGGAAGAAACGTTGCGTAGCCCATTCAACTATTCCCTGATGTATTATGTAAGGTTTGAGTTCTTGTACTCAAACTGGTGACCTGGCGCCTCGCCCCCTTATACGTCAATAAAATAAAATAAAAAGTATCAGTCCAAGATATTTTACTTGATTTGACCAAGGAATTGGAACTCCGTTCATAGTGACTATACGAATATTACTTGGTTTGAAAAAATACAGGCTGATGAGGGAATATTATCAGTGGAATTTTGGAAGGATTAGGAGAAATCTTTCATTTTTGAAAATAATCATTAAAAAATTCCAAGCTTTTGTGTAGCCTTCTGGATATAATACGAAGACTTTTTTCTTTAGTAAAATTGCCAACCAAGATTTGTGACTGCCCTGGGGTAAATCAGAAAGATCTGAAGTGAAAATGTTGTATGATATTAGCCCAAGAATGCTTCCAATCCTATCAAGATTTTGGCGAATCCTGGTAAATCACAAACCAGAAGATTGGGCGAATTTGGGTGAAGATTTTCAAGGAATTCTAACTAGAATTCCAGCGAACTGTTAAGAGGATTTAGCAAAAGAAGTTTTGGAAGAGACTTCTTGAAAATCTCGGAAAGGATTTTGAAAATCCTTGATAAAGTTTTCGATGGATTCTAAAAATTAATTTAATTACGGTTAATTCTTAATTCTGGCAAATGAAGATGAAGGTCCCGATGATCAAGTAGAGGGCTGGAGAGGTTTTTATAGTCCTCTTATCCAGATTCAGATGAATTATGTAGTATATGCTGGAAAAAATCATGGAGTGAATTTTGTAGAGTTTCGGTAAGATTTCGAAGACTTCTAAGAGGACACTTAGGCAAACTTTTAGATGACTCTTGTGCAACCTAAACAGGGAGGTAGCAAATTTTGATGTACGTTCCAGTGACCCCAGAAGAAAACTAGTGATGAATTCCGAAAATGGTTTTGACAAATTTCGCAAAAAATCTAGAACATGTGGATTGAGAATCTGTAATATCTCGATGAGTCCTGTAAGGAATATTGACAATTCTTGGAGATATTTTTCGAGAATTTCGAAGCAGGTCCTATTCTGCCAAATCCTGGAGCACTTTA
The DNA here is from genome assembly GCA_034211315.2 of Aedes japonicus. Taxonomy (NCBI): domain Eukaryota; kingdom Metazoa; phylum Arthropoda; class Insecta; order Diptera; family Culicidae; genus Aedes; species Aedes japonicus. The sequence continues at coordinate 954,352 of JASCZW010001818.1, forward strand.
GATACATGGAAAGAATCATTTCCATTCCTAGCACTGAACGCTTCCTCAAGAAATTTTACCGAGTATTAATAAAAATTGGGATTACTAATCCCATCAGTATCCCACTTTTTAGTGATTCTGGGTAATACATTTCGTGAATTTCGGAGCAAGTCGCATTCTGGCAATTCCTGGAGGGTATCAGATTCATGGGAAAAAATTACCCAGCTTAAGGCTTCCTTTAGAATTTGTTTGGCAACAAAAAATTGGATAGCTAATTCCATGAGTATCCCTACTTTTTAGGGAAACTGGGTAAAATTTCTAACGGAAGTTTTTGGAGCTGGGTAAATGATTTTTTCCGTGAAGAATTCTTGTGATTTTTTAAATAGAATTGTAGCTTACGAAACGTATTATGGAAAACTTAGTAGTTTTGTTTAGTAGAATTCTAACAAACCTCAGTGTTCTGAAGAATTTTGGCAAATATATTCAAGGATTTTGGGAAATCAGGATGAAGAATTAGATGAATCCATTAGAAAATTGCGATGGTGAATCCTCGAGAGCTTTTTAACGTAACCTGGTAGATTCAGGAAATACTGGAGTGGATTCAGGCATATTAAACAGGATTCTGATGAATGTCAAAAAAGATTCTGTAAATCCCGAAGAGAAGTCGGTCAACTTTTCCTAGAATTGAGATACATTTTGTTGTTATTGTTGTTGTTTCGCATTTACATGACTTTTACCCTGATGCTTGTTCGTCACGCCATGGAGACAGCTGGACCCTACATATTCTATTCATCCACAAATCGGCCGGGACCAACGATTTTTCATCAGATATTTTTCGTCTTGGAAAATCTCAAAGGCGTCGACTGGAATTGATCCAGGCTACGATAAATTTTCAAGACGCCCTGAAAAAACTCGGAATCTGTCCTAATTTTCAATAGGCTTTTTTCAGTCCATGTCACAATCTATCTAAGTCCGGGACGGAAGGTTTCCGATTAGGGATTCTTTAGTCTGCTTATAGAAGTTGTTTCTGAAAGTGGCATAGTTCTCTTTCAAACAGGGCTGCGTGACCTTAAGTACCATTTGTGTTTCTTTGCTGTATCATCCTGTTGAGTAAAGGGTGATACGGTCAAAATTTGGTCAAGGGAAAACGCGTGTAAATCGGTGAAATCGTTTATTTAAAAAATCAAATTAAATTTCTTTTTCAAGTTCAATTAGTATAAAATTCAGGAAAAATATTCAGTTAGGCTTCCGCTTTTCCAAATCCGAATTGCCGGGCCTTACGCTTGACCCCTGCCATCAGATTTTGTACAGCCACCTTGTCCACCTTCTTCGCCGCAGAAAGCCAGTTTGCCTTGAACTGCTGCTCGTCCTTAGCAGTTTTTTTTTGTCTTCTTTAGGTTCCGCTTGACAATAGCCCAGTATTTCTCAATTGGGCGGAGCTCTGGCGTGTTGGGAGGGTTCTTGTCCTTGGGAACCACCTGCACGTTGTTGGCGGCGTACCACTCTATGGCCTTTTTACCGTAATGGCAAGATGCCAAATCCGGCCAAAACAGTACGGAACAACCGTGTTTCTTCAGGAAAGGCAGCAGACGTTTATTCAAACACTCTTTCACGTAAATTTCTTGGTTGACAGTCCCGGAAGCTATGAAAATGCTGCTTTTCAAGCCACAGGTACAGATGGCTTGCCAAACCAGATATTTCTTTGCGAACTTTGACAGTTTCGTGTGCTTGAAAATATCTGCTACCTTTCCCCTTCCTTTTGCCGTATAAAACTCCTGTCCCGGAAGCTGCTTGTAGTCGGCTTTGACGTAGGTTTCGTCGTCCATTACCACGCAGTCAAACTTCGTCAGCATCGTCGTGTACAGCCTCCGGGATCGCGCTTTGGCCATCGTATTTTGTTTATCATCGCGATTTGGAGTCACTACCTTCTTGTAAGTCGATAGTCCGGCTCGTTTTTTGGCTCGATGCACGGTTGTAGACGATACACCCAGCTTATTTGCGGCATCTCGGAGAGATAGGTTAGGGTTTCGCTTGAAACTACCGGCAACTCTCTTTGTCGTCTCAGCGGCTTCCGGTTTTCGATTTCCCCCCGATCCAGACTTCCTGGCTGTCGACAAACGTTCCCCAAACACTTTAATTACATTTGTAACGGTTGATTTGGCAACTTTTAGCGATTTTGCCAACTTTGCGTGCGAGTAGCTCGGATTTTCGCGATGCGCGAGCAAAATTTTGATACGCTGCTCTTCTTGCTTGGACGGCATTTTGACAACTGAAGAGTGAATTCCAAAATCAAGATAGGAGCAACATTCTACACACACACACCTTCAAAATGAGGGGTGTTCAGATTTTTTAAATGCAAAATTGAAAGAAATACGTCAAGTTGATATTGACCAAATTTTGACCGTATCGCCCTTTAATGCGCCTGTCGTCCACATTTTTCCTTCGCCGTAGGATGGGGTAAAGGTTCGTGACGAAAGATACATTAAGTTTGACCTCAATGATGTTTCCCGAAACTTGTACTTGACTGCAAACATTCAAGATTTTAAATGCAAGATTCTTTCCAGTACCTTGAAGGAGCATTCGCTCGATAATTATGGATGAAGAATTCAACAACCCATTCTATTTGGTTGGAAAATAAAGCAAGAAGACCTGTAATTCGTGATTCAATAAGTTTAAAAAGTTTGTTAATGGTTACTTTACCGTACTTTTATTAAAACATTAAAGTTACATCATTAGATGATGATTTAATTCTCCAGTTCGAACGAAATCTCGAACCTTTCTCTTGATGGAAACCATAAGCGCACGCACAGTGGAAACGGACACGGAATCAGCGCATCTCTCCCTTTTTGTCCGCATTTGCGGGACAATTTTGAATTCCCCACCGCTTCGTCGAGGTCGCTGCTTTGAAATTGCCCAGTATTTTTCAATTGGTCGATATTCCGGGCAATTCGGACAAAATCGATAATGTTGGCAGCATACTATATCAGAACCAGCTTGAAGTAGTGGCAGCTGGCCAAATCGGGCCAAACAATGACTTTTTCTGTATGCTTATGGATGAACGGCAATACACGCTTTTTCATACATTTTTCGATGTAAACTGTGACGAATGGTTCCGGTTTCAGGCCACAACTGCAAATCGCTTGCCCAATCATGGCCTTCTTTGCGAACTTGTCGGCAAACACGAACTTGAATCTTTCCGGCACATTCCCATGTCCAGTTGCGATGTAAAGCTGTTGACCGGGGAGCTGCTTAAAATCGAGTTTGACGTATGTTTCGTCATCGATCAAAGTGCAGCCCTTGTGTTCTTGAGCACACGTCGTTCGAAAACTACAAGTACTTGCAAGTCCTCCTCGAGCTTTGTTCATTTCTCATGTCCAGTGAGAACTGGTGTTATCTGCGGCTTGGTGCACGGTACACGTAGTACACGGGCGTTATTTTCCACATATCAAGGTCATGTGGAGTCTATAATCAGCACAACTTTCGAAAATATGGGTCTATAAAATTCTAAGCTACAGTTGTTATGCATTGTCACCAATTATCTGAGGTACACAAAATCATCTCCCACCTCGAGTTCATCTCCGCTGTTGTTCACAGTTCGGCCTATGCGAGCTCTACTACGCTCAGCTCGTCCTGCTAACAGATACCTATTTTTGGACGTATTTACCTTAAATCCAAGTTTTTCTGCATCACATATATATTTGGTGTACTGCCGTTCTACGCATAACTGTCCCATGTTGCAAAAGTTGTAGTTGAGAAAAAAGCGTTTTAAGTTTTGCGTCACTTTTGTGTAGGGTTGGTAAGATTCGTGGTAAAACCCACAAATTTATGAGTGGCATTTGAAGATGTGGCTGAGTTTCGATGTAATCTGTGGTATTACAAACAATAAGATTATTTTTGTATGTAAAATACGAGGTAAAATATTCAGTGGAACTGATATGCGTAGAATCTTGCCTTGCAGCAGAAAATTCTAGGCATATCAGTCGCACTGCATGATGTATGGATGGATCGTTGGCGATATAATTTACGTTTTCGAATACACATGCCATGTGCATTATTGTTTATGCTCCTACCATGATTCTGATTATTTTTTATCACCATATCATCATTAAAAACACAGTTCTATCAAATGCAAATGGTGACTTATATAGACAATTTAATGTCAATGTTTTCATGTCAAAGTCATTTTTTAAGTTTACATATAAGCCCCTTATCAATGCTGAGTGTCGAGTTGTTCCTACAAAGAATGTTGTAAACTTAAATCAATTTTGTTTTCTAAGATCTCTTAAGAAATGTCGTAGTGGGACTTTTATGCCTAGAATTTCGACATGGGACAATCTAACTTGATGTTTTTTTTGATACAAACTCAGAACAAAGTATATAATGTTTTGTTTGTATCCAATAGTAAAGGGTGTCCACGATGAAATTGCCACACTATGAAATTGCTCTAACCTTTTAACCGTAAGGGAGAATTTAATGAAAATTTGGGTGGATTCAGTTCATAGTGCATTATTTACATCCTGCAACTTTTAAAGTCCTGTGATCAAAACTCGCGGAAATGGAGTCGAAAGAACAGCTCGTGCGTGATAAAAACTTGCGCATTCATCACGAGAACAAGGATCTCTCGCATCGTTCCATCGCTAACACGTTGAGAATCGCGAATTCTACGGTGGCGCGAGTGATTAAGCGGCTCGAGGAACGGTTGACCACCGATCGGAAGCCCAGAAGTGAAGGAAAAAGTATTCCGTACAACACCAAAAATCACAACCGCGTAGTTGGGGCCTTCAACCGAAATCCGAACGCCTCCGTTCGGGATGTGGTTAAGAAGCTGCACCTAAGCCGAAGTTTTGTCCGGAAGGCCAAAACTAAGGCTGGGCTTCGAACGTTCAAGGTACAAAAGGCCCCTAATCGCGACGAGAAGCAGAACAAGTCCGCCAAAACCCGTGCCAGGAAGTTGTACCTCAACATGCTGACGAAAGTTGAATGCTGCATCATGGACGACGAAACATATGTGAAGGCCGACTTCAAACAGATCCCCGGCAACCTGTTTTTCACGGCCAAGGATAAGTTCAGCGTTCCGGAGCATGTCCGCACTCAGAAGATGTCCAAATTTGCGAAGAAATTCCTGGTTTGGCAAGCCATCTGCACGTGCGGGAAGCGGAGTGCACCTTTCGTGACCCAGGACACGATGAACGGACAGGTGTACATAAAAGAGTGCCTCCAGAAGCGGCTGCTTCCTCTCCTGAAGGCCCACAACGTCCCAACAATCTTCTGGCCGGATTTGGCCTCATGCCACTACTCCAAGGACGTGCTGAAGTGGTATGCGGACAATAAGGTCAATTTCGTGCCGAAAATGTTCAACCCTCCCAACACTCCGGAGCTCCGCCCCATCGAGAAGTACTGGGTGATTATGAAGCAGCACCTTCTTAAACAACCTAAGGTAGTGAAGACAGTCGAGAAACTGAAGAAAGAATGGGTTTACATGCAAAAAACGGTTGATTCACAGGTTGTGCAGAATCTTATGGCCGGGGTTAAGGCCAAGGTGCGGGCATTTGCGTATGGACTGTAAATAAAATACGAGTAAAATGGTAAAATGAAGTTTAAAAGTTATTTCTCAATCCCTGAAAATTTGATGGCAATCGGATGAAAACTCGAATTTTGCGAATCAATTTTGTGTGTGGCAATTTCATCGTGGACACCCTTTATAGTTAAAAAATAAAGCATATATTGAAAAGCTGCAATTTGACCAAAAGCAACATGGGACAGTTATGCGTAGAACGGCAGTATACCGTCTGATAAAAAAAGCGAGAAATATCTAATTTAGATATTCTGGTCACCATGACTTGTATTGAAAGCTCAGCACCTGCAGTTGTAATTTTCTCCTATAGTGGTGTACCGGAGAAGTACCTGAGATTGTTCGCTTCGGCTGCTCTGTTGCACGCGATGAGGAACAATAATAATTCTACTTCCACTCTGACCACCTTTTGCCGGACCAGCGAAGTAGTGCTGTGTTGTTCCCTAACTAAATAACCAACCGCCGGTGAACCATTGCAATAGTGATGCACATGAATGCAAACAAGGAGTGCAATTTTCAATCTATATGCAAGCTGCGGCAGTAATTTCATCCCACTCGAAAGGTTGTTGTGTGTGTGTATCATTGCGCGGAATCTAAAACGTGTTTCTTCCCAAGTGGCGGCGATTGATGTGTAGGATGAAAGTGGCTGACTGATTGGAGCTTTGATTGAAGCAATTGAGATTGATATCGAGAATGAATTATGAGTCATTTGCCAAATAACTTTTTAAACTAAGGACATTCTTCGCTGCCCAGAAGTTGCAAGCATGCAATCTGCATTATGTGGACAGCCACCAAGTCGTTACGTGCTTTCTCAAATGTCATATTTTCTAATTAGCTAACCGTCCTAGTTCAAACGACATTCCATAATGCCTGCTGCTCATAGCTATTAGGAAACTAGAGGACTCCCCCCTGCCCCGCACCACTTCCCCCGTTAGTGTTATAGAAACCAGGGGATCATTGTCCCCCACATGGTCGATAGAACTTACGACCAGGCGATCATAACCAATGTGTACAATGACAATATAATTGCCTAATGTAATTATCCTTCATCGTCGTCGTCAACGATGTTATGTCCCTGACTGTTGTTGTCGCAATCGCAATTGACAAGCGACTTTTGTGCCAGCTTTTTGCAACCGATTATCCTCAGCTCACTCATCTCATGCACTGTTCCCCTGAAATCGTCGCCCCGTTAGGGAGGGTTAGATCCACTCACATTCTCTCCCACCCCAGTTTGCACTGATTTCTAACACCTTCTATCTTCTTATTGCAGCCAATTCCAAACGCCGATTTCATAGTGCCAGTTGAAATAGACGGAACCGTGCACCAGGTGTACGTTCTGAAGCGACCGCACGTCGACGAGTTCCTGAAGAAGATGGGCGAGCTGTACGAGTGCGTTCTATTTACGGCGTCGCTGGCCAAGTACGCCGACCCGGTGGCGGACCTGCTGGATCAGTAAGTGCCTTGTTGTTATAATGCAATCACTTAAAAGGGAATTTGTTTTATTTTGCATCTTTCCTCTTGCAGGTGGAACGTGTTTCGGGCGCGATTATTTCGCGAATCGTGCGTCTATCACATGGGCAACTATGTGAAGGATCTGAACAAACTAGGGCGAGATTTACAAAAGATAGTTATTGTTGATAATTCACCTGCTAGTTATATTTTCCATCCGGACAATGCTGTAAGTATGAATTGTTGGTCGCTGTGTAGTCGACGGTTGGACGTAGTTTCTAAATTGGCAGGGCTTTTATCGTGGAATTGAAGAACAAAACACTCATGAAAGAGTCGCCACTCGAGATTAAATTGCTTTGTCTTGCATTACTTGTCTATGATCGATAAACTTTTGAGGAAGAAGTGTCCACTACAGCAAGGAACCACGATCTTATCTTAGAAATTATAAATGCATGCATTCACATCGCTGTTAAAAAAAACTTCCCAATCTAAATATCCTTTAAATTCTTTGATCCAATTTCCTTAAGTAAATCAACGTGGCTATTGATTACTATCCAAATGTTTTCCACTGAACAACTTGAATTCAATTCAGTCACTGAGCTACTATTAGTGGACATGAAGAGGCTCATTAAAGATGTCTGCGAAAACTGTTATCGAATTTCACCCGTATAAATCAAATTTCTCATTGTATATTCCAGTCATACCTCTCGTTTCGAAAGTAGGGGGTGAAAATTGCCAGCAAAACCATTTCCTTTTTGCGACATTCTTGAGAGAGAGAAAAAAAACAGCCTAGAATTTTGCATGACGTGTCCGTACAGTATCACAGACGACGGTGCCAGAGTGAGTCAGACATGACTCCAGAAAAAAAAAACGGATTCTAGCACTCATTTTCTATTCGTATCTGGACAAGAAGAGCGGTGAGTAAGGAAGGACTGTTACTTCCAGACAGTACACACTTCTTTGATGCTGGCGACAGTCCTACCAGCAATAAGGAAGTCGAAGAATACAGAAAATAAAAATGTAGCTACACTGCACTAACTACCATCAGCTACTTTATGGCTAAGACGTGTTTTACGACTTTCCTCAGCTAGGATTTCCTTTGCTTCCTTTTTCGGTTAGCAGTCCTTGAGCAATGAGCGATAGAGATCATACGAGGGTGGACGATTGCGTCGGGCATAACACGATAGCAAAATCGACCGGCTAACAGGGTCGTATTTATTCGTTTCCTTCTGTTGAAACAAGTGTGAGGTGTTGGGATATCGACGCAATTCACTTCTTCGGAAGCAATACTGGTGCAGCGGTGTTATTGCGTTCTACGTTTCAGTGATTCCTTGTGTCCCAAAAACTTGGGTTAGATTTTTTAGGGATCAATGGGATATACTAAAAGGCGCGTATGTTTCCCGATTATGGTGTCGCCCGAAATTAGGGGATTGGTAAATGGTGGTTATTCTTTCCTTTTGGGAAACGGTAATTTATGATAGGGCAGAGTGCTTCTATAACACATGTATGCAATCAGAACCGATGGGTTGTGTACATGAGTCATTTTGAGAAATATTGATTTTACGTTTTATGTTTTCCGCTACCTATTGCATAAGACTCACGCAACCATAAAAAGTCGTCGTTGTGAGATGCGATTGATTCGTAATGGAAATTTAAGTGATACACACTACCAAAATCTCGTGTAAATTTCAGTCTCTGAGACCGACACATGCAAGCGTCCTTTAGCGCATAAGAATGTGTTGAAAGAGATGAGAAAATAAATTCAACCGAACACATCTTTTGTCGAATTGCGTATGTTTCAGTTTCAGGAGACATAATTTTACACGAAATCTTTCTTTACGTTCCCCGACTATTACATTCCCCGACTTTACGTTCCCGGACTATTTACAAACATGGATTAGGTCTCGTGTAAAATTCATAATTTTTAAGTGTGTAGATTTGCCTTCGTTATACCGTAAATCTACCGAAAAAAGTGCGCCTGTTGTTCTTTCTGCGGTCTCACGGAGGTGAGACGCTATTTGACCGGATCCTACCCTTACGGGCGTTCGGTGTTGGAGATGCTAGAGATAACAAAATTTCAACCCACCGAACTCACCGGAACTTCGTCCAATCAAGAAATTTTGGGTCATCATGAAGTCCAAATTTCGCAAAACACCTTAAGTATTTGCGAACGAGCTTGGCTTTGTTGAAGTCCAAAAACGGGGGAAGCCCATATGGTATAAGGTCGTTTGGCATAAAGTCGTTTAGCATAAAGTCATTTGGCATAACATTAACTTAAGCTAAGTGGTCATTTGGCATATTGCCGTTTGGCATTTTGCCCTTTTGTCATAATGACCATTTGGCATAGCACTCTTCAAATAATACAGAATCCAAGTGGTCATATGGCCTAATGTCATTGGCATAATAAAATGGCACAGGTTTTTACCCGTTGTAATATTCCCTTCTTTTTAAATGAGCTCTACTTCAAAATATGGCATTCTTAGGTTTTAGGCTTAAAATTGAAATTTGAAAATCAAATGTTCTCCGTTGGTTGAACAGTGAATTTTTGGAGTTACTAAAAGTATGTATTGCTAAGTTGTGTTTGGCATAATTCATTCGAACCGACTAAAACGTTATTGTCACAAATAGACCATGTCGGAAGTTAATATCCCTTCTTTACTAATTAGGCTGTTCTTTAATTATTTTAAAATTATTTTACAGTCTATGATACAATTATTATACTATATTATTATCTAAAATTAAAATTTTTGTGCCAAAACCATAATGCCAAATGAAATTGGTTAATAGCTTAGAAATTGATCTAATTTCTAGTATTTATGCCAAACTGTCATTATACCAAATGTTTCTGATGAAAGTCAATTTACAGATTTTCAATCCAAATAATCTTTCTTAAACTGTTCGGGGCGAATGCCAAAGACCTTTAAACCAATTAAATTTTGAATGTCTAAATTCTGGATCAACAATAGAAAAGGGCCCATCAACATTTGTAAACAAACACTCCTGAGCCCGTTTTCTCGCAAGCCGCTGGCTACACACGCAAACCTACAGAATCCTCGTGTAGGGGAAACTTTCCCCTACATGATGATGGTATTGGTTTGCGTGAGTGGCCTACGCTTTGCGAGGAAATAGGCTCAGAAGTGTTTGTTTACAAATGTTGATAGGCCCTTTTCTATTGTTGCTCCAGAATTATGCCAAATTATAATTAATTTGTGGTGGCAGCACTGCTACCTTATTAGAGAGAAAGAGAAAGAGAGAGAGAGAAAGAGAAAGAGAGAGAGAGAGAGAGAGAGAAAGTGAAGAAAGAGAGATTTTGTATTCATTCGTTACTGCGCAATAAAAAGACCAGTTGTTTTTCCTTGTCCGTAAACGTCGAGTTAATTATTTCGTCTCGCTGTCCTCTGCCGTCCTATGTGACCCGGAACATACGAAATTTCCACATTGGTGTCCCCGACGTGATCGTAGCGGATTACAATAAAAAAAGGGAACGAAAAAAGACTGATCATGACGGATAATCAGCAGCAGCAGAACGCCAACATTGTCCAGGTACTGCAGCAGCAGCCGCTGTTGCTGTCAAGTTGCCGGAATTTTGGAGGTCGGATCCGGCAATGTGGATCGCGCAGGCTGAAGCACAGTTAGCTTTGGCAGGAGTTACACAGGATGTCACGACGTTTCACCACATCGTGGCAAAAATTGACCAATCCGTGATCTGCCACGTCACAGATCTGGTGAAAAATCCACCGGCCGAGAACGGATCCGGCATCCGGCAATGTGGGTCGCGCGGATCCGATATGATATGAAAGATTTACGACCAACTCATCTACCAACTGAGTATCAACGATGGAACTTTGTTAAAAATTGCGGAAACGGGAGATAAAATGATTGACCTGTGCCTACCAACAGCGGCTACCGTCGAAGTTCGTGCAACAACTGGTCTTTTTATTGCGCAGTAACGAATGAATACAAAATCTCTCTTTCTTCACTTTCTCTCTCTCTCTAAAAAGGTGGCAGTGCTGCCACCACAAATTATTTTTCCGATATTTATTCCAAATTGCCATAATATTTTTAATTTTTTGGTTCATTATGCCAAACGGACTTTATGCCAATTGACTATTCAACATCCTATGCCAAATAACATTATGCCAACAACTTTGTGCCAAACGACCTTATGTCAAACGACCTTATGCCATACCAAGTAGCCTCTCTAAAACCATATGCCCAGTGGATTTTGAGTTTGCTGGTTTTGTTGATGATGCCAGCCCAGTCGAGAGAGCTCAAGCACCCGTAAAATTGTTTACAGATCAATTTTCACCTCTCACAAAAAGTGAACAACGTCTCGAAAAACTTCTATGTCATTTGGTTAGAACAGATCATTCTTCGTCCAGAATTTATTGTCGAAATCTAATTCCGAGCTGTTAATGGCGTATTTGTTGCAGTGCAGTATTGCATGGTTCACCGTTTCCTCGGTCAGGCAAGCATCGCAATCCGGATCGTCTATTGTTTTCATCTTTGCCAGCCAGTTCTTTGCAAAACTGTGCCCGGCCATCAGACGGTTGCTTAAAGGTGTGTCGTCGTTGTTCAAAGATATTCAATACATCGTTCAAAAATATTCAATACGTGTTTGAATATTCCGTTTTCCATGACTCCTTTAAGAAGGTTGCTTTTTCGATGATCTCCTGAATCATTTAGCTGCGTCTCGTGTCCATCATCTTCTTTCTTCGTGTTCCAAGCTTATTACTATCGCAACTAGCTTATTGCTCGCTCTTAACTTAGTGTTCTAAATGCACTTCCACAGTTATTAACTAAGAGCTTTCAATGCCAGGTACCATTTTTGCATTAGTATGATTGTGTTGCAAGTACAAGCATACCCAGTACCCAGGGAGTCGAGAAAATTGCCTTAACGAAAAGGTCCTAAACCAGACCGGGAATCGAACCCAGCCACCTTCAGCATGGTGTTGCTTTGTAGCCGCGCCTGTACTGACTGAGCTGAAGGTGGACCCTTAGCTCTCGTTTCCATCAGTGCCCCTTCACCTGACAGGATGATTGAGTCTGTGAACAGCACTGCTTCCCGGATGCGCTCGTCCTTCAGATGATTTAGTGCCATTAGGATTGCATACAGTTCCGCGGTCATTATGCAGGTGTCCATGCTTAGTTTCAGGCAGATCGTACGATTACAGAATACTCCTATTCCACAGAATTCTCCTAATTTCGAAGCGTGTGTGTCATCACCGCTTAATAATTTCAAGTCGGATATTTTTTAAAACCAGGGAATAAATAAACACATATTAGATATGTTTTTGCAAAGATTGTTTATTCAACATCCTTTTCTAGTCTAAATGCCCGCACCGTGAACTTAACGTTACCCATCAAATCCTGTGCAATTCCGCCATCTTTCTTATACACTTTTATCTACTCTTCTTAAAATTCTTGTCGTTTTTGAAGACCATCCCTGTTTTCCGGTGCTTATCCTTCATAATCGCCCAGAATTTTTCTTTTGGGCTAAGTTCCGGCGAGTTTGGCGGATTTGCTTACTTTGGCACAAACACAACATCGTTGGCTTCGTACCACTACTTCACCGGTTTCGCTTAATAGCACGATGCCAGATCCGGCCAAAACAGAGTGTCACTTTCATGGAACCGGAGGAAAGGCAGTAGGCGTATCTGTATGCATTTTTCTTTATATAGTTTGCCGTTGATGGTGCCGGTGATTATGTGCGGCTTGCTCAATTTACTGGACCCACAGATTTCCTTGCCATATCAAGTACTCCTTGGGAAATTTGTCGACCTTCTTTCGGGAATTGCCGACGAAAAACTCCAGGTTGGGATGTGCTAGGCGAAAGCTGTAATGTACGTCTCGTTGTCCATTACGACGCATTTCCTCTACACCAACAACTCGCGGTACAGCTTCCTGCCGCGGGATTTGGCAACCGTGTTCTATTTAACGGTTCGGTTAGGTGCCTTCCTTACCTTAAAGACATGATGTTCGGTCCGGTTTATTTTCTGCAGGACGAGCCAGACGGAAAAATTGACCTTCTTGGCCACATCCCGAATCGAATGGTTCGGATTACACTTGAAGTAATCCCTTGCCTTTTTTGCAATCTTTTTTCGCTTTATATGGGTTTACTTGCACGATTTTGTCACACGGGACACGGTCGAATTGTCGATTCCCAACTGTTTGGCGATCCACCTGTGGGGCCTGGAATTTCCCCGATCGCGCCCATAGTTTTTGTCGAAGCACTTCTTGCTTGGAAGCCATCTCGATAACTACTTGACAGTAAATAATACAATCGAAACTAGTTTTAACCAAAATTTCAAGGCTGTCGATGAACTTGTTTAATCCATCGAGTTGATGGTCTTGGTCAGGGTGGTCACTAGCGTTATCGGCCTGTTTCCAGCTGGGATTGTGTTGTCCTTTCCAGGCTTGGGTATTGCTATGCTGATGCGAACCTCTTTTAGATGTTCTGGGAGACTTCCTTGCCTCGAGTTAGTTGTTGCGGTCGATCAGGATAAGCTTTGCCACTCGCGGCTTTAGGGATTTGAATATGTTGTATGAGATGCGGTCGGCTCCTGGTGCCAAGGATTTCTTCCGGCTAAGGATGTTGTCCCATTTTTTCCCCGTCGATTAAGTCATAGTTGGCTACATGCGTCTTCGTAGTTGATATCGTTTGGTCCTAGGTGGAGGTCCATACAATCCTTCGCCTGATCCGTATTGTCGTGTATTATGTTGTTGCGTGCACTTGCTTTCTTTCCGGCAGTCGACGTATTTTTGTCTACAGTTCGCTGGAGCTTCTCTGCGGGTCTATTTCGTCGGCAATTTGTCTTAGATTGTCCTTTATGTCCTGTATTTTCTTCTCCGGGAAGATTGCTGAACATCTTTTGAAGCTGTTCAGGTTCTCCATGGTGCTATATTGGTTGAATGCTGATAGTAGTGCTTACTGCTTTGCCTTCTATGCATTCTCCACTTTGTCGCTCCACCGGCACTTTTGGTTGAATTGGTTGGCTATTTTTTTTTAGTTGTTCAAGAAAGAAATCGTTGATACCACCAACCGTGTCGGTGTCCAACGCAGCAAGATCGGTGAGGATTCTTTTCTGCTGGTTGAGGATGAACTTCTGATTTTCAGGATTCCGGAGTTCCATTTAATTTAGATTAATAGAAGGTTACTTCCGATTGACTGCACCGGCACAATCGATGTCCCGTTCTATACTGCCCAGATACCAGTGTGAGTTCAATGGCAGTCGATTTTTTGTAAAGTTGTTAAACCGATAGGCTTAGTAGAATCAGATCTGAGGAGTTGATTTCCTGTAATTTAGCCTTCCCTCGTGGATTCGTTCAATCGTTGCCCCATAGCGTATGATGACAATTGAAGTCTCCGCTGAGTATTTCTCGGGAAAACCTCGCCAGCTCTGCTATGATCAGATTGTCTTGATCGAAGCTCTGAAGTGATGCTGAAGGGATGGAGTGTACCACTTGCTGGTCGTCGGCGCCACGTCCGTCGTGTCACGATATTAGGATCTTATTGTAAACTCGTCTTGTATTTTCGTCAATGATTCGGAAAATAGGGCCGCTGTGTACGACCCTCCTACAAGTGTCCTGTGAGTTTCTTCTTTCTGTTTGGAGATGCTTGTAATATTTTTGTTTCTCTCTCCCGTTGGCCATGGTGGATGTCAGGTAACGTTTGTGTTTAGTTTTTATGGATTGTGCCGAAGCTTAGGTACGTTTTGCTTGTTTCTATTATGTTTTCTCTCGATCCTGTAGTATAACTTCCATGGTTAACCGTCGTTTGGAAGTATTTGCTTGCTGGATTTGAGCATCTTGCAGCTTTTTTCTCCATTAATGCTGCTTGTTCACGCCCTCTGGGTTGTTCAGGGTCGTTCCTTTGACAACGTTGGACGTTCTTTTCTTTGTAAGCTTGCTTTCTTTCTTCTTCCTCGGTATCTGACTTGGTAGGCTCGTTCTTCTTCTTGCGGATTTCGCATGGTCGTTAATTCTTCGGTGGTTTGTCGGCATTCTGTTTTGCTTGGAGTATGAATTCCACGAGGCCGTTGAAGCTGTTTGAAGTTGTGAACGGGAAGAGTTCTTTTTCTTCAGTAGTTCTGTGATTCAGTCAGTAGTTCTGTGATTCTTCCAGTAGATATATCGATGACGTTTCGCACATTCCTCGTACGCATCCGCAGGCTCGTTTCATTCTCCGCATCCGTTACAGCATCGAGTGCTGCGACAGTTTGCTGCTATGAGGTCGTAGCGTAAGCAGTTTAGGCAAAGGAACGCTTTCCTCTAGAAAAGTTCAACCTTGGTGAAACAGTAACTATTGTATAGCTTGTCCAGCTCAAGTGGCTTGTTTGCCTTGAATGCGACGGTAACACGGTTCGGGGTTGCTTTTGTATTGTTCACGAACCGTAGGAACCGATACAAATCCATGACTGATGCTTGATTTCTCCGACGGATAGTGTTGAATAGCCAAATCAAGATAGAGACGGGAAACTAATTGAATCTATGTCTTTATTGCTTGATGGTTGTTAATCAAATGAATAAACAAAACTCCTTTTTTGGAAATCCAAAGTCTGGGTCTGTGAGCTCCACATAGACGCGACAAGGTGCCCTACCTTTGTCTATGTTGTCCTGCTAGAGCCTGCTCCCAGTGGCGTCTCGTCCATATGTGCACCTCGTGCACTGCACAGTCTAAAATTGTATATATCATGTATTATCAAATTCATCGATTTAATACTCCGTTAATACTCGCAGACTGGGCGTTTCAAATGGTGCACCAGATCCTGCATATACCACACGTGGATCGTTTGTTGATGTTTTTTTTCCCTATAACTTGATTGCCGATGAGTTAGTGTCTGTTTTGTGCACTTTGTGGTCTGCACAGAGTAGTTTTACTCACTGGCTAGTTGCAATTTTATTCAGTTGTTTCGGGACATTGACAAGGTACTTTTCGTGGCATTTCACAAGAGACTCGGCAAAGGAGGAACTATGGAGCAAGATATTGTTGTCAAAATTGACGTCCGGGTTCGAAAGAAAGTGCACAACCGGTTAATTTTCTCACGAGACGCCACTGTCATAAACCACGTAGACTCATTTTTGAAAATCTCAGACCCACCCCTCTCCCCTCGTTGACTTTTCTGCTTTCATTTTTTTTTTAAATTTTGTAAGGAGCGTAGACTTTAGGCTATTAGGACTATTAAGTATTTACTTTCGAGGGAAACTGAGACTACGCCAAATAGGATTATATTGTTTTTACTCTCATTTGTGTAAATTGAATATACGTTAAAATATGCATACTTTTTGGTTCTTTTGAAAGGTAAAAAATGCATACTTTTTACTTCTTTTGAAAAGTAAAAAAAATGATACTTTTTACTCATTTTGAAAACATAAAAGATGTGTACTTTTTACGCATTTACGCAAACGGCTCAATTTCATAATTCAAATCCGAAAGTGAAGTAGACATCAGTAAATTACACAGCTATGTTTTTTAATTGAAAACTTACTGGATAGTTCCTCCATTTTTTATACTTCGACAGTCTTAAACAATTCTGGAACTAACCAAATAAATGCTAATTTTAAAGTGGTGTCCATCTCAAGTCACTTGTAGAGTTAATTTTCTTTTCACAGCGGTGCCTACTTTTTACGCATTTTTTGTCGTATGTGACATACTTGAAAAGGAGCGAAAAGTACTCTTCATTCGCGTATAAAAACTTGTCACTTTTTGACGTATCAACTAAAATCTTGGAAATGTGCAATATATAGTCATTAAATGAGTTTTAAGGATTTACCGTGTACGTCCAATTATCGATCACAGCTAGTTTTTACCCTATTTATAGACAAAAGCGTCAAAAGGTCGAAAGTAACAATTGTAAACAATGACTTATAACGTAAATTTCCTGGAAATGGTAATAACTTCCGGTATCCGTTTTTGGTGCTATTTTGTTTGTGGGAGCAAGCAGATCCAAGAAAAATACCCGAGAAGTCATTGTTTACGAATGTTACATTCAACATTTTGTTTATTTTGTCTAGAATTATTATGTCAATAAATCAAACTGAACAATGCATTAGGTTCTAAGTAACATTGGAAGTCTTTTTTCGTTGACATTCTCTTTGCGTTCCTACGACTATGTAAAAATATATTTAAGTTTATTCAACACAAACTATTAAAGAAAGATAAAGTCGACGAAGAAAATCGCCTAATGTTAATTAGGCCCTAATGCATCGTTCAGCTTGACATATCTTAGTAAATGCTCATCTCAACCTCAACTAAACTACTTTATCACTCCCTCTACCCTCAATGCAATCCGAAACTCCAGGTGCCAGTGAAATCTTGGTTCGACGACACTAGTGATTCAGAGCTGTTAGATCTAATACCGTTGTTTGAGAAGCTGAGTAAGGTCGACTCGGTCTATACCGTATTATGCAACTCCAGTTCGCAGTCCCAGCTGCAGGCGTCGCTACAGCAGCTGCAGCATCAGTCCAGCCAGAATCATCTGCTCCCAAGCCAGCAGCAGCAGCAACAACAATCACAGTCCAACTCGTCCGATGTCAACAACACGTAACATTGGCAACGCATGTTTGTCAAAATTGTTTGATTTATTTAACAAAGAAAAGAAAATAACAGAAAGCCGTTTTTATCAGTTGTTTATTATTAATATTATTATTTTAAAACATGTTTTAAATTAAATCAAACTTATTTAATAGTAGGCCCCGCAAGTTCGGTTTTGTTTTCGAGAATGGCAAAGCGATTTATGTGCAACAAATTATTTGTGAGAGACTAGGAGATTTTACAAAACAAAAACAAATTGATAATTACCCATTATTAGGCAAAATAGAATTTGGGAAACAAATTAATTTATATACCACGAGATAGTAGTATACGTACGTTTGCATGATTTTTAGGCGAAAAGAAAATATATAAGCTACGCTTTCTGCTTACTTGTTTGGGGACATCTACACTGTATCCTTTGGTTTCTGTAAAACACTGCCTCTCGAGAAGAACACAGGTTGAGCGAAAATGGAGTGGAGCAGCGTTGGGGTGAATGAAGCTGACGATGATGGCACCAATCTTGGCGCTACGATGAGTAATCAACTGGTGGAAGACAAACAGAGTTAGCGGGGATTATAGATAGCGATAGGGAACAAATGTATATCATCGTACATATCACCAGTTCGTTTATACACCAAACAAACATACCAACACGGCACATGTGTTGTTACAAAAGTGACTGAAATTGTGTGTTGAGTAGAGAAAAGAGGGGAATCAACTAGATGTTCTGCAAGTTGTTGTACCAAATTGCAGCATTAGTGTGAAGATAGGGATAGTAGAGCGCCGTTTGATGAATGATCGTAGCGCGAGGAATGTGCTTCCTGTCGGGTTGGGAAATTTGATAACTTCATTCGCTTGCTGTTGTCGGAAAACTCTGATGCATCATAACTGAATCGCAGTTAGTTTTCTGGCCAAAATCATTTGATACATGAGTCACTTTGGGTTTATGAAATATCATAGCTACTTAAATTTTTGAAGCAACGATTTCTCGAGTACTTTTTCAAACAGACGTATCTGATTTTGGAAACAAAGAGGAGAGCTAAGATTCAAACCTTAAATTCTTGAAACCCTCAGCACTTTCATGCAAACTAGGTTCTCCAACACAAGGAATAACATTTCCCTAACATGATGGTGATGCTACTATCCGTGAGGTTGCTGAGAGTTTTGAGAACTTTACGTTTACAAAATCAGATACGTCTGCACTCGAGATTTGTGGATTTGCATTTACTCAACACTGTTCCACTCCATCAACAACCAGCAAAAATTGACCACTAGTCGAACCTATTAGAGAAAAAGGAATTGATTTGATACAACATCAACAAAACATAACCGATCTATAAGTAGATAGCTAAAGCGAGAGACAAATAAGAAACTATCACACTCGAAACAATAGGCGAAAGAAACCGGCAGATAAACAAATCAAAATAAATAGCACGCAAGAAGGAAGCTGCAGTCCGTTTTGACTATCAAAAAGCAGGCATACCAACTACACGAATTGATGCATAATTGATTTCTGTAAGCATTATCAACAACACTACAACAACGTTTTCTAGCAATTTTCTACCACACTACTACTACTACCTCTATCGTAGACACAAACCTGGTCCAACAAATTTCTCAAAAACAAAAACTAAAATGTCCACAATGCAAACAAACGAAAGAAATCTTCAATCAATCGGGAAGTTGTTGCATAATTGTTTCTGTTTTGTTTTTGCAACTCAATTGTTCGAATGGAAAGAGATAGATAAAAAAAACACAATACTGTTGCATTTAGCTAAATGAGGTTTTGATTGCTTTTCGCTTACTTTACATAGGTCATAACAATCATGAATTGGTTCCCGTGTTGTAGTATAACAGAAAGCCAATAACATACAAATACGTCGTCGATATTTTGATACATGTGAATGATGGCGTGTTGTGTAACGGTAACATACATTATTGAGTAAGTAAGCAAACAATAACTGTGTCGCAAATCAGGCTACAGCGTGAGAGGAAGAAAAAATAAAACTTTGAGAAAGATGGGCGTTTTCCCATACACATTTTTGTAAGTACTTTGGTCGGTGAGTGTCCAAGTAGCAGTGACATTCTAGCGACCAGTGCAAACAGATTGAAAACCCTTGAAAACGAAGGAATAAAGTATATATTTTTTATATACACATATGGAAGGAAATGGAAATAATAACTTGTAGTAAGGAGGTAATAGAATAACAAAACAAAAAAAAAAGCGAAAAACAACTTATAATAATACATTGATAAGCTAAATTATACAAATTAAATCACACATTGTGTATTTTAACACTACAAACAGATCGTTTGTAAAATTTGTACCATACTAGAACAAAGCAAACCAACTGAGAGAACGCGTGGTAGGCGATTTGAAATCCACAGATTGCACCCGCACACACACAGGCAAGGTAAAGCACTCACCGCAGAACAAGTGCGTGTATTAGTGTGCGTGCCACCGCGAACAATAGAATCCATTTTTGTAAGCATAGGTATGAAACTTTCTACAGAAAGCAATGAAAGTGACCGCGAGTGTGAGTTTGAATGTGCAAATGCATGCGAATTGTTGCAAAAGAAGAAAAAAAAAAGCTGAAGTGAAGCAAAAAAAAACAAAACTAAACCAACAAAATCAATAGTAATAGAATCAATAAAGTCATGGAACTAATTTTCGTAAAAAATCATAACGGAAAAAATAATCAATCGAACGAGTGTCTGTTTAGTTATCGACGCATTACCCTACGTTATTAAACATATATGAAATGTGAAATGAAACGAATGAATGAAATCTGAACGACGAATGCCCGGGAACGATTAATAAGAAAAAGAAGCAATCATAATCGACCATAGAAGAACGATTGAAATGCATATTTTCCTTCTGTTTTAGTTTTAAGTTTTTTTTTTCCTTCAACTGTCAAATCCTTAGTTGTTTTTGTTTAATACATTTAGTTTCAGTACGATTGGAAGCATCTAATAGACCATAAAAAAAATTGCACAAAGTGTAATTTCAGTTGATTAAACTGAGTATGACTTGGAATTTTGCTGCAAAACAAAACAAAAAAAACTTTCTTTGTGGTAACAAATCGGCAAGAGCAACATAATTTTATCATTCATAACAGAACCATTCAATATGAGGATACCCCACGAGCGAAGAAAGATTTTACTCACGTCAAGTTATGGTGAAAAATGTTTTCTCTAGTGGGATTTCCACTCTTCAACTGCGAGCTCATTACAGTTCTCTCCCGCCCCCATATTGGAATGACTTGAAAAAGCTAATGTTAAGTAGTCAAAAGTTGTAACCGGAATTCAAAGAAAATGTTTTATGACCAATTTTTTTCCAGTGCGGAATCAAACATTCTACGCCTCTGTGATTATCTGAAAATTTAGTCGAATTCCGATTTAAGGAGTTTCCTAGCGATTGATTGACCATCGCTGAGTTAGCCCACTTCCAACAATTCGACTGGCTTTTTCTATAATCCCAGCGGCCGTTTAGAATGCCCTGATTCGCGTTGTGTTTTGTGAGAGATTAAGGGATAACCTCGGGTTTTTTTGTTGTTGTTGTGAAAAGATAATAATTGAGAGATCAAAACTGAGGAAGCAAAATTTAGTATTTATGTTCTCTGAGAGCAAAGCATCTTCCAGAGAGTGGAAGGTTGAACTAATATTTCAAGCAAAAGGAACACACACCTACACACATACACACACCCCTTTATATACAGAGAGATGCAAAGAATTAAATATTATTTTTTATTTTTTATTTAAGCATTTACGTATTTAAGCACAACTGGAAAATTGAGAAAAATGCGTTATAATATATTTCATTTGATTAGTATGCAGTAGTTTGTTTCTGTTAATTTTCAGTTTGTTTTTGGTTTTACTGGTAACATTAATGACCCAGACAATTGAAACATATGTGATGTATCACAAATTCCCTATTAGCTTTGACAAATTTAACAGATTTTTTTTCAGGATGAACAAAATTTATGCGTTGAACTAGTTTGATAGCTTTAGCGGAGTATTTCAATCATTAATCATCATACATTATGTGAGATTTCATCTTGTTTTTAGTGCATTATGTCTAAAAATACATAAGAATCAGTATCATCTTGCCCATACACAGCGAGAAAAACTTAATCCTTATTTCATTTGGTTTAGCTTATTTGCGCGTTACGGCGTTCCTTGAATGCGCGAATGTTTCAGAATTGTTAGGAAAATAAATGTTAGTTCAACAGATGAATGCTCTATTTTCACACAAGTTTTAACGCCATCCAATAAACTAGGTTCGAAATACTGCTTAACAAAAGCCCTAAGCGCAATTTCAAACTACTTCTATTCAATTTCATATCCTGCCAAAAGTTATCAATACCTTCTCTTCATATCTTTGATTCTAACAGAAATTGCTGTCCACTCCTAGGGTTGCATGTTTATAAGAAGGATATTTCCAATTTTCTAAAATTATCACCGACGATCCATCCATAACTGAATGCTTTGCAGACTATTTTTCTAAGGCCTCTTCTTCATCCAACTAAAGGTTGTACGAAATCAAATTGCACCACTTTTAAATGGCCGTAACTTTTTACCCGTTGGGTGTTTTGTATTGAAATTTTGGGTGGAATTAGTTCAATGTGTATTTGTTTACACTGTGTAAGTTTCACTAGCAGATGTGCAATCGTTGCGAAGATGGAGTCGGCCATCAGCAAGAAGCTGGGAATGGTACATGCTACGGTGTCTCGTGTTTTAAATCGGTACTACGAAAAAAGTGGCAAAAGTTGGTCTTCGTATAGTGTTAATGATCACAAGCGGGTAGATCAAACTTTCAAGAGGAATCCCAACAGTTCAGTTCGCGAAGAAACTGGATCTAACCAAAACTTTCGAGCAAAATGCTAAAAAACGTGAAGGACTACACACGTACAAAGTCCAAAAGGCGCCTAATCGCGATGAACGGCAGAATACGGTTGGTAAAACACGTGCACGGAAGCTTTAAACCCAGATGTTGACGAAACCACATTGCCTCGTTATGGATGATGAGACGTATGTAAAAGCAGAATTCCGGCAGCTTCCGTGGCTCCAGTTTTTCATGGCTCATCATAAATTCGATGTCGCTGAGGACGTTAGAAAGCAGATGTCAAATTTTTCCAAAAAATATGTGATTTGGCAAGCAATGTGCTCATGTGGAAAGCGGAGCACCCCATTTGTGACAACTGGAACGGTCAATGGGCAGGTGTACCTAAAGGAATGTCTCCAAAAGCGTCTTCCTCCTCTTCTGAGGTCATACGATGGTCCTACAATTTTCTGGCCGGATTTAGCCTCGTGCCATTACTCTCAAGAAGTTTTGGAGTGGTACAAGGCAAAGGAGGTCAATTTCGTGCCGAAGCATCTCAACCCGCACGCACCGGAACTGCGGCCAATTGAAAAGGCACTTGGGAAGCATCCTAAGGAATTGAATATGTGGAAAATATGAAGAAAAAATGAATTGCCACGCAAAAAAAGTTAGTCCAAATGTTGTACAGGACCTTATGAGTAGTGCAAAGAAGAAGGTTCGTGCATTTGAATACGGAATTAAAATTGAATAAAACAAACATGTGGAAATATTCACAACATGTTTTATTTTACTCCCTGAAAGTTTGAAGATGATTGGTTGAACGGGCGATTTTTGCCGAATATTTGTGTGAGTCGCAATTTCATTCCATAAACCCTTTACTCACCACAGTGCACAAGATGTCTGAGATGTCTCCTCCATGCTTTGACATCGATCTGGATCTGGAGTTTAGCAAAGACTGGAATGGGCTCTCCGTGGTGTACATGGTGCATCTGCCTGACCTGACAATATAGGGTTCCCTCTTCTCAAGAATCTTCCCCTAACTGGTAAAACTAACCCGCTATCACTGTATAACAATATCTGGGCCCTGGGAGAAAGTCTGTTGGTTCCTATCCCTAAACCTGACAAAAATAGAAACTATACTGATAGCTACCGACCAATCACCCGCATAAACTGTATTGGGGAGACTCTTGAGAAGATGGTAAACCGTCGACTCATTACTCATATGGAGTCAGAAGGTTTTTTTGACATTCGTCAGTTCACTTTTCATCCTGAAAAAAGTGCGGATGATTACTTCACCGAGCCTGAAGATCTCGTCGATGGTTATCTGGCGAGAGGTATGCATGGTGACTGTGTTTCTTTTGATCACTCGAAGGCCTACGACCGTGCGTAGTGCTTTCCCAAACTCAAGTCGCTCGAAGCATGGGGAATCAAAGGTCGCAAGGGTCGCAAGGCATGGCATGACCATAAATTTCTTGAGAGCCGAAGATTCAGAGTCATCATAGGAAACCATCGATCTCCAGATCACAAGAGAATGGTATCAGTCAGGGGATAGTCATCGCCTCCACACTCTTTCTCATTTGTATGCAGTCCCTTTTCCAATGTCCATATATGTACTAGTTTACGCAGACGACAACCATAATTACCTTCCATCATTTCAAAGCATTGGCTAGGTAAATAGTTCAATCCGTCGTTAATATTGTTGGTGAAAAAGGCTGCATAATATCCCCCTAAAAATCCCAGCTCCTTCACATTAGTAACAATAGGAAAAAGTTGAGCAAATGACTGGAAGTCACCGTTAACCAAAACATCATCAAAGCAACTCCCACTCTTAAAATTTATGGGGTACATTCCGCTTGACAGTACATGCAGCTTTAGGCATCGCGCAGAAGAGGTGAGGAAAAGTATTGACATATCTAGGGTTTTTTTTCATTAGGGTGAATCTAACATTGAGAGATTCTCTCCGGGCTCACTCTCTTTCATTCACTACAGCGCCATCATAACGCTTTCGAGGCATTCTTTAGTACAGAGCGAAACACAACAGTGCTGGCTAGCATACTCTACAAATAGTAGAATGAAAAACGTAAAGGTGATTTGAATATGAATGAAAGAGAAAGTAGTCAGAGTCTCTCAATGTTAGATTCGCCCTAATGAGAAAAAAAACCCTAGATATGTCTCCGAGTGATTAAAGGCCCAAATTTAATGTGGACGGAAGCAGAACGGAAACGGCAAGTTTGACAGTTGTCGCAAATGACGTCGATATGTCCAATTGGAATCAACTTGGATCTAATCAGTTTTCTATATAGAATACACGAAAAGAAATACAGAATATTAGAATCAAATATACAAGCGCTTTGATTTAAATAGATAATTTTGCTTGAATCAAAATAATATTGATTAGCTTTTAATACCATTCAGCGTTGTTTTAAAAATATATATTTTTGAATCAACAATATTTCCATTTGATTTGAAAAAAAAAAATCATTTGAAAATAGTCGGATGGTTTGTGCATGTGTGTATCTCCATCACGCCATTTTTTAATCACGAAAACTGCAAAATGGACTCGTTGGAGGAAATGTTTATCAAAGAACTAGACGTTGATCTGCTAGATGTGGACGAATTCGAAACTACTGAGTTGCTACAATCGTTTCAGTTGTGCGATGCAGTGATTGGTACATTTCTAGGTATGTAAATTTATATTACATATGTTCACAATTCTAAATTTTGGGCTTGTTTCAGCGAATCGCTATACAATCGAAACATTGTAAATCATCGAACGGAAGGAGGTGGAAGAGCTTATACAGCAGCCATTTTTGGCGGAGAGGACGAAATGCATCCATGGTATAAACGCATGGAGAATAAGTTTGGTAAGTAAACCATAAAAAATCATAAAAATCAAATCAGAAATCTTTTCTTTCATGATCCAGAATATCCCTCCGTTGGTTGATTTGGCAATTTCGCTTCCATGTACATCAGCTAGCCAACAACCGAGCCAACAAGACATTTCATGAGCTGAGTGTACAGCAACTAATTTGCTAAAAACGTCAGCAAGAGGAAAGGCAATTCTAGCAAAATATCAAGGAAGCCAAAACAAACGTCTGACAAGATGCGAAAAGCGAATCATAACACAAATCGTCGTGGACGAGTTTAAAGATCGATTTTCGAAATTGACTGCTGATGAATTGCAAGCCAGAGCAGTAGAGCCATAGACTAACTCTTAGACCAGTGTAGGTCCCATACAAAAACGATTTTTTTCTTGGCTCAGTCAGTACTAGAACATTGTCCCAAGCTCGGTCCCAAGCTCAATAATGCACCCCTTATAATGAACTCACATGATCACACTCTCAAATACTCTGTCAAAATAACACAGCAAATCAAAACAAAGGCGCAAATATGTATAACAAGGTGCTGGCTTCAAGGTGTAATTCGGACCAAGGGGTTCTACAACAGTGAACCAATTTCAAATCGCTAGTTACATATTGATTGTTGGTAGAGCCAACTGTTGTAGAACCAACTGTAGAGCCACTGTTGTAGAACCCCTTGGTCCGAATTACACCTTGAAGCCAGCACCTTGTTATACATATTTGCGCCTTTGTTTTGATTTGCTGTGTTATTTTGACAGAGTATTTGAGAGTGTGTTCATGTGAGTTCATTATAAGGGGTGCATTATTGAGCTTGGGACCGAGCTTGGGACAATGTTCTAGTACTGACTGAGCCAAGAAAAAAATCGTTTTTGTATGGGACCTACTGGTCTTAGAGTTAGTCTATGGTAGAGCTGCGTTTTCTGTTTCCAAATGAACCACAGGTAAGTTTGGTTTATTTTACTTTTTCATCTTCCTATTTTCGAATCTGTCTGGATTGGTTTCACAAAACGCATCTATACGAAGAGTACTCCATGATGACATTGATTTGCATGAGCAGACTACGCTTCGTAAGTAATGGACCTTCTTAGGTTTTCGTAACATAAGTGAATATGCGCTTTTCAAATGTTACGCGAGAATTATTAACAACCATACATACTCTTAACAAAACGCTTGTTTACTTTCGACAGGAGAGTTGGTATCAACCTACATGGACGACGGATGACTCAGGACGAAGAGTGAAGCTGAGAAAACAGGCAAAAGGGACGCTACGTGATCGCAACATCAACTACAAAGAGGATAAACTGGGAAATATTCGAGAAACAAATCAAGCAGCCGCTGCTGCATCTGAAGGTGAATCTACAAGTGACGTTACCCAAAATGACTGTGAGTTTGATATCTGTCAGCTATATTTGTCTGTATGCTAATGAAAATTTTCCTTAGTGACAGAATATCAACGGACCAAAAAATGGATAATCCATAATCAGGATGACTGGGACGAAGTTAAACAGAAGTGGAAGCAAACAACAAAACCAAGACTTCTCGAAGTGATCAGTAATGAGCAACGAAACGCAGCTTCTATTTTGGCAGAATATCCTATTCTGAGACACCACCAAGCATATCAATTCATACAAATTGATTTTCAGCAGCGTTTTCCGGAAAAGGAAAAGCTTCTCTTTGACCGATGGGAATCATTCATGAACGAAGTCGTACCTATTTTTTAAGTTGAAGTAACGGATGCGGCTGGCAAAAGTTTACTCACTTGTCTGAAAGCAGATGGAATCTCAATTGGTAAATTAAAATACAAGCTCAATATTAACCTATTGAGCACTAATACTTATTTATTTTTGTAGATGGACGTGGACTTATAACCATCTGGTTATTGAATCACATTTTCCCAAGCCCGGTACTTAGAATTCCGGGGAAGCAATGTTGGAAACCGTCTATGATCGAATCTCGAGAGAGCGTCGCAGTTTTGATTAAGGATTTGGCAGAGCTCCAAAGTACGCTAGCCAAAATATTCAAAACAGTTCACGCGAGAGGTGTCGATCTAGCTCCATTCATTGTGGTTCACGGGGTAGATCCGAAAAACCCTACATCATTTTCAGTATGGAACAACGTTGTTTCATACAAGCTACCTAGCTTGCAGAAAGCACTTGATGTGTGCTTGAAAATCTACAAATCATACGGTATTGCATTCCCACGGCAGTCGTCATCAGCTTGGAATTTATTGGCGAATCTGTTATTCGATTTTGAGATTCCCCGTGAACATACAAATCTAGTGGCTTTGTGTACTTCGCTGCGTAACAGTCTCCAACAGCAGCAAGAACAATGCTCCGATGTGTAGCACGACGGTGTGCTTGGAAATCGCAATCGATCCATCGCTTACAGGACCATATAAACAAATTTCACGGAAATCTGAACGTATATGAATGCAACATAGGTGATTGCACTAGAAAATATAGTGTCAAATCTTCATTTTATCGGCACATGAACAAACATCTTAACGAAACCAACAAACAAATTGAGAGCGCAGCACAACAGCATAGCAACGAACTTTCTGCTGCACATGCCGAAACAACCACACCAAAATACAACACAGAACAGAAAATTATGGAGGATAATCCATTACCTGATGAGAGAGGCCACTGTTCTACTTTTAAAACTGATCTAAATTTGATGATCAAGAAAATGAAGAATGCGTCAATTAATTTTAACCTTAAATATTTAAGTGCAAATACCCTTCCGAGGAAAGTTATTTTTGATATAAAACAAGACATTCAAAACATGTTCTTAAATCCACTCAGTCACATAGTTGAATTTTTGGAGTCTTCAGGATTTATAACTGCAGAAGAAAAAATAATGCTTGTTGAAATAATAGGAAGTTCAAACAACAATGAAACTGAATATAAATTTGTTGAACAGTTGTGGGTAATGATTTATATGCAGAACCGAGAGAATTCATACTAAGTAATGAATTATGTCCGGGTATCGTTCAAAACGAGCAACAAATGAGTAACGACCCTATAACAGCTAACAAGTGTAGTCGACTTTTCAGCCCTCAAATTAATTAAGTAATAAACTTCTTTTTCTAGCTATCCTAATGCCTTTACGTTTTCAACTACGGAAGTACGTCGAATCAGAAGGTGTGATGGATAATATATTGAAGAGCTTAATCCCTTCAAGTGATGGATGCATCCGAACCACGGTTGACGGTAATCTCTGGAGGCAGCGAACAATGTACTCTAACTCTAAGTTGATAGTGCCATTGAATCTGTTTTTTGACGATTTCACAACTGGTGATACCGTTTCATCACACGCGGCAAAAACTTCTATTTGTGGGATCTATTACTATGTTCCCTGTTTACCTGCGCACATGTTGACAAAGCTTTCGAACATTCATGTAGCTGGTTTTATATTGTCAGAGGATAGGAAAGAGTTCGATAATAATTATCTTTTCCGTAATCTAGTTGACATTCTAATTGAATTGTAGACGAAAGGATTGGAGATTACCTATAAAGAAGAGAAAATGGTTGTTTATTTTATGTTAGGTTTCATTACTAGTGATAATTTAGGACTTTCCGGTATCTTAGATCTAGTTGAATCTGTTCGTGCAAACTATTACTGCCGTTTATGTAAGAGAATCCGACTTCAGAGAGAAAATGATACTGTTGAACACTCTGAAACATTTAGAACTATAAAAAGTTATGATGAGGATTTAAGCTTAGATGACGTATCGCTTACTGGTGTAAAAAAGGAAAGCATTTTTAATGAGATTCCTTCCTTCCACGTGACATTCAACGTTTACTTTGATTTGATGCACGACTTGTGGGAGGGTGTATGTGTTTACGGATTAGGGCATTATTTGGATTACTTTATTAACGTCAAAAAACTATTCTCATTAGACGAATTGAATTTTAGAAAAAATACATTCGCGTTCGGACATTTGAATTCCTCGAATATTCCAGGCAATATTAAGGACATAAATATCTCTAAAAGTAAAATCAAAATGACTGCAAGTGAAATTAAAGCGCTAATCAACTTCCTTCCACTTATCATAGGAATGTTGGTACCAGAAGAAGACGAGGTTTGGAAACATTTCTGTATTTTGCTTCAAATCTGTCACATTCTTATGCTACGTGAAATCCCAATGGAGTATTTGGAAATCTTGAAAAAACTAGTAGAACAGCATCACACACAATATTTAACCTTGTTTAATGACACGCTTAAGCCAAAGCATCATAACTTACTGCATTATGCTACATTTATTATGCAATCGGGAGCTCCGCGATATCAATGGGCTATGCGAGGAGAAGCAAAACATCGAGATTCCAAACAGTATAGTAGAGCAACTAACAATAAGAGAAATTTGTGTAAATCTGTAGCAATTAAGGCGGGGTTTAAATTTTCATTCAACGTGTTGAATGATAGCTTTTTGGAACCAGTAATAGATTTACGAGAATCTAAAATATTGCATACTACACTTTGTGAAGAGTATAAACAGCTCTTATGTGTTCACGGAACGATCAGTTATGATTCTATACGATATATTGACAGATTTAAAAAGGAAGGGATGTTTTTCATGAACAATGTGTATTTTTACATTAAGCAGCGCAGCCTTATTAGCATTTATGAGTTAGAGAAAATAATTTTAGATGACGATGAGCAGCTCATTTTAATTTGTTTCAGAGTTCAGTCTCGTGGATTTAACGATCATTTACAGTCATTTAATGTCTTCAAGACAAATGAGAGACAAATTATCACCAAGGTACAAATTCTGGAAATGTGTCCAATCAATCTACATAAAATAAATGAAAGCTTATTTTTTAGGTGCAGCAATTTGGTGCATTTAATAAATATTGTTTAAAAACAAAAATAAAACGTTGATCTTTACTTTAATCCTATAAAATACCTGAAATTGTATTATTGAAATCAACTAGACTTTTTATTAAACCAATCGAACTTTTATTTTGAGTTAAAGTGTTTTTGTTTTGATTAAAAAAAAGGACTTAATTGAACTAAAAAATAATATATTTGATTCAAATAACGATATGCTAGATTCAAATAAAAATATTTTTGAATCTACATCCAGTCGTATGGAAACTCGATTGTTAAAACAAAAACATGTTTGCTTTGAAACAAATATCGTTTATATTTGATTCAAAGAAAATTGCAATTAGGCCCTGAGTCAAAAATATTTTTCTTTGAATTCAAAGTGATTTATTTTTGAAAAAAATATCTATTTCTCTGCGTGTAGGATATCCGATAAGCATGTTTAGTCAGATTGGGCAATTCCGCTGCCGCCTCCGTTCCGCTTCCGCTATCACTGCGTTCGAGCCTTAAGACGATTGGGGCAAGAATGCCTTCTGGTCATACACAGATAAAAAGAAACATTGAATTTTCTGCGTTATCTAATGCACATAAAGGGAAAGCTAGATTTGGCAGAAAATAATGAGATATTTCATGTAAATTTAAGCCAGATAACGCCTGAATCTAGCCAGTTGTAAGAAAATTTGCCAACATTGTTGTATGACGCATTAAAAATTGCAAACAATTTCGTTGTTTAAGGAGCGGCTTGGAATTAAACGAGGGGGAATTTTACGCGCTTGTTAAAATTAATTATTATTTTCTGTGTAGATCCTCTTTCATGCAGATAGTCAATAGTCGGCATCTAAGGTAAGATGTTCTACGGTGCTGGTTTTTCGGCAGGGGTAGCAGCGTTGTTTATAAGTGACTTCACCCGATGTACAATAAGGCATTCCGAATCGCCTCTGATATATTCATAACCAGCCCAACCTCTGCTGTTATGAACGAGTGTGGCACATTTGCGTATGAGCATTTCCTTACCATATGCGTGATGACTAAAGCTGCTCGGTGGCTAAGCCTAAATGGTCGTGAAGAGTTCCTCTTGGTAATAAGAGCAAACAGCAAACAAAGCCGAGGCGTAATCCGAAGGACCACGAAAATGTTTCTTGATGCAGTCACCGTAATTAACTCTGGGGGGTTGTTGCTCGGTTGACGTCGGGAAAAGTAACAAAAATAGAATGATGTAAGAAGTAGTAAAATTCTTGTTTATTTTGCATTCTTTGTCATAGATATTTACATTTACAATTCTGGATCAACAATAGAAAAGGGCCTATCAACATTTGTAAACAAACACTTCTGAGCTTATTTCCTCGCGAAACGTAGGCCACTCACGCAAACCAATACCATCATCATGTAAGGGAAAGTTTCCCCTACACGACAATTCTGTAGGTTTGCGTTTAAAGGATGATACGCGGTCAAAATTTGGTCAAGGGAAAACGCGTGTAAATCGGTGAAATCGTTTATTTAAAAAATCAAATTAAATTTCTTTTTCAAGTTCAATTAGTATAAAATTCAGGAAAAATATTCAGTTAGGCTTCCGCTTTTCCAAATCCGAATTGCCGGGCCTTACGCTTGACCCCTGCCATCAGATTTTGTACAGCCACCTTGTCCACCTTCTTCGCCGCAGAAAGCCAGTTTGCCTTGAACTGCTGCTCGTCCTTAGCAGTTTTTTTGGTCTTCTTTAGGTTCCGCTTGACAATAGCCAAGTATTTCTCAATTGGGCGGAGCTCTGGCGTGTTGGGAGGGTTATTGTCCTTGGGAACCACCTGCACGTTGTTGGCGGCGTACCACTCCATGGCCTTTTTACCGTAATGGCAAGATGCCAAATCCGGCCAAAACAGTACGGAACAACCGTGTTTCTTCAGGAAAGGCAGCAGACGTTTATTCAAACACTCTTTCACGTAAATTTCTTGGTTGACAGTCCCGGAAGCTATGAAAATGCTGCTTTTCAAGCCACAGGTACAGATGGCTTGCCAAACCAGATATTTCTTTGCGAACTTTGACAGTTTCGTGTGCTTGAAAATATCTGCTACCTTTCCCCTTCCTTTTGCCGTATAAAACTCCTGTCCCGGAAGCTGCTTGTAGTCGGCTTTGACGTAGGTTTCGTCGTCCATTACCACGCAGTCAAACTTCGTCAGCATCGTCGTGTACAGCCTCCGGGATCGCGCTTTGGCCGTCGTATTTTGTTTATCATCGCGATTTGGAGTCACTACCTTCTTGTAAGTCGATAGTCCGGCTCGTTTTTGGCTCGATGCACGGTTGTAGACGATACACCCAGCTTATTTGCGGCATCTCGGAGAATAGGTTAGGGTTTCGCTTGAAACTACCGGCAACTCTCTTTGTCGTCTCAGCGGCTTCCAGTTTTCGATTTCCCCCGATCCAGACTTCCTGGCTGTCGACAAACGTTCCCCAAACACTTTAATTACATTTGTAACGGTTGATTTGGCAACTTTTAGCGATTTTGCCAACTTTGCGTGCGAGTAGCTCGGATTTTCGCGATGCGCGAGCAAAATTTTGATACGCTGCTCTTCTTGCTTGGACGGCATTTTGACAACTGAAGAGTGAATTCCAAAATCAAAATAGGAGCAACATTCTACACACACACACACACCTTCAAAATGAGGGGTGTTCAGGTTTTTTAAATGCAAAATTGAAAGAAATACGTCAAGTTGATATTGACCAAATTTTGACCGTATCGCCCTTTATATCCAACGGCTTGCGAGAAAAAGGGCTCAGATGTGTTTGTTTAGAAATGTTGATAGTCCCTTTTCTATTGTTGATACAGAATTTTCAACTGTTTCAGCCCAATGGGCTCTTCGGCCTTCTTAAGTGTGTTTTATGTGCTCTATATGTTTTGTAGGTTTTATGTTTTTTAATTTTTTTTTTAGATCAACCCCTCGGGGTATTGTTAGTTAAATTTGATAACCTACTAACCTACAACTACAACAACAATTTGAAAATCCTAGGGGTGGGGAACCAGATTCCGGATGATCTGGTAATCCAATTTCAGGAAGCGTACCGATTGATAGACTCACTAAAGCGATCGTCGAGCATTTTTTTTATCTCGGCCAGACGGTGGACCTCAGATTTTCTTGTCCTCGGAGGGGTGTTCAGGATCATCCTGAGGAACTTATTTTGAACGCGCTGGTGTTTCAGGTGATATATTTTTGCGCAACTCTCCCAGATTGGCATGCCGTATTCGATGACCGGGAGTATGATTTGCTTATAGACAGCAAGCTTGTTTTTCAGGGATAATGCAGACCTTCTGATGATCAATGGGTACAGTAGCTTCAACAGAGTGTTACACTTTGTGACAGTTTTGTCAACTTGCTCTCTGAAAATATGCTTGCTGTCTATGGTAACGCCAAGATAGACAGCTGATTTGGCCTATTCCACCGTTGTGTTGTTTGAGCTAATTTTACAATTCTCAGACGGAACAAGTCTGGGAGAATTGGAGTGTGGGAAGAGGATGACCTGGGTCATCGCCGCGTTGATACAGATCTTCCATTCGGTGAAGTATTCTGACAGAACATTCAAGCTTCGCTGCAGTTTTGCTGTAAGCGCTCTTGTTACCCTACCACTGTGGACGACGGTGGTATCAACAATCAATATGCAACTAGCGATTTGAACTTGGTTCATTGTTGTAGAACCCCTTGGTCCAAATTATACCTTGAAGTCAGCACCTTGTTATACATATTTGCGCCTTTGTTTTGATTTGCAGTGTTATTTTGACAGATTATTTGAGAGTGTGTTCATGTGAGTTCATTATAAGGGGCGCATTATTAAGCTTGGGACGGAGCTTGGGACCGATGTTCTAGTACTGACTGAGCCAAGAAAAAAATCGTTTTTGTATGGGACCTACTGGTCTTAGGGTTAGTCTATGGTGGTATCATCGGTAAACAACGACAGAGATTCATTTTCAAGGAGCGGCGGTATGTCCGAGGTGAACAGATTGAACAGAAGTAGACCTAGTATACTTCCTTGCGGAACACCGGCGGAGATCTCTTGTGCGTCGGAAACTGCAACTTGCAGCGAAATACGGAATGTCTGACAGATAATTTTTAATTATCTTCACTAGGGAGATGGGAAAATTGTATCTTTTTACACACGTTATCGAAGGGCTTCTCGATATCGAGAAAGATGAATAGAACGTCTAGAATCTTTCCCAGGTTTCTGGATGGGGATGACTTTGGCTGACTTCCAACACGAGGGAAATCGGAGGCATTGGTAGAAAACCATCGCCAGATGGTTATAGAACTGGGGGCTTAATTGCTTGAGCTCCAATTTCATAATGTTATCGAAACCTGGGGCCTTCATGTACTTAGACCAGTGGTGGTAAATGTACTGTATTTTGATATTTACATTTTGATATTTGACATTTTTCACTACGACCAAATTGAACAAACACAAAAGTGAACCGTCATGGGAAAAATCTCATATGACATTTCTGTACCATTTTCTCCAGGCGACGAAACATTTTAGTTGCCTCCGGCCGATGGTTTAAAAAATTTCGCGACATTAATTTATGTCACTCAGAATTTTGTTGATTGTTAGCTTATTACTGCCTACATATGATGTTTATTATATGGAATCAAATCATAAGAATCGATACTAACAACTTATAATCGAAAATAACCAAATAAGTGCGTTTTTAACCAAGCTATCAAAAACCGTCACAAACCATTTCTAAACTGTTTGAAACTGTCGGCAAAAATAGGGAAAAAAAATCTTTTTCTATTTTCTATCCCCGCGTTCGCTCGAACTGTACACACAAACTGTTGGTTGTGTGCGGGCCTTAAATTTCGCAGCGGGTGAATGGTTTGCAAAAAAATGTACATTTACCACCTCTGGCTTAGACGCTTTGAGATAAGCCAACAATTCGTCAGCTGAGATCTACAACTCCTCTGTGAAGTCGTTGGGGGTTATATGGATGTTAGTAATAATCGCGTTAACGGCAGCTTCGTGTGGACAGACGATGTTTTGTCCGAGATTATGGGAGCTGACGAAGTGTTGACTTATCTCAGCAGCCTTTTCTGCAGGAGTTATCAATCGATCCTTAGAGCCATTGCTGTCTAATGGGATCAACGGTGGAATGGGCCTTGGCTTAGTTTTTAAAATGTTGGTCAACTCCCAGAACGGCTTTGCACAATCTGGGAGAGCGCGGATCTTGTCGGCAAAATTGTTATTCTTAAGGTCCATCATTCTGGTGATCCGATGCCGGTTGACCGAGGACCCAACTTTTGCCACTACTGGATAGTGGTCCGAGCTGAGCTCCTGCTGTAGTACTGGCTGGGCGATGTTGTTCCCCATGTTGGTGAAGACGATGTCGATTGTCGGACCCCGGATCTGCTCAACCGGGTGGGAGTATCCGGGCCCAGGGCGGTGTAATGTCCCTTTTCCAGGTCTCTGCTGAATTATTCCGTTCTGGTTGCGCCCGTTGTATCCCCAGGTTTCGTGTTTCGCCTTTAGGTCGCCGGTGATGATAAATTGTCCCTGCCTCCGAGTTAGTTAGCGAATGTCGTTTCATAGGACCATGATTGTTCCGTTAGCTGTGCAGGCTTGCTAGGGACAATAAGCCGCGATGATGGTGATAGGGCCGATTCCGATTGCTTTGATTTACTGCAACTGAAGACTCGGAAGCCGATGGTAGTTGTTGTTGTAGCGCAGGGCGATCTAGAGCCACTAGAGCCGCTACGATCAAGTCGCACAATCCGGTATCCGGGGATAAAAATGCTTAGTTCCGGCTTGAGGTATGTCTCGGTGACAATGGCGATGTCGATGGCCTTCCTGTTAAGGAAGTCACCGAACTCAACTGTTTTGTTCCGGATGGAACAAGCATTCCAATTGAGGATTCTGATGGTGTGATTATGGTCCATGTTTGAACATAAATTTCATCGTCACGGATGTGGCGGCTTTGCGCTATTCCTCCTTCGAGCGGCAGGAACGTAGTTGGCAGTAGATGTTGGACGAATTTGACCATTTGCTCCGTGTCAGAGCTGTCCATGGACGGGTGGTTGCGTGGTGGTACTGCAACTCGGATTGCACCAGCCTGGAGGAGGAGCCGGCAAGGGGGCGGCGGCGGCAGCCGCGAATCTTTGCTGAACGGAAGTTGACGGGCGGTTTGCATGGCGATGGTTTAATGGAACTGGTGGCAGATTCGGCACTTGGTACCGAAGCGTCGAAAAATTCTCCTCGTCCTTTCGAGGTGGCTGGCGGCGTTGACCAGGCCGAAACTTGGTGAACGCCTACTTGCGGATGGCCAAATACTCCGCTCGTTTGGGATAGGCTCGGGTGATGCCTTCGTGGTTAGCGCCATAGTTGGCGCATTTTGATGGGGCACCTTCACCCATGGCTGTGTACGCTCTGGCACACTTTCCACACCGGGGTTTCGTGTGGCAGTTTCGGGTCCCATGACCAAACGCCAGACACTTGCCGCACTGTGTCACGTCATGCTGTTTTATGCGGTACCGGTCCCACTCGATGTTGGTATTGAATAGGGCCCGTGTTTTTTTTAAATCCTCCATCGTGACGGAACCCTTCAAGTGGACCAGATAAAGTTGGTCCCGATGGTTTCCTTGTTGCTGGCGTCTGATCGCGAACACCTTCATAGGTTTCAATTCCACCGCTTGCAGCTCTTCGAAAATTGATTCCAGAGTGTACTCTGGGAGGCCACGCAAAATCACCTTCATCGGCTTGTTTCCGGGTACATCGTGAGTATTAAACCGGTGTTGCTTTGCAATTGGACGAGCTCCAGCAGCACGGTACTCAGCTCAAGGCAACAGGTCAAGCGGGAAAACTTGCACACGCTGGCAAGAGCTGGCGATATATCACGACGAGCCGGAGACGCAACCTTGAGAAAACAAACGAGAGGGAAAAACGAGGAAAAAAACTTCGAACCGAGATAGCGAAAAACACGTCCGTACGTGTCGCTTGATTGAACTGGAATGAAACTAGAATGATGATCTAGCCAGAGAAGTTTGCAGATTACTAGATTAGCTTGTTATATTTCGAGGGGTCTTATGATGTGTGCCAGCAAACTACCCGATAAAACAATGACAATACTTACCTAAATTAAAATAATGCACTTACCATTAAGAAGATCAAAGAAACTAAGTGAAATCTGGAGTCCAACAACAAACGATCACGTTCATCCGCCATGTTTACATTCTCATGGTATACCCAAAATGATACGAGCGATATGACATACACTCATATGATTCCGCAATGAAAGCGTGTCTGTCAAAGTTATGTGAAAAGCGTGTAGCGAACATATTTCAGCGTGAACTAACGTGTTCAATTTTCATTTGAGCGATACTACATCCGAACAAATTTACGCACTGTATGTATAGGGATTCATTTGAAATATATGTGATTATTTTATATGGCATTTCTGATAAAATTTCCTTATTGAGCTATTGGAGTGTACTTATTATTTTAAACTATAGTCAAATTTTCTATTTTCAATCATTCGCGTACATGCAGCTTTTATTAGCATCTTTTTGGGTTATTTACAAAACACATATAGCATGAACCATAAACTACAAACTTTTAACAATATTCATCAGTACCTATTATATTGCTCGACCTAACACTGTAAAAACAAATATATATTTATATTCCAAGAAGCACTTTACTGACAGACATCCTTAAATTTATTGCTTTTTGGATTAACTCGAATAAAGCAATCAGTCCTAAGGAAGTTAACTAACTGTCGACTTGAAAAATGAGCTATCACTAAACGGAAAATTATATCACAGAACCTGAGCCTTACTAACTTTACGAACCCTCACCGTCGAACATTTTGTTGACAAAAAAGTTCTCGCTAATGATATGCTGGTAGGAAGCCTTCAATGTGGTCAAACAGTAGTCGTTTTGCGTGCTGCTGTGATAATCGCCAGCGTACGTGTCGTTCTGCATCAGGTCTTCCAGCAGGCTTATTTCCGCCCCCAGCTGAGGAATGTTGGCCTTGATGATGAGCAGGATGACCAACTCCAGCAGACTGTCGGCTGCGATGTGGAAGTTGTTATCTGTAGATTGAAGGAGGTAATTGTTGAACATTCGTGTACACCGATGGGGCTTCGGGATGGCTTACCATATTCATGGCTAGCAGCATTGATCAGCTCAAATGCCTCGTTGATATGTTTCATCATTTCGCTTGGACAGCACTTTTCCTTGAACCGGTTCAAACTTTCGATGGCTTCCTGGTAACGCGAATTTTGAATGATCGGTATGAGCGCTCTGCAATGGAATAGTTCTCAGACATCAGAATGTTACATTGTTGACTACGAAACTTACCTATCAATATCCAGAAGTTGAATCAGATTCTCATCTGTCTTCTTTTCGCAAATCAAAATTCTTTGACGATAGATTTCATCATTTTTGCTACATTTACTCGCGTACAGTACGAATAATGCCGAATAAATTCCCTGAGTCATTAGAATCGGATATAGCAAAGTTTGATATGATAGTAGTTCCCTGGAAGAAGTTCACCCAAGTTTATATTAAAAAAAATGACGTCCAAAGATATTCGTCGAACCTACCCATCTACGATTGTGGAGTCCTTGGGTAGCGCTGGAAACATAACCGTAATAACGAGGGTATATATCCGGCTCACGATTGAGATCCATTCGTTCATGGCCGGCTCGCAGAGGATCGAATTGGGCGTAAACTTCCAGCAGCTGTAGGTTGAGTAGAAGCAGTTCGACAGTTTTTCAAACAGTTGATGCAACGGATGGTGCTGGTTACGGAAGGCTTCGCTGAGGTAGTCTCGTAGAAGCTCTAGACCCTGCTTGTCGACAGAGGAGATACAGAAGTCCGGGATGATTTCCAAATCGCGGAACGGTGAGGTTCGACTCTGACCTCCGGACGGATTCAACATGAAATCGTCATCGTATTCTCTGGATACAATCGATGAGAAACTTCGCACCGAGATGTTGTCCAAGGCTGCCAGGGAGTCGGCAATGCCATTTGCTGTACCGTTTGCATTGATTGATAGCTTGGAATCGGACGTGCTCGATCTGAGTGATGTAGCAGAATGATTGATCAAACGGAAACCGCCCTGGCATATTTGAGCTGCCGATTGATCATCAAACTCGAACAGTTTCGTTTCGAAATTGTTCGCCCTTAGTTGTTCTTTCCGTTTAGCCCGGGTTATGTGAATGGCTATTTTGTTCCAAATTCTTTTTACGTCCATTGAACGGATTTTACTAATATCACTAGTGCCAAAAATCGACTGATGAAGACAGGTAAAGATGGAAGCCCACTTCCGCTCTGCATTAATTTTTAGATCCAACCTGAGAAAAATAGATTCTTTTTACTATTAAAAGAGCACATCAAGGGAAGCAGAATCAACTTACATCGGCACCTTGTTGAACTGCTGATTCATGGCCATGCTGCCGTTGGATATTTTTACATTTTCCCACGTACCGGCAAACGTTCCCGTCATTGTATGACCTCGCATCTTCGTATTGGTGTCGTCCAGTTCAAATGACTCCGATTCGATCTCCTTCTCCGGATAGTAAAAAACGCCCCTCCCATTAGGACCGTCGATCGTCAGTTCGCCCTTATAATATATGCCACTTGGAAAAATTGCCAATCCGCCGGCGGAGTTGGACAGGAGATCGTTGGCGAACAGTCCCGCATAGTAAGTACCGTTGGTTGTTATCAGAATTCCGTTGCCATACTTTTTGTCGTTGGCGAACATCCCAATGTACTTGACTCCATTATCGCTATCCTCAACCACACCGAAACCCTCCTTGAGATCATTGACAAAGTCACCGTTGTACTGATAAGAACTGGTAATCAAGGTACCGTAGCCGCTGTACCTGTCATCCTTGAAATATCCCTGGTATTTGGAGAACTGCGTAGCGCCCGTAATGGTGGATTTAAGCTTTCCAAAACCGTTGTATCTACCGTCGTAGAAGTCACCTGGGAGATGGAAACAATTTGAATCCTTAATAAATAAAATCGCTCATCGCTACTGATATTATAATATTACAACTGCAAGCGTAACATTTGAAAAGGGCCTAACTTCAAAATGTAAATAAACCTAGTTTTACTCTATTCCAATCAAAAACCATGTAATCTCAACCTATTTTCATTTACACATAATACTCACTTGTATGTGCATTTTTGGATAATTTATAAAAGGGTTTAACTGGTTTTTCTTGAAAAAGCAGATTGGCCCTTTTGTACTAAAAGGGCCTATCTGAATGCTCACATTGATTTGAATTAGGTCCTTTTGTAATTAAGTGGAGTATGAAGCAATATTTAGTGTTTTCGTTATTCATGATAAATTTCAGTAGGCTTAGGCTATTTTGAAATTGTATGCCAGCTACAAAAATTCTGTTTTGTTTACATCATGCCTCAAAAATTTAATTTGGTGGCGTTATTTTGTCAAGTTTTAACGATTTCGGCCTGATAATTATTGTTCTTTTAAGTATTTTACTACGATGGAAGGCGGAAGCAAAGTCCAAGCATTGTTGGGTGAGTAAATATTGTAGAAAAATATTTATTTGCAGTGAATGTTATGCACGGTAATCTTAATTTACGCTCTTATGACTATAAAGTATGCATTTTCGAGGGAAACTGGGACTACGCCGAAAAGGAGTATATTACTTTTACTCCCTTTTGCGTAAACTGAATATACGTCATAATGTGCATACTTTTTACTCCTTTTGAGAACATTAAAGATGTATACTTTTTACGCTTTTCGAAAAATCAATATCGCTCGAGAATGGCTGTAAACGGCTCAATTCCGAAATTCAAAGTGAAAAAGACATCAATACATTACACAACCATGTTTATTCATTGAAAAAAAAAAAAATACAAATGCCTATGTAAAGGTTTTGCGTAAAAAAATATCACGCATTTTGTTACAGACGCGATGGAAATATTTATTTTAATCTTATAACAGCGGCTGGATAGTCAAGAAGAAAATTAATATAATTTTTTGCTCAGGAAGTACCAGCACATTGGCTCCAAGCTCGGGCTTAAACTTAATGATTAGTCCTTAATTCCTGCATCCGGGAATGGAAAACCTGTTTTGTTTCATATAGTATTA
Source organism: Aedes japonicus (assembly GCA_034211315.2). Classification (NCBI taxonomy): domain Eukaryota; kingdom Metazoa; phylum Arthropoda; class Insecta; order Diptera; family Culicidae; genus Aedes; species Aedes japonicus. Next base: position 995,494 of record JASCZW010001818.1, read on the forward strand.
ATCATTTGTAATAACTTACAATATCAGCTATTTAACTTTCCAACCAATTTAATCGAACCAATTTCCTGGAGGCGTCTGTATCCAACGGTTTGGATAATTTCTCCCTTTTCTATACTGCAAAACAATTCCCGAACTTATATACGGTGCTTACAGAACTAAATGCTGTTTTGAAAATGGCGTCAGCATCAAGTCACGGGTAGAGTTAATTTTCTTTTCTCAGCGGTGCCTACTTTTTACACACTTTTTTGTAGCCGTTGACATACTTGAAAAGGCGTAAAAAGTACTCTTCATTAGTGTATAAAAATTACTCACTTTTTGACGTATTAACTATAATCTTGAAAATGTGCAAAATATAGTCATAAAAGGAGTTCTCCAGATTAACCGTGTGGTACACCATCCAATTCAATTACAGCTGCTGCGGCTGAGTTATATGCACGGGATGAAGTTGTTGACGTTTGTGGTACGGCTCCGCTGATCGATCCAGGGTTTCTACGGTGGAAACACCGGCTGTAGGTCGGTACGAGGAGGTGCAAAACGCTTCGAGGCATGAGATGTAAACCTCGTTACGTTACTCCTAAGATACCACTTTCCCGACCAGAGTACACAGCCTTGGATTTATCGCCGTTTCAGATAGACGTAGAGGATGAGCCTTTGGATCTTTCCATCAGCGGCAACAAGGACGATCCAATCGATTTAGTGTTGCGCAAATCAGAAATTTATGACTCGGTTCCGGTTGAAGATGGGTGTCCCATGAATTTGATTATTGTCGACAGCCATTACAGTCAAAAAAGAATACGTCAAACGAAGCAGCTGTCAGCACACTTCCCAGATTGGTCCCGATAGTGCTTCCGAGCCCGAAGGGCCGTCGAGTGTGACGCAGATCAACAACATTGATCATAGTTACAGCGCCTCCCGGGAATGCGTTGTGGAATTGAATGTGAATGAAAAGGAAACGGACCCAAAGGCTAACGATCACGATGTGCCAAGTACGTCGAAGGGCATCAAGGCTGTGCCGACGATCGAAGCACGCAGGGACACCTACAATAGCGGATATGTTTCTAACGAAAAGGATATGGACAAGCCCTGTGATAATGCTTGCTTGCTTAAAAATATTTCTAAATTCGAGTACTTCCAATCATACTACAACATTTCATTATTTAAACCAGAGTCCGATGAGGAGGTTATTGAATCATACAAAATAATAATAAATATTTTCTGAAAGAAAATTTAATCATTCAATGACAGAGCAACGAACGACTAGAAAACGGAGATCGGATAGAACGGAAGTGCTTGCTTCAAAATTACCGTTGAAAGAGAACCTGAATGACGGATCCAATGCAAGCTTGGACGGGGATCCTATTTCAAACCCGCCTGGATGTGAAGCCCTCGAAAAAGAAAGTATTGTAAGGAAGATAGGCACTGCTCATCGTAAGCTTGTGAAAAATAGACTTCTCAAAGCAAAGGGTCTGGAATACAAACGGAGAGATGATTGATGTGATTCATTTTATTAACGCCTCTTTAAACTGTACGTCTGCTGTAGACGTTTTAGTTCATTCGAGACGGCACAAGGACCGCAAGCACCTAAGCATTGTAGTGTACTCCCCATTTCCTCTGCTTATGTTTTTATCGCTCTAATTCCCTTATATCCCTCATCGAAAACCTACAAGATATTCGATATAGCATCATTGACCCTTCTTTACAGGCCGCTTGGAAATCCATGACTGTGGTCCGCAGTCATTACTTTCTTTTTGAAGTTCGACCTCTATACGCTGGCTTATATTTTGTCATATAAGTCCAACGCCCTCGATTACTTTAGTATAGATAATTCGGTACTACGGTCGTTATACAATACTTCACGTATTGTGCCTATAACTCCCGTTTCGGCCCTCAATTGTGCCCTAGCAGGGTACTTCACAAGTAGATGGTTAACATCTATATCCGCTCCGCACCCTTGGCAGTAGGCCTTACTACCGTTGATTCGTGGCCCGTGAGTAAGTCGAGTATGTCCTATCCTCAGCCGAGTCAGAGTCCTCTGATCTCGGGGGTAGGGCATATCTTTCCACTCTTGTTTCGTGTTTTTGATACGCCGTAGGAACGCCTCTCGGTTGTTATACCAAGATTCCTCCCACGCGTATCGAGAGGTCTGCTTCACTCAGCAAGTAGCGTCGCTGTAAGGGACAGGAAGGTCCCCCAGTTGAGCATGACGACCCTGTTTTGCCAGTTTATAAGCAGCCTCATTACCTGGTATACCTGCGTGTCCAGGTACCCAGACGAAGGTCGCGTTAGTAAACTGTTGCACCTCTAACAACCACAGGTGTCCCACCTGCCCATGCTCAAGGGCAGATAGACAACTCGCAGAGTCGGAGAACACAACAGTCTGAGTCCCATTTGACAGCTTGCATGCCTGCAAGAGTGCATAGCCCTGCTTAGAAGATACCGCAGATGCCGGGTAACCTCCCAGATACTCCGTAGCCAACCTCTTCTTCAACTAATGAGCAGTCCGGTTCAGGCCTTCAAACGTGGAGGCAATTTCCCCAAAGGCCGCTTTCGCGACTTCGGGGTTTGCCCTTGCTCCACATAACTGCCGGATACGCCAGTCCACTTTGGGGCACATAGAGTCCCATGCCCGTTGCCACAGCCTAGGAAGCTGACACAACGAGGGAATCTCTACTCCCGTTAGGTCTCGCCACCACTCTTTTGTCCTACAGACGATAGGTCTGTAGCAAAGAGTGGGGTCCCTTTGTAGTAACCTCATGGCTTTGATAGCCTTGTCTTTAGTTACGACATTTGCCAAGGGAACCTTACCACATTCCACCAAAAATCAGGGAGATGGTTGCACAGCTCCTGCTCGGCGAATCACGCAGAGCTGCAACTGCCCAAACTTCAATGCACCGAAAAATGTACCGACGAAATCCGGGAAAAGTTTCTGAATAATTTCCTGCAGCTAACTGTGTCGGCCTAGAATCAATTTATATCCAATCATATGTCGGTAGCACACGTTGGAAGGCACACGGTAAGAATAATAAACTGCCAACGTCACAGTCCTAATATTTGTTTCATCCATACATACAGGTGATCAACTTGAAAAGAGAACTCACTCGTTTCTAATTCATGCCGGGAGTAGAAGAGAAAGTAAAAGTGTGTAAGATGTTCTTGTCAACTTTCGACATTACCGCCAAGAAAGTTCGAGTTCCCGCGCAGAAGCTACCGGAAGAAACTGGTACTCCTTCCGAATGTCGGAAACGGATAAAATGCGTGTCGAAGACCATATTCTGTCATTCCGTTCGTACACCTCTCACTACACACGTGACGAGTCGTCGAAATTATATCTCTCCAGAACATCAAAAAAATGTATGAGCTTTATCAGCAGAAGTGCCTTATTGAGGAAACCGATCCGGTGCACCATAATTCCTACCGCAGCATTTTCAACCGCTTCAATTTGGCATTTAGGAAGCCGCGCTCCGATACCTGCAACAAATGTAACACATTGACTACAGAGGCGAAGTTAGCTACCGGTTCTGATCTGGTAGATGTACAACAAAGATTGATCACACACCAGCAGCAAGCTAAGGCTATGTACGACGAAAAACGCAGGGACATGGGTGACATAAAGTTAGATCATTCAGTTAAAGTTGCTTCATTTGACCTACAACCCCTTTCCTAAAGTGTGGTCAGGCTTTCTACCGTCGTCAGCTGTATACTCTGAACTTGACGGTTTTCGAGTCATACAGGCTTGAGCCTTACTGCTACATATGGGTGGGGTCCATTGCACGTCGAGGAGTCCAGTAAATCGGATCATGCATTTTGCATCATATACAGCAAACACTTCGAGGGCGGTCAAATGAGGAGTCATCGGTGTTGAAGTTTGTTTTTTACTCGGATCGCTGCAGTAATGTGTATGACTTTTCTGTACATAATTGATCTCTGCCACGCAGAAGGGAGAGACGTTACCATATGCCATAAATTGATGGTGTCAGGGCACTCCCACATGGAGGTTGATTCTGTCCACGCAGCGATCGAACGGGCTAAAAAACAAACAACCGTTGACATTGAGACACCCAGAGACTGGGTTGTTTTCATAATCCAGAGTACTTGAACTGGTGTACTTTCCTTCTACGAATGTTATCAACGTATCAACAGCTGTTGTCCCTTTGCTAGCCGTTGATCCTCACCATCCTCCATTGGATATCTCCGTGCCTATTCCTCACATGCGCGCTACTGTTCCTACATGATGTGAAGCAAGACCTTTGAGCTACCGCCGGCTTGATTTTGATTCACTTACTGAATTTCTGTCCAATATGGACTGGACAGAACTACTGATACTGCTGATGGGGGGCGACCCCGGCGTATTGGTTAACATCTATACCTCTCACGCCAAAGTCACGAGTTCGAAGCTCACCCCCGCAGAAGTTACGAAATGGCCAAAAGTGGTGTTTGAGTGACTACGACGGGAGATGAACCAGCCCGAAGCTGAAAATCTCGATAATCAAGAAACAAACAAAACAGAACTGCTGATAGAGCGCTTCCTTGACATCTTCAGGGTGGCCACAGACTCGGGAGAATCGGGAAATGCGGGAAAAATGCGGGAATCCAAAATCATCGGGAAATATGCGGGAAAAAGGCGGGAATTTCAAAAGCCATCGGGAATTTTTGTCATATGGAAGGAACCATACTCACACTTTTTTCAAATGATTTGAGTAGCGTTTTTGTCATTTACTCGGTCCACCGATCTCATTGTTCAGCCTGTTCAAAACGTACCGCTTAGAACATCTTCAGCGGTGGTCTATTTTAACATCTTTACAGTTGATTTGCATCAGCAAACTTAAAAAGAACCAGCTAAAACATACCAACTTTGCGTTCCTCGCACCGGTTTAGTATTTATTGTTGTTAAACCCACCAACACCTATCATCTTGTCAATCTTACAATATCCATCGATCAGAGGATTTGTATTTTTTTTTCAGAGATCGAGGATTTTTCGCAAACTTTTTACCATGGATTGGTTTGAGTGGTGGTGAGAGTGTGAATGCATGCATCTCATTTAAACGATATTAGATAGTGCTGATAGTGATAGATAGAGCCACGCCAAGCTATGACAGGAAGCACTTTCTGCGACGTTTCAACATGCCAAGGGATATGATCCTAGACATTATGCGACAACTACAGTTCACTGATGACTTTTTACAGCTGTTGCTATGTAGCTGGATATGTTGGCCTTAGTGTTACATAGGTGCACTACAGCTTAACGGATGTTCGCATATGTCCTCAGCTAGTTCACTCGACGAAAACTTGGGGGTTGGTGACCCTGAGGATTTTTTGCAAATCTGTCTTAAGACTTACGGCCCGCAGTAATTACGCCCACAATATCGGAAAAGGTTAAGAAACTGATGGACAAAAATTATCTCCCAAAAGTTTGAAAAAAATCTTGTAAATTCAGTGCACTTAGACACTCAGGGAACTTATCAGAAGCTCGGTATACTTTTTAGATTTGACTTAGAATTTCCCGAGGTTTAGCTATTCTACCTGATGTCAAAGGAACATACCATAAAATCAGGGAATTGTCCACAAATTCAAGTAGCTTACCACGAGTTCAGGGAAGTTTCCAAAAGTGGAGGGTTCTTCACAGAAGTTCAGGTAACTATCCAGAAATTCAGGGGGCTTCCAGAAGTTTAGAAAACTTATCCGATTATTTTGGGTATTATTTCAGAAGTTCATAGAACTACTAAAGATGTTCAGGGAACTTCCCAAACATTCAAGGAACTTTCCAGAAAATTAGGGAAATTCCAATAGAAAACAGTCAATAAATTCATGAAGCTTTTCAACAGTTTGCGGATCTTCCTAGAGGTTTTAGGTTTAGTGAACTTCTTAGAATTTCATGAAACTTGCTAAACATATACAGAACTTCTTAGAAGTCCAGCAAACATGTAGGAGTTCAAGAAACTTCCTTGAAGTTCAGGGTTTCTCATGAATTCAAAAAAATTCTCAGAATTTCAGGAAAAGCACACAAAGATCATGGAACTCCCCCAAAGATCAGGAAACTTTCCAAAAGGTCAACAAACATCTCAGACGTTCAGAGAACGTCCCAAAAATTTAGAAAATTTCCCAGAAGTTCAGGGAACTTTCCAGAAGCTCGAAAAAACTCTCGGATGCTCAGGGGATTCAGCAGTTCAGGGAATTTCTCAGTAGTCCTGCGATCTTCCAAGAATTTCAGAAAACTTCCCCCAAATTCGGGGAACTTTCCAAAATTTCAGAAAACGTCCCAGATAAACAGGAAACTGTATTTTTGAGCATTCGAAAATTTTAGGAAACATTCAAAGGATTTTTCCATAAGTTTGGGGAGCTTCCTAGAACTTTAGGGATCTTTCCAGGTGAACTTTCGAATCGTTCCGAAAGCATCTCAAAAGTTCAGAGTATTTAAGTTTTAAGAAGAACTTAAACTTTTTACTACTCGAAAATTTTTCTAACCCAACCAAAACGAGAATAAAGAAACCAACTACTTTTTAATCAATTTCATAGAATTTCCACCTATTCACAATCTTGGAGATCATAAAAAGTTCTTGTACGGTTTAACAACATCTCGGTAATGCTAACTATTCCACAGAAATTCCCCGTCTTCCAAGATTTTTTTTTCAATTTCTCGTAATATTTGTGATATTCTGCTTTTTATTACAGAATATGTACTTACTGGAAATTAACACAACTTCTGCGAAGCGAAATCTGATTTTCTAAGTTCCCGTCATTTCCAGAAAGTTGTTCATATTCCATGGATAATCAGCAACATTTTTGAAAGTTCATCCAAGTTACGAGAAACGTTAATATATTTTTGGCAATTCAATGAACTTCTCTAAAGTTCCACCATTTCTCTTCTCGAAAGACAGCGAGCAAACTTCATGATTATCTTGAAACTTCCAATTATTTTATTCAACTGCCGAGAAGTTTAATCAGCTTCTGGCATGTTCATTATAGATATTTCCACCCAATCTTCATAGATATTCCGAAGTTCATTAAATTAAATTTTTAAAGAGTGCGTTCAGTAAGAATTTTAGAAGCTTATATAAGTTCTGAAATGATGCAAAATAGATCCGGTATAAAGCAAAATTTACAAACACCAGCGATGCAGCGATGTATTTGCGTTTGGTCGAAACAAATAAATCCAAATCACGATTTGAACCACCTTTGAAGATGCCCTTAGAAGGTCTGGCTACACGGCTGTAACAGGTGAGACCAGAAATGAACTTATCTTTCATGTGGTGGCGAATGTGTTTGAAGTTTGACGAATTGCGTTTGTAAGGGTGTTTACACATGGTGAAAGAAAAATTTGGACAGCTGTGCTCAATGCCGTCTGACGTTGTTTGCCGGATTCAGAGAAAAGAAAATGGTTTGGACACATTTTGGCTAAAATTAAGAAGGAGCTACCAAATTTGACAACATTTGACGAAAATTGGCTCATCCGGTCGTACAAAAAGGCGTATTTCAAATAAATGGAAAGTGTCTGGTGATAAATCAAACTGGAAAAAGTTTGGGAGCCCAGAGATTTAGCTACGAGTAATTTATATTAACTCATCTTAAAAGTCAGGAAAATAAGGCAAAAATGCGGGAAAAAATCGGGAAAAATGCGGGAATTTTTATATTAAGATTGTGTGGCCACCCTGCATCTTGTGCAGATGGCTCAATGAAAACCTCCCTAGGATTCGGGCACCTGTTAAGCCACCTTGGCGCAACCCAGAACTGCGTAGGTTGAAACGTGAGCGAGATGCTAAACAGAGGTTACTTCGGAAGCAACGTTCCTTCACTAATCAACAGGCTTTCAAACTTGCAAGTGACGCATACCGCCTAGGGAATGCTGGTCTGTATAAATCACATTTTATGCGTGTACAATTTGGCTTGTGTAGAGATCGGAAACGAACTAGCGGATACTTTAGCAAAGCAAGGGCGAAACAAACCTCTGGAAGATATTCCTGTACCATCCCAAGACGCGATACACTCCATAAAGGGGAAAATTTGGTCATCATGGGAAACAGAATGGCACCAAACTCGGACACACCTGAGACAAATCAATCGACTGCCCGTTAGACACGAGGATCGCAAATGTGCCTCCGAACAACGAATATTAACACGGCTTAGAATTGGACACACCCGCCTTACACATTCTTACTTACTAAACCGGAACTCACCCCCTGTATGCAATAGTTGTGGCGTAGAACTCACAATCCAACATATACAAGTCGACTGTAGAGGATACACTGATATACGGGCCAAATGTGGAATCACTGGAACATTAGCTGACGTCTTGGCGCACAAAGTGGAGAAGGAAATAGCGATATTACAATTTATCAGAGAAACTAACCTGTATAGTGAAATCTAATATGTACTCTGTAATTTGATAATTATTCTACCCGACACGAATGCCACATACATGGTAAAGTGTCGTTAATAAATAGTAATAATAATCCCGTCAAATGTATTTCTAGACGAATCAGAATCATCTTCAGCTGAAGCATCATGCGAACTGTTTGCCAAGCATTTCACTTCTGTGTTCTCCGATGGGCTCACATCTCAACAAGAAGCTGAACTGGCAACTTCTAATTTACCTGCTGATGTTTTTGACCTGGACAACTTTTCCATCACTTCGGACATGATCATTGCTGCTTCTAGGAAACTAAAAAGCTCGTATTCATCCAGGCCTGATGGTGTACCGACTGTTATCTTTTGTCGCTGTGCTGCTTCCTAATCGACTCCTCTTGGCCACATCTTCAACACAATCAATTGAGCTGCAGAAGTTCCCCGCTGTGTGGAAACAATCTTTTATGTTCCCCGTATTCAAGAAAGGAGATTAAAGAAATGTTAAGAGCCACAGAGGAATTACCAGTCTATCTCCGGGATCGAAGCTTATCGAAATAGTCGTTAGTAATGTCATTCTTGGCCGTACCAAACAATACATTTCAGACAATCAACATGGATTTATGCCTGGCCGCTCCGTAACAACGAACCTTCTGGACTTCTCCAGGACCTGTTTTACGCAGATTGAAGCCTTAAAGCCGCTTTTGACGTCATTGATCACAAAATACTTCTGTGCAAACTCCCCCGTCTAGGCGCATCAAAGCGACTTGTGGTATGGCTGGATAAATACTTGACGGGTCGTGTTTTGAGCGTAGAACTTGATTCAGCAGTTTCCAGTACGTTTAATAATAATTCAGGCGTCCAGCAAGGCAGTAACTTGGGGCCTTTGCTATTTGCGCTGTTCTTTAACGATGCTGCTTTGTTGCTAGGATCGAACTACGTACTCATATACGCAGACGACTTAAAAATCTACCTTGTGGTGAGGTCTATTGAAGACTGCTACCGGCTTCAGGAGCTTCTAGACATGTTTTCGACCTGGTGTAAGATGAATAAACTCGTGATAAGCATTACTAAATTTGTCCCATCACTTTTAATTACCAAATTGATGGGAATGTCCTTAAGCGCGTTGATACGAAAAATTTACATTTAATCAGCACATCAGCACCATCATTGAAAAAGCTTCACGACAGTTGGGATTCATCACTAAAATCTCCCGTGATTTCACTGATCCTCACTGCCTCAAAGCACTCTAATGGCACTTGTTCGACCGGTTATTGAACATGCTGCGGTGATTTGGACTCCTTATCAATTTTCATGTGACCTCGGAATTGAACGTGTTCAACGTAGATTCATACGCATTGCACTCAGAAGTATCCCGAACGATGCCGGCTTCTAGGACTCGACACGCTGCACCATCGCCGAAATATTCAACAAGCTACCCTTATCGCAAAGATAGTGAACGGTGAAATTGACGCATCAGCACTTTTGTCTTGCATTGACTTTCGAGTGGAAGACAACTTAGATCGTCATCTCTACTGCTAACCAGATTGCATCGGACTTCTTTTAAGATTTTAATGAGCCACTGACATCATGCGTTCATACCTTTTCGTTGGTTGACGACCTCTTCGACTTTGGAGAATCTTCTGGATCTTTTAAAAATAGAATAACTGCATCAAGACTGCTGCAATTTAGGCTATAATAGTTTTAATACATTCATGTAGACTACGGTCAGATGAATTAAACAAAATAAAATAAAGCGAAAAATCCTCCTCAATGTTATTAAGTTACGCCAAAGGAACTTTCTGGTCTTAAAAGAGCTGAATTTGCGCTACCAACGTCCGAAATGCAACACCGAGGGTCAGTTGGTAAAAATTCGTGACATATTGTGGTTTGAGTGCAAAACTACTGCACCAGGTATTTTACAAGCAGAACGTGGAGGACGACTACAGTTGAGGACAGACGAGCCTCTTCAGAGGCCCATTAATCTTGTTCTCATCTCGAATACACCAATATCTCTTTCCCAAGAGAAGTTGGAAGATCTACGAAGCCTTCCGTCATTTATTTCCAACAAAGACTATTATACCACAATGCTGAAGAATCTTTTTGCCCCGAAACGTGGCCACAAGAAGGCGGTAAAAGCAGCAAATTATTGTGAAAATAATTTGGACTTGATTGAAGAAAAATATGAATGATCGAACAAATTGTCGAAACGAAAATTTAATTGTAAGCTCCAATTACAATTTTTTGGAAAAACACTACATACAGCTAAATACATAAAAGTAAAAACAATTTATCTGTTGCATGTCTATTATTAAGATCAAAAATATACTAAACATCCGAAGCATTAACAGTAAAATCATGAATACATCTTTATATTTCACCCTATTTTCAACCACGTATAAATTTGATTCGAGTATTTTCAAACCGTTTTCCTATTGTATGATCATTTTCATATGTACGGATGGATATATTCATCTATTCCATCATTTCATAGTAAAATTTTGAATAATAAATTAAATGGCCTATCTGCTCTATATTGCCCAAAAGGGTCAATCTGCTTATCCTTCTCAATTTCTCCATTTTATTACAGTTTATGGTATAGTATCGCGGCTGTTAGGCATTTGCTTACGTAGAGCATTTAATTAGGTATCAAATGCCCAAATAAAACATGAAACATTATGCTAATCTTCCAAATAGGATTATAATCAAGCCAAAACTTCTACTTGAATTTTCTCAATGTTAACGTTTGGCAGTTAGGCCCTATTCAAATGTTACGCTTAAACTATAAATAGGAGGTTTTCGTTTTCGTCCTGCTTGTGTTGATTTTTCGAACTAAATCACAGCAGGCCACACCTTAACAATAATTTCACCTAATTTTTCAAACTGTCATTTATCTTTTGAACCTTGAACAGTTCGGAATCTAAATCGTTTTTTATTCAAAATATATATCAAGTCCCGGAAGAAGATGTACCCCGGCGGAGTCCTACCGAACATTAACGATTGTGGTGCCCCCTGTGGAAGGCCGTGCAACCCTTGCTGTTACCCGTTCAGCATTCCACCACCCAATGTGCCCTGCCGTTTCGTGTACAAACACATGATTTTCGACCACGCTATGCGATTGCGTAATTCCGGATTTTACGATTGAATATACAATAAAACTCCAGTGTAACTAAACCCAACTTACCTTCATAGTTCGTTCCGACTCCGTAAAGCGTGCGGTTCATGCAACCGTATCCGGTTATGTCCCCATGGTAAAACTCTCCTTTATACGATAGTTCCTTTCCCTTCAGTTCGCCAATGCCATCGATCTGCCCGACCTTCCAAATTCCGTTGTACTCCATTCCACCGTGCTTGGGATGTTTCTGGCTGAACCTATACGAGCTGTATCGGTACATCGGTTGTTTTGCCGACGATTCCTTCTTCAAATTGCGCATCACATGTGCCTTCAAGGTATTCAGCCAAACCCCCTTGTCTGCCGAATTCATCGTGTAACAACGTAGACTTTCCTCCGGAGTAATGATGTTTATCAAAAAGCGCAATTTATCCCGATGCTTGTTTTTCAGCGTTTCCTTGATCTCCGCTGAGATCCAAATCAGCTCCAGCGGATATTCGACGAGTTGCATCCCGGACAGATAGCAAAGAACGTCGGAGAACAGTACGATCCGTGGTGACGACGAGAATAGGTTCACTTCCAACAGCTTCAACGGCACATCCGCCGAATCCAATATTACCCTACGGTGGCATTCTCGGAGGGCGTACCACCGGAAGTTATCCTCGCTGAGCCAAAACTCTTTGGTTGCTTTGGTAAACTTGCCCATCTCTTCACTGACCTCTTCGTTCAGGAATCTAAGCCACTCGCTTTTAATGTTGAGCAGTCGGTTTTCCACCTCTTCACTGAGCGATTTGTTTGCGTTGACTAGAATTTCGATCAGCTCGATGAAATGTTTTACGTTGCCTAAGAAGATTTGGAGCAGCTTTTGTTCGGGTTCATGCATCAGTCCAAGGCAGTCACTATCGCAGTAACATTTTACTATCTGCCTGTAGAGAAAATGTACCTCTTCATACATCAGTAATGATACAATTTGGGTGAGGTCGTTATCGAAAGCAAATTTGTACAAAGATTTCAAATTCAGCAGTAGAATATAAAATAGTCTCGTGCAGGATCGATAGAAGAAGTGAGGCGCTAGGATGTTCGAAGGGTTTTTCAGTATTCGAGAGATGTTGTGATCTTTAAAATGTTTTAGCAAGTTTTGGATCGTTGTTTGCTCCTTGGTATAGACTCGTAGTAGTTCTTTGTTTAGCGGGAGGTGATTCACGAGGATGAGACTATCTGTTGCCAATATCAGTGGCAATTCGTGCGGGGATATCCTGCCGGGTAACTCCAACAGTCGCCTTCTGTCTGCACATTCGTAGTTTAAGCTTCCTTCGTCCATTCGTACATCGTGAATTCGCAAATCGTTCGTCACAATGTATGTCTGATAGTTGCCGCAGGCTACATCTAAAATGTGCAAAAAACGGTTGAACAATGTTGGCGTACTGGCACTGCTCAACGAGAGACTACTGTCCAGGGTAGCTTGATTCTTGTGGGTGTCACCCCAGAGAAATAGATTGCCCTCCAGCGTCAGAGCTGATGAGTAGTCACAGCAGGTGGCAATTTTCGAAACATCGAACAACTTCAGGTGGACGATTTTGTCCCTTCGGATGTGATCGCCGGTGCCAAGTTGACCTGTGGACAGACAGAGATAAGAAACGGTCATTAATAGTAAATTTGCCTATTTGAGCACTATGTGATGAAGCATGTAGGTATAGGTAAAGTAAAGAGGTGGACAATGCTGAATTTCGCGGGAGCTCATTGGTCGCAGAAGACTATGGGGTCAGAGGATTCCGATGACACTGGTCGGCAAAATCCGAAAAAAGTCTTGAAACCCAGAGCTCCATGCCAATATTAATTACCTTGGGTCCCAAAATCACCGCAAACCGTATTTTGACTGCCGGTGATTTGCATTTTTCTTCACAAGTTCAGAAATTGAAATTTTGATGTTTTTTGAGATCAACTTAAATAACTACCTAAGCCTAATGTAAATGCCCCAGAAGATTTTTTTAATAATTTTGAGTCTTTAACGCGCAATTTCATAGCATATAAAAAGTTACTTTCTTCAGCAAAGTTGTTGAGCAGATCAAGGCCATCAGCATGGAAAAAAATCAGAATTATCACACTACGTTGCGCTAGTCTGCATGTAACATTACTGAATAGCCCGAATCTAGGCACATCGAAAGTTGGCTTCTCCGATAAATATAGTTGAGTGGCTAAAGCTTCTTGGAAAGTGTTAACATTAGTTCAGAATTTGTCCGCTACGTAGTGTAAGTGTTAATGCGAACTTTGTGTATCACCCGTATGCTGAGATCTAGATCATGTCTTCGGGAAATTTATTCGGGAAATCATCAATTGAATGGGAACCATTCAAATCGCTTCAATCCGGTGTCCTGATGGTCCCTTCCCTAACCATTAGTAATTATTAATTACTAGTAATTATTTTCGAACCTAAGCTTTAACGCTTGCATACCTATTCCTTGAATGAATAGCGAGAAATCCCTGGCATCCGCAATGGATGAACTTCAACAGCCGAGCCACACTGTCTCTGCTTCAGTGTTGACTTCTGTTCCTGGAAGATACAGCTCGTCTCAAAGCTGGTGTCCCTCGCCTGGATTTCCGCTAAATTTCCGTAATCAAATTTTCTTGCTTGCGAATCTTTGGAGTAGTAGACGTGTTATGTATTGCACACTCACCAGGTGCGGCTATTTAGGCATATCCATCCTTCTGTAGTGGCTAATTTAACCCTTGGTGTACTCTCGTTCATCGTCCAATAGTTTCGTTTGAATACAGATGTCGGATCAAAATCGCCGTAGAACCCGCATAATCACAAACTATTCCTGGATCATTTCCTTTACTGTTGACAATAGGGTATTATAGGGATATGTGGATTATAACATGGTTCGATAATAAATATAATAATATACCGGCATTTAATTTACTACTTTTACTATCGAAAAAAAAAATTTCAAAGTATTATGAAAATTAATGATTGCAAGACAACACCACCCTATTTCTCCATGAAACACGCTACAAAAAACAGGCTACCTAAACCAACGAACCTACCATTGATTTCTAGCATACAAAAAATGACATACACACTTAGATTTTTTTACAGTATACTGTAATTTTTTACCGAATATGAAACAACTGAACATTCGGTAATCGTTTCGGTAGTTTTTAAGTTTTACAGTACGCTTAGTAAATTTAGCTTCGCTACTGAGCTGTCCAAATTTACCGAAACGCTCTGGAAATTTAGCTGAACTATTGGTAACGCGAGTCACTTTTTCACCGAAAAAATGTAAAACATTTACAGTTGTTCTGCAAAATCTACAGACTCGTTTGTAAGCGGTTTTTCTTTTTTATCGGTTTTCTTCTTCGTTTAAACACTAAGGATAACTAATGAAATAAATTAGTATTCTTTTCACATTCATTTGCGATTAGTTGGTTTTTATTACATATATAAAAAATATTTACATACGGAACTTTACGAACGGAAACGATTCCCTGTTCCTTCATCAAGGACTACAATTTCGTCTAATATTTCGTCCCTTTTCTGCACTTGCTTTTGGCTGCATAGTAAAATTCAACAGAACTAGCCAACATTTAACTTTGAAATGGCGGGATAAGGTCGAGTTTGACAGAATGGAATAAATTTACAATCTGTTCGGTACTTTTATGCAGTTTATTTTGCAATATATAAAATTTTCAGTACATTCGTAATTTGATTTTCCAGTATTGCGGAACGGTAGCGATTTACAGTTTTGATCGGTAGTTTCTACTATTTTCGGTAGTTTCTTGCAAAATACAGATATTCTGTATTTTTGATTGCTGGAATTTTGTAAAATGTCATATTTTACAAAATATTCGGTAAAATTTATGATTTACAGATCCGATTCAGCAAAAAAATTACCGATCGTTATTTTGGAAATTTGGTGTGTATATGTCATAATGGGAGCCCCTGTAGCTGAAAAACTGCATGTCGGTTTGTTAAAATAAAAATTATTAGTTTTTTCTTGTTTAAAAATCGAGAAAAAATAGTTGAGATTCATAAAAAATACGTTTGTGTTAGGAAGCACGCCAATCATCGATACAGTCGGAATGTTTATTTTTGTTTATTTTTAAATTAAAACCCCTATTGTTTCCGTTATTGATACGGCATTCACCCTTATAGTTGACAACTATAAACTACCAATTTCCTACATAGTTTTAACAATATGTCAGATGGTAAAAGGTCAAATAACAATATGCTGAATAGGCGTTTAAGTTAGGTTACCATAAAAAAATGGCAATTTTCACGAACAAAATATTTGCTGTACTCTATGCCAAAAAGTCGGTATATAATCCAGACCGAGTGCAAACAATTAAAAACTTTTCAATGACAATATGGCATACATTAACAATATGTATTAATGTAGAGGTTGTATGGTGAAAATGAGATTAAACTAGTTGATAACAATAACATAAAATGTGATAATATATCTTACATTCGAAATACAGTTTTGACTATAATGCAAATTGTTTTTCGTTAAGCGGGAAGGCCTCTTACATCCTTTCACAAAAAAAAATCATTTTTTGCCAAAAAACTGTTTTGGACGATCCAAATGTATGTACAGTAACTGTTCGCTAACTGGATGCTTTTTAACTGGGCGCTCGCTAACTGGGCTATAGCCCAGTTAAAGAGCAAATAAACTTCAAAAATCAGCATTTGACAGTTTGTTGTCAAAATTAGCAAGGGGCATGTAAAAGCCATATAAGCATAGACTAACTCTAAGACCAGTAGGTCCCGAACAAAAACACTCAGTAGCAAAAAAAAGCCGAGCAAAATTTTCTTCCAAAAAACGCGTTTTTCAACCTTCTGTAACTTTGTCAATTATCTATATATTTTGCTGAAATTTTGACAACGTTATAACTAATGTTTGGACCTTATGTGACCAAAATTTTATGTTGATAAAGTTTAAAAATTTGAAGTTATCATAACATATGTGAAAAAAGTCATTTTGGACATACCAATTTCAAAAAACCGTATTTCTGTGAAAAAAATAGGTAGCATATTAAAAATACAAAACATATATTACATATATAAAACATACAGAAATTTATGTGGACAAAATTTGAACTGTTTCCATTAAGTGGTTTGGACTACAGTAGGCGTCAAAGTTGAGGCATGATTATAACGTTGTCAAAATTTCAGCCAAATATATTGATAATTGACAAAGTTACAGAAGGTTGAACAACGCGTTTTTTGGAAGAAAATTTTGCTCGGCTTTTTTTTTGCTACTGAGTGTACGATTTTTTTCTTGGCTCAGTCAGTACTAGGACATCGGTTCCAAGCTCGGTCGCAAGCTTAATAATGCGCCCCTAATAATGAACTCTCACATATTCTGTCAAAATAACACAGCAAATCAATACAAAGGCGCAAGTATGTATAGCAAGGTGCTAGCTTCAAGGTGTACTTCGGACCAAGGGGTTCTACAACCAATTTCAAATCGCTAGTTGCATATTGATTGTTGATATATAAGGTTCGTGTATGAGTGTTAAAATTGTTAAATTGTACAAAATTGAGTCGTAATCCCATACAAACTGACTCAAATATTTTGCACAATACGCTACGTCGAAAGAACATATAAAGCATAAAAATATTATTTAATATATGTATTTAATATGCCAACCGAAATCTGATCGAAAACCTCCTCGAAATTTATTTACATTTGAAATGTCGGCTCAGTTACCGAGCAGCATCCGCTAACTGGGCTGTACACTTAAGGCCCAAACGTAATGTGGACGGAAACGGAACGGAAACGGCAAGTTTGACAGTTGTCTCAAATGACGTCGACATGTCCAATTGGAATCAACTTGGGTGTAATCAGTTTTCTATCCGACAAGCTGGTTTAGTCAGATTGGGCTCTTCCGCTGCCGTTGCCGTTCCGCTTCCGTTATCACTGCGTTCGAGCCTTTAGCCCAGTTAGCACCCGTTGCTGTACCTGTAAATCATGTTGTATATTTTCCATTTTCATTTCATTGATAATTCAGTACGCTTTGGAATCATCTTTGCATTAGAAAACCATTTATTTCAAGAACCTGGACCAACATGAGAAGCATTATAGAATTAATTTGTTTTTCAGCATTTCAGCATAAAATTTACTTTAAAATTGTGCTTCTGAACTTGAACTACTATATTCATAAGAGACTGGTATGCGCTCATAAGCAGAATAAGATTATATTTGAATAGTTTGTTTAGTAACTAGAAGAAAAAGAAAAAATAGTATTTTCCAACCACCAAGTTTAATTCCAACCACCCTTTTCGCGTCTTGACAGATACGCGAATTTCGTCTACAATGTGCAGACTTCTTCAGTGTCTCCTACACACAAAAAAGGAATATTGTTTTATTAAATGTTTAGCGCTTTACTTCTAAAAAGTGTTTATTTTTCATTGAATTAAAAGTAAAATCATCTACTATGAAAGTTATGCGTTTGATTTAAATGTATATTTTTTCGGTTCAGTGTGTTAATTTAAAAGTGTGTTCTTTTACTATGAAAATTGTAGAACTGTCAAATCCACCATCGCAAGTCATCGTTCTCGTCGTCATCGTCGTCGTCGAATGGAATTTTTAACTACTATTGTCCGCGACCCGTCCCGTCCCGTGTTTTGTAAAAATTTCAACAAAATACTCCGTGATTCTTGGCATGATCGACAAAATACAAAAAACCCGGTCTTTTTAAAAAGTTATATAAATTCATCTGAAAATAAAAACCTTTTTATGTTAGAACTATTTATAATTTTAATCTAAACAGCACACATTTATTATTTCTAGTTGAAAGTTCATTTTGAAATTAAAATAATTTGCTTTCATTTTTAAAGATGCCTAGGTGTGGATTTGACAGTTTTACAATTCATCTGAAAAGAAAACTTTTAAAGTTAAAACTATTTTTTATTTCAGTCTAAACAGCATACTTTCATTTCAATTACATCACACTTTCTGGATGAAAGTTTGTTTCGGAATAAAAATAATTTTCTTTTCTTTTCAACGATGCTACGGTTTCGATTTGACAGTTCTACAATTTGTTTTGAAAATTTCAACTTTTAAATGTAGAGAAGCAAAGTTTTAAATTGACGGTTTGGAGGTTTTTGTTTGGAAAGTAAACCGCTTCCTACGAAAAAGAACCAACGCAACTTTTTAATTTTGGCAATGGTTTTTTTTAATTTTAATAATCATTATTCTTTGTGTGTACTAATAACTCGACTCTCAAGTTATCAGTACGAGACACTGAAAAAGTCTCACATTGTAGACGAAATACGCGTATCTGTCAAGATACGCAATAAAGGTAGTTGGAATTAAATGAAAAATACTAATTTTTTTAATCGTTTCTAGTTACAAGTGGAATATCTGTTTCTTTGTGGAACCTGTTCAGTTGAAAACCGAATTTATCGACTAGCGACAATCGATTTTACTCTCGTTCTGTACGTTATACCTAATGCCGGAAGTAGTGCGCTGTACGGCGCATCTGATGCGCGATACAGCGCACTACTTCCGACATTAGGTATTACGTACAGAACGAGAGTAAAATCCATTGTCGCTAGTCGATCAATTTGGTTTTCAACTGAAACCATAATATTTATTATGTTCTGTACTGCCGTTCTACGCATAACTGTCCCATGTTGCTTTTGGTCAAATTGCAGTTTTTTCAATATTGCGCTTTTTGCACCTTATAAGAGTAGTGTGAAAATTCTTTTGTCACAGTGATTTTTTTATCACACTCAACATGGTCCCAAAATTTACATTTACCGTTGTTTGAGTTAGCGTGCACACTGCTCGGCGAAATGTCAAATTATCCATCAGCAACTGGCGAATGTGAGGCACCAACAAAATCCTACACTCATAAAAATCGTCACGTTATTTCCACGTGAAATTTCACGTAACTTGCACCTGAACACGTAACCAAATCTTGTTCAGTAGAATCAGGTGAAAATTACGTGCCAGTGAATTTTACGTGAAAAATCACGTAACAATTATATGATTTTCACGTAGAATGTGGATTTACGTGGAAATCACGTAGCTCTTACGTGAATTCTACGTGTTTATTACTGTCAAGGACGAAAATTACGTGCGTTTCACGTGGATGTGACGTGTCGATTTTTTTTAGTGTACATCAACAACAACAAATTATCCTTCCGGATGCAGCACTGAACTCGGATTTGGAAACAAAATCGGACAACAATGTCACCAGCAGTGAGTATGAAATGAAATGAATATTCACATACTAAATTCTCCTTCACTTATTTTCCGTCAGAAGGATATGTTCTCAGTCAAGCCGTTGTGAAATCCCCGTTGGGAGCTAATTACCTTTCGCTGCAATGCCGTCAATACCTTGAGGGTCAGAATATCGATCTGACTGCGGTCTATGGAATCGCTGCCAAGGACGTAATTAAAGAGTGTGATAATGCTCGATTTACACCACGTCAACTGCCAGAAAAGCTGACTTCGTCTTAGCAACAGTACATGCTTAAAGGTCTACAGGGCTTTCAAATGACCATTGTTCAAGTCCTGGAAACGCCATATGACGAGCGTACTGCTGCTCAAATTCCGGTAGTGCATTACGACTTCCCCAACGGGTATCATCAGGATTTCGGCCCAGAGCGTTTTAAACTGGCTGAAAGCTTATTTGACATACGATGCTAGGAGCAGGTCAGTTGGCTTCCACCAGTGTTGGAATGTGCGACGCTGACGGGCGCCTATCCCTGTATGGATCGGTCGTTGTTACCGGTGAAAATACTCTGCTGTCTGGCTTCCCGGAACGTTTGAATTGAGATCTGCAGCACCGAGCACCATCCAACACTCGGTTAAAAATTATTTCGGCCAAATGTTTGGTAGAACGGCGGTTCGAAGCTTGGATAGGCGGATCTATTCTGGCAAGCATCGGAACATTCCAGCAGATGTGGATTTTTTCTCAGGAGTATGAAGAGTCCGGGACAAGCCAAGTGGAAAGGAAATGCCCTGAAACGCAGACGGAGACGGACGATAACAAATAGACTAGAATTTAAGGATGTGTAGCGGAATAAAATTTTATGAATTGTCAAACAGTGTAATTGTAACTATTTGGGAATAGTCTGAAAGTCTGTCTAGAACGTGAGTAGAAATGTTTGTTCACAAATTCATGCCGGAGATTTTAAAATGGAACTAATGTTCTGAAATTTGATGATTGGTTGAGATAACGATTGTTTTACCTACATTTATTTATAAAGCTCAAGTGCCATAGGCATAACGGAGCCGAGTTTTTTTTTTCATTTTAACGACGACATTAACGTACTTTTGGAAAGCCGAAAAACTCGCGACTTGGTCGAGGTTAGGGATTACAATGATTCGGGTAGGAATGGTGAAGTAGGAATCTCAATGTTGGCTTTCAACAGCAGATTGGCGATGCGATATTGTTGCTGTTGGTCTGGCGTAGATGTTGCGTTGCTTTAAGCTGTAACGATACAATAGAAGCGGTATTACGGGGGAGGGGACATGTTAAAACGACAGCTAAGATCAGATCTGTCAACTTCCAAATCGAGGCAATCGATACAACGTGATAACGTTAATGGTTATTTTGGGTACGTGCTTTAAGAATTTGTGTGCAAATAGCCAAAACTGGTGTATAAATTCCTCTGCGTTGTCGCCTGCTACTCTCCATTTTCTCACTTCTTTTCCGGAAGAATGGCTTTTGAAATGACGAACAGACACCGACAGCCAGCAGCTATGGTTGCCAATCGGTAGTTTTTATTGAGAAAACCCACCGGAGGAAGGCTTTTATGAAGCCATTTTGTTTGCTGTTCATGTAAACAAACTATAATCATAAATGCGTCATGTAAATACATATGCACGCTAAATGCAAACATAACTGTCAATGCAAATTTTTGGGAAAAGCTGAGTGCGAAAAAAATACACTGCAAGCACAATCTTCACAAATGTCTAGGAATTCGTGAAACTTGCAATATATGCTTAATTTTTTAATTATACTATTGGATACAAACAAAAAATTATATACGTTGTTCTGAGTTTGTATAAAAAAACATCAAGTTAGATTGTCCCATGTTGAAATTCTAGGAATAAAAGACACTCAGCATTGATTAGGGGCTTATATGCAAACTTAAACAATGATTTTGACATGGAAACATTGGCATTAAATTGTCTATATAAGCCACCATTTGAATTTGATAGAACTGTGTTTCTAACGATGATATGGTGTTGAAAAAATAACCAGAATCAAGGTAGGAGCATAAACAATAATACACATGGCATGTCTATTCGAAAACGTAGATTCTATCGCCAATGATCCATCAATACACCATGCAGTGCGACTGATATGCCCAGAATTTTCTGCTGCAAGGCAAGATTCTACGCATGTCAGTCCCACTGAATATTTTACCTCGTATTTTACATACAAAAATAATCTTATTGTTTGTAATACCACAGATTCCATCGAAACTCAGCGACATCTTCAAATGCCAATCATAAATTTGAGGGGTTTTGCCACGAATATAACCAGCACTACACAATAGTGATACAAAACATAAAACGCTTTTTTCTCATCTACAACTTTTGCAACATGGGACAGTTATGCGTAGAACGGCAGTGTATGTATACTAACACAATTCCACCTTTCTCTTGACACTTATGACACTTAAATGACACGAGCTATTAGTGGAAAAAAAATCTTAATAATGGATATAAGGCAGTTTATGATTACAATTCATTCAAACACATTGGAGTTCTCTGGGGTTACAGTTCGTTTCCGTTAATTTTATTGAAGCGTATGTGCGCTTCGAGATTTGATAGTAGTTGACTGTCTGTTAATTTTCGTTTGGTGACACCAAGACTAGGCGGTGCTGTTTTTCCAACGGTTTGCTTTTGCAAATGTACACTGTTATTTGAAAAAAAAAGTTCGAGTCTGAATGTATGTTCGTTGTGCTTATACCTTACATTACATGAATTCCTTATATCGAAGAGAAATCGCAAAACAAATTTGAAGATAAAATTCATTTAGAATACATGATGTTATTTAAGATAATTTTAGTTAAGAGGCTTTTGTTAGTTAGCTACGTCTGGTAAAAACGCAAAGCAACAAAGCTGGAGTTGGAGAAAATCCTAGCATATGAAGTGAATAGTAGATCAATTGCAAGGCATTTTTCATTTATCTGATTCACGAACGATAAGATGCACGGTCGGAAATAGATTTTAATGTGATTTTATAATATTGTATTGCAATTGTATGGTTATTGTTATTCGGGTTTACGTCCCTAAAATTGCAAGGTGAGCGAAATCTTGCATTCATCTTAGAGCAGCAATAACTACCGAACCTAATCTTCGTGTAAACTCATGCTGATGCGGCAAATGGAAATAAACAAAAACAAATAATGGGTGTTGCATTCTCACCACTGTCTCTCGTGCACTCACCACACCTATCAGAAAATCCAAAAATAAAATCGAGTGAGCAAGCGTGAGAAGTGTGTAGAAATTATTGTGATTCACATCCTCTTGCCTCTGCTCACCATACTGTGTCAACCTTTCATCATCATTAGCAAATTGCAGCAAAGCTTAAGACGCAGAAGAGCATATTGGCTGATCAATATATAGGAGCGTAGGAAAAATTGTTTATCTAGTAGCTATTTTGACCAGTCCCAATGCAGTCCATCCAACGAAACGTAGCACGTCTCTATCCCAGTGGAATAAGGTAGAGTATTTTGAACATAACATCCACAACCAGTAAACGTCAAACCAGTGAAAGCAAAATTTTAATTACGTAACATTTATTTTGCCGGGTGAAACAGGATTGCAAAAATGAGCCAAGTTGGTGAGCTAGGTGCCGGAGCCGGCAAGGGTGGCGGTGGCGGTGGAAGCATTCGCGAAGCTGGTGGATCATTCGGAAAAATGGAAGCTGCCCACGAGGAGGAATACTTCTACAAACAGCAGAAGGAACAGCTGAAAAATTTAAAACCCAAGACTGAAGGCACTCCTAGCGGCGAGCAAAAACCCTCCGGAGGAGCCAAAAAGTAGATTGTAGATTTTTTTTCAAATAATAAAATAAATATGTCGACCAAAAATGCAATGGCAATGACTCACCTTTGTTGACCTTTCCGAAGCTGGCGACTCCCGTTTCATGCAACATTTGACCATACACGGTGATGGAGTCCACATTAACATTGTTAATGATATCACTGTCAGCCGGAGTCCGTTCGAAGCTGACGTTCAAATCCCTATAAATGTTCTTCCAATCCGTATATCGTCCGTCTTCATGCAAACAGTAATGGTCATAAAATGGATCCTTCTTGACGTCGACTACAACCTTTGCCGTTTTCCTACTAGATAATATAACAAAATCGATCCCGGCAGTGATCTGAACCACATGCTCCGAAGCTATCTCTTTCACAGGAGCCAGCGTGTCGTAATTCAGCAAACTTCCAAAATCCCCCTGAGCGTACAGCTCACTTCCGCTAGAACTAGTCACAAGCAGTCCATTGTTATTGCAGCAAATTTTCTCGAACCTTATCTCACTATCCTCGAACATTGAGCTCCACAAATCAAACGAACCATTCTTCCCCTGGTACACCTTTCCTTCTAGCCTGCTCACAATGTAAACCCAATTGCCTTCCGTATCGAAATCAGCAACATCATCCCTCAGGAAACGGAACTCAATTGCCTTGTCTCGGATTCGCTGCTCCCCAAGAAACAATTTTCCATCCACCGTGAGCAGCAGATGGTACTCTCCACAGCCCTTCAATTTGGTTCCATAGTTGAGCGGGTTCTCCGGATCTCCAGTGACCAGCACCGTCAGTCGACTTGCGTCGCTTAGTTCACTGTAGACGGAAATTCCTGTAGTCATTTTTTTTTGTTTCTTCCGGTGCCACTACTGATTCATTGTTCGTCCGTTTTCTTTAAACAATCAAGTTCAAGATCAGCTGATACTGTTCAGATCCTTTGTTTTAAAACACAGTTCAACTCAATAAATTTCGTAATCGATTCACCAGTGAGCAAAAATTCCATCTGGACTAACTTTATCCTCTACGTGGGCTCAGGCAAACTTATGACGGCACTAAGCCTGCGCTGATTTTTCACTGCGATAAGCAAGATAAGAATAATAATTGCAAGGAACTCGTAAGAACATTATGCGCGTTTTTAATAGTGTGGAGTGTTTTGGTTGGAATTCCATTGTACGGTTTTGTTTCGTAATAATTAGTATTGATTATGATGGTAGAGCGACCCAAAGAAGAATGTCAAAATCTGACGACAGGGCTCGAGCACAAGTCTACACTAAATGGACACGCTATAAAATTATTGAATGAAGGCTTGTATGCAGCTAAACAGTAATGTGCTAGGATACGACAAAGTAATTTTCAATAAATCTCGAGTAATTCATGATAAGGGCCGGAAAGCCAAACATTTCGATTTTAGTTTTTTTGCATTAACTGTATGCTTATATCTTTTGTTTTATGCTAATGTTGGCCTCAGTTTGAAAAAAAAAACATTACAAACAGAGGTAAAGAGTTTTTGAAAAAAAGGTGTAAAAGCTGTTTCAGCCGGTTGGCTTTCCGGCCCTTTCCTTTAGCATGCGGTTTAAAACTATATGCACTGCTATTGGCATTCCAGACCTTTGCTTTTTACCCTTCTTACACCAATGAGGAGGGTATTGAGATCGCGAAAACTCGACTTTTTATCCGAGGCCCACAGGGCCGAGTGTCATATACCATTCGACTCAGCTCGACGAACTGAGCACATGTCTGTGTGTATGTATGTGTGTTACAAATAATGTCACATCGGTTTCTCAGCCATTTGTGAACCGATTTCAGTTCTGTTGACGGCAAATGAAAATTCCAATATTCTCATAGAACGCTATTGATTCTTTTTCATTCGGACATTTCGTTACGAAAATTTGAACGAAACAGTATTTGACGGCCTATTATAATAGTAATCAAACAGTTTAGTCTCCGATTACATACTGAGCTATTTGTGTACCGATTTTAGTTTTGTTGGTGCCAAATCAAAGCTATGATATCTTCAAATAATTGGTCAAAATTTCATTATGATTGGATAATCTTTCATGGAGATATGACCAAAACAATACCTGAGAGCACATAATTTTGAGATGAAAATATACTCGTTGCAGTGCAAAACCGAACAAGACCAATCACACCAATCGATGCCGCTTGCATTCTATTGTGTCGCATCTGGTGCGTTGTATAGCACATACGGCAA
Source organism: Aedes japonicus (assembly GCA_034211315.2). NCBI lineage: Eukaryota > Metazoa > Arthropoda > Insecta > Diptera > Culicidae > Aedes > Aedes japonicus. The sequence continues at coordinate 1,021,157 of JASCZW010001818.1, forward strand.
ACTAACCACACTATGTGACTGTATAGAATTAGAGCAGCATCGATTGGTTCGAGTGGGCTGGTTTTGAACTGCAACGCCTATACTCGAAAATGCTCCATGTACTATAACTACATAATTTTCAACGAACATGTACTTATTAAGCATCTTGAATCCATATCAATAATCAAAATTTACGTTAAGGATTGTCTTATAATTTATTCTATGGACTGATTATATGAATTTTCTAATATTTATGTAATTTCCCCTTTTATATAATTAACATAAACAGGTCGTTAAAGACTATTTATGGCAATATTTCAATCACATCGATGAACACTACGTTCAGGATTGACAAATAGTTCATTTTATAAACTGTTTGTATGACATATCGAATATTCCTGGATCTTCCTGGAATTTCTGATGAAAATATGTATCCTGTACAATCTTGGCCACATTTGAGTTCGTAATTCTGGTGAAGTGTAAAAAAGGTTCAGTCTCACCATCGGTGGATTAATGCGGGTTTTTATGTATTATGTTTGGTTTACTCTTTTTGGAATAATTGTGAAAACTGCGAACCAAAGTGTGATCAATAGAATTTTATACATCAATACATAGTATACAAGGGCAAGACAGCTCTTCATCGCGAGTAATTTCAGAGTTGCTTTTGAGGTACCTCGAGAAACTCTCGTTGCTCAACAAGCTTAGTGCGGTCATTTTTTGCTCTCTGTTTTTGCACAGCGGCTGTCAAAAAAGCTACGACGCTAGTTACATTGAGACCCTCGAGTGTGCACTAGTGGAAACTGTGATTTTCAATGTTTTTAATTTCTCTATTGCTTTAGTTCGTAAAAACAAGCTCGTATATGTCTCGTATAATTTTATATCGTATTTACTACTGCTCGTGTAAGGATTTGCCTTTTTCAAAACGTAGTTATTTTTATGTCTCCAATTAAGCCATACATGGTAAAACACATCAGTTCTGGCTTGACCTGGAATTTTCTATGCAGCACCATTCCACCATAAGGCCAAACTATGAACTGGTGCTTTGAAACATGGACAGGAGAAGAGCCAAACTAGCTAAGCCCGCTGCACTTCGACCTAAGCTTTAAGCTTCTTAGAATCGATGTTTAGCAAATTACGCATCTATACATATCGCTATCATATCTCATCATTGCACTTCAGTAGGGCTCACCGTTGTGTAATCTTCTATTGCCATTAGTGGAATGTCCACAATGTTTTCAAATAAACTGGAAGTCTAGTTGTAAGTCAATCTTTTCAAAACCCTGGCAACCGATTATAACCGATGAATATTGATTTAATTTCAAGCTATATTGAGTTACTCGCGAGTTACTCGGTGCATCAAATCTACTCAGAGTAGAGCTGTCTCACCCCTTGTGTAAATGTTTGTTTTTCAAACAATGAACTTCATGTGAATCATACACATACATTTTATAGCACATTGAAATAAAAGTTATAAACCCCACTCATACACTGAAAATAAATCAATAATTTTTATTATTAAAATTGGCACTGAAATTGGTAAATTTTTGCTTCCAATTGAAATCATGTGAGTCAGTATGATTTTCATTTGCCGCACATAATTTTTAACACCCGTCACTTAATACACAGGTTCGTTTCCAATGAGACTGATATGGTCCGCACATAATTTTCAATGGAGCGAGAAATGTCATTCAAGTGTGTTTTCACTTTGCCCTATTCTATCCATCTTCGCACTAAAAACTAATTAAAAAACCGGGCGCTAATAACAATCAGAATAAAACTAATTTTAAAAAAAAAGCGACAGGCCTATCAAAAGCAATTGTTCAAGAATGGGAACGGTGAGACGAAATTCGTATTCGATTGCCGGAGAAACGTGTATTTGTTTACCTCGAATTTTTTTACAAAATTACAGCATCCGTTGAGAAAATTTACGAGCTTGAGCCGGAATCCTCCAAGGTCGACAAGAAGGAAAAAAACGTAAGATCCAGGAAGCCGGTAAGTTATTTATGAAAGCATGAATATTCTGGATTTTTGATCGATTGGTTTTTATAGTTATGAAGCGGCCGAAGCAAAGCGATGATGAAGAAAATGGTCAACCGGAGGAAGATGGTGATGCTGAAGAACAAGAAGCGTCTCCGGTTGGAAGCAGCAGTTCATACGAAATACTGCTAGGCAATCATGAATTCGATTCGCTTCGTGGTAAAGGTGTCGGAAAATACGTTGAAGGCGATCGCAGAAATGGGATTCACAAAAATGACCGACATTCAAGCTAAAGCTATTCCACCGCTGCTTGAGGGGCGTGATTTGATTGGTTCTGCCAAGACTGGCAGTGGTCAAACGTTGGCGTTTTTAATTCCGGCTGTGGAGTTGCAGTTCAAACCACAAAATGCATGTAATAAAACGAAATAATAAAATAAATTTTATGATAAAATACAATCCATGCGGCTTTTCACATAATACGTATTATAAAACTCATTTGAATTTTGCTATGTCAATTTAATGCAATCTATGTACACTATAATTAATATCTATTCAGCTGTTGCACTTAAAGACTATATATTTATTGCACATATGGTTAATTACTCTATGGACCATGAAAAGTATTTGACCACATTTAATAAAAAATAAGTGCATCACCAATACAGAGCAATAACTTTGCACTTTGCCCAAATCTGTAGGTGATTGCACTTAAATATAAGATGAATTGTTTTTTGACTGAAGATTTTATTTGACATACATACATACATACATAAAATATGTGCTTCATATGTGTCTTCAGTGCGAGCATCTTCAAGAGCAGTCAAGCAGAGATCATTATCATAATCATCTCTATTTGATTGCTTTGTTTGACGATGTTCGCATTCCGGGGCGGATTTTGAAAGTTTGAACTCGAACAGAGAAAAAAATGTTAAAATGTCAGAAAGAGAGCCGAGTTCGGAAAGATTTGTTTTCGATTTTGATTTGCTCGAAGACTTTGATGGGTTTTCCAGTCAGGGTAAAATTGGTGAACAGGCGAGTTGGGCCGACATTGGCTCCAGCCAGTCAACAGTGACAACGTCAAACAAAAAAAAAAAAAAATTGGTGAACAGCTAACCCAGAATGAAATGCTGGACTAAGAAAATATAGCGTTCCTTCAAAAGAAACGCCTAGCAAAATCGACAAAACGGAACTAGGAGAATGACATTAAAGTTACTCTTTGCCAAGAAACTTTAAAACATCATTGCTTGCTATTTGGTACAACAAAACAGCTAAAGATGCTATTTGCTATTTGCTATATTTCAGTTGTACTTTTTTAACGTCCCTGAATAAATCCATCAGTGTCCAGTAGTGCCGGAAGTACTTGGATACTTTGAGGGAATCGACAAGTTAAACCCATACATCATCAAAATAAACTTAAATAAAATAAATCATTTATTTTGATAAAACAAAACTCCAAAAGATTCGTGAGATGCGGTCTTCAAAACTTTTCATTTTTCAATGTTTCATGGAAGAAAAAACTTACACAGTATGTAAACAATACGCCAAAATCTGAGACGCAAACTATTGCTTGTCATGATGTGGAGAATGTGGAGAAACGTCATCTGGAAAATTTCCGTGCCAAATCGAGCGAAATCCCGTTTCCAAATCCCGTGATGCTTCTCCCGAACTGTAAACCAGCCTTAAGTTAGCACACATTTGCATCGAGAATTTTGTTTCATGTTTCTTATGTGTAATTATTGGTTGACCCATAATTAAAGTCTACACGCAACTTTATTTTCCCTTTAGCCCAGCCCTGCAGTATGAAAACAAAATATTAGCAACTGTCAAATCTAAAATCAAAAACAATTTTCTCGTGCGTTGTTCACGTCTCGTGTTCCGACTTGCTCGCAAATAATATACGGTTTCGTTCTAAAAATGTCGAAAATTAAACACACAACCGAGAAAGCATTGCAATTGCTTCGAACCCTACCGCGCGTTTCCATTGCCAACATCAGAGATAATCCGAATTCTAAGAAACCGGTAATTGGCCCTCGGCTGAATGTTTACATAATCCTTTCGCTTACAGTAGAGTTTTATGTGTGTATTTTAGCAAAAGCGCGGCCGCGCACAGCACGGTGGCGACAAACATGGAGCGGGCAACAAAGGTTCCAACCAGAGACAGAACTACATGCGATTGGGATACGAAACGGGTAACACGCCGTTTTATCTGCGCTTCAGCTATGAACCCTACTACAAAGGCCATCATTTGAAGCGTGAATATCCACCGATCAGTTTGCACCAGCTGCAGAAGCTGATCGACACCAACCGAATCGATACTAGTCATCCGATCGACTTGACCACTATTTGCAACACGGGTTTGTTCCAGATTCGGCCGGACCAGTTGCACCATGGAGTACAACTTACGGACGAGGGCGCCGACGAGTTCCGCGCTAAGGTTAATTTAGAGGTACAACATGCCCCGGAATTGGTGATAGCGGCAATTGAGAGAGCTGGAGGTGTAATTCGGACGGCTTATTACGATCCGCACAGTTTGTTTGCGGTGGTGAATCCGAAGAAGTGGTTTGAGAAAGGTGTTCCCATTCCGAGGAGGATGTTGCCACCGCAGGATGCGGTGGATTACTATACCGATGCTAAGAACCGGGGTTATCTGGCCAATCCGGAGGAAATAAGTAGAGAGCGGTTGGTGTTGGCGCAGAAGTATGGATATGTGCTGCCCAAAATTGAAGAGGATCCCGATTATGAGATGCTGGTACAGGCGAAGGACCCTCGGCAGATATTCTATGGATTGAATCCGGGGTGGGTGGTCAGCCTGAAGGATCAATCAATTATCAAGCGAAAGGAAGGTGAGTAAGGGAATTTGAAGCGACAGGAAATAGAGACTTTATGCTGTACTAGTTGAGAACATGGAGTGTTATTTCGGAGAAATTCCTTTTTCTGTAGACGGTGGTTAGAATTTGAATTTTTATTCGTCATAATAGCTAGGTACAAATTTGGTTGAATGAAATCTTTTTACAAATGAACGGCTGAATACGTTATCTTTTTTAAAACTATATCACTTCTCTGATTGTAACATGTTGTTCTCTTTCGTGTTTTGAAATCTACGTACATACTAACTTAGAAACCTACGATTTATAAAGCTAGTTCTAGTTCAAAAACCTCATCACGATTCCGATGACGGTAGTCAACATCAATGAGGATAAGTGGCTCGTTTCAGCGCCACTCTTGAACGGATTCAAGCCGGGTCCATCGAAGTCATCGTAGATCGGTGTCCGATTGTAGGTGGCATAGTACCAATCCATGTCCTCCCGTTTCCGTATCTCGTTGCCTTCAATTGGGTGATGATGATGCTGGGCTAGATCAATGATACTCTGCGTAACAAAGTCACCTCCGTTGTCGTACTTCAGCCCACTTCGATGCGTCCCAGCCGAGAACTCGTCGACGCGTGGAGAACTTCCCACATACGGGGTCACCGTGGAGGACACAGGAGAGGCCACCTTTTCAATTGTCGACTTGCCGGGAGGTCGTTTTGCTGCACTTCCTCCTGCGCCGCTGCCACTAGGGACGGTGTTCTGGTAGGAGGCCGATCCTGGTGAGACCAGCGCCGAAAGAGAACTTGGAGATTGATTGACTCCGTCATATAGCTCGCTCGTTGGAGCACGGGTTAACTCCCTGGTCATAGTGGGCTCGTTTTTATGCAGAGTGTAAGGTTTGTTGAAGTTCAATGGCCCGACTGTTGTAACAGTTCCCAGTTCGATGGAGAGACGCGTTGTCAGATCGGTTTCCTCGTATTTAGAAGCACCGCGGAATGGAGGCTCCTGGTCAATATCTTCGTCCGTATCGTCTACCTCTTCCCCGTCCTCGTCGCCTTCCTCTTCTTCCATTTCGGAGTTCTTTGCTGGGCTCATTTTATCCGTTACTTCCGATCGGTTTGAGCTATCTTTGCTGTTTTCTGAATCTTTGGTTGGCGATGGATTCCCGTGAGTGATTCCATCGACAAAGTAGGGAGCATGGTGTGATGGTTTGATGGTGGCTTCGAATTTATTTTGCTGTAAATAGCGCGTCGTATCTGAAACTAAGGGCACACGATCTCTGAACTCATCTGGCCACACTCCTGGACCGGAGATGTTCTGCTTGATTATCTTGACCGTTGGATCGGTTATTGGCTTGAAGCCTCCTTCGCTGCCAGGAATTACCGGAGTGAAACCACCTTTTTGGATGTCAGGCTTTTGGAAGGACGTCTGGAAGTAAGGTCTGTAGAATAGGTTGTTGTCATTGGAAGCCCCCGGATTCTTCTCTTGGTTATCGTCGGGTGTTTTCACCGAAATAGCCGAATCTAGTCGATCTCCGTTTTTGTAAACCAACTGGCCGGACGAGTCGTTTGGACGGTACACCTGAACTCTTCCTTTTCCTCGCGTTCCAGCTGTTGCGCGATTGTTTGAACTTCGCCCGGATCCTCCGAACATCTTTCCAATGTTCAAACTTGGAATCGGCACCCCGAAGAACGTGAACGGCGAGTTGTTTTGCACCGGAGGCGGTGGATAATTGTGCAGGTTGTTGAATTTATTATTGTTGAAGTCGACAAAACTCTGGCTGAAGTTATGCGGGCCTTGGGGGTCTCCTGAAATGGTAGATCCATTAATTTGTCCCACCACATTACTATCGTTCAGTGCGTTCGGGTAGTCAATGTACTGATCCAAGAAGTACTCACTTTCCACTGGCAAGGGTGGGATGGAAATGCTTCCGGGACCAATTCCCGGTGCCGGTCCCGGAGGTAGCGCCTCGTAATTCTCCGATTCGCAATCGTCGAAATCCAAACCGCGTGTGAAGATGTCCCCATGATCGTTGGTCAACGGAATACGTTCATCCGGGCCAGTTCCGGCTCTCGCTCCAGTGTTACATTCGTTTCTAGACAGACGCAAATCCATGAGCAATTTCCCGTCGCGACATCTTGGACCCGGGTAGAGATTTCCTGTTTCCTGAAGCCACCCACGGTACCACAGCATATTGCAGTTACAATCTAGAGGGTTACCTGAAAAATGGGAATGGTTAGTAAAACCTAAAATCTGTATCCATATTAATCCGGACACCTTCAAATCATTGTAACTTTTGAAATATTGCACGTAGGAATGAAAAATTTCACTGAGGTTCATCATAGAGTCGAAAAAGACTATGATTGATGTTTACATTTCATTTTTAGTATTCAAGATGGCGACGAAAGAAAAACAAGTGCTCGAGCGAATTTTGTACGGGCGTACGGCAAATCCTGACTTGTCAATCCGGGCCTTGCAAAAACATTGGATTTGCCTAAATCCGCTGCTCACGATGCTCAAATCATTTTCGGAACGTTTGACGGTGGAGAGGAAACCGAGAAGTGACAAAAACATTGGACGCGCTGGTCCTGTCATGGACCGAAAGGTGAAAAGGATATTAACGAAAAACCCAAATATTTATTCGAACGGTGTCTCGTAAAATAGGGATGTCGCCTGGTTTTGTCCAAAAATCAAAACAGCGTGTGGGACTTAAGACGTATAAAGTAAAAACAGTTCCAAATCGCAACGACAATCAGAACTTCTCAGCAAAATCACGGGATTGACGTTTGTACTGCGAATAGTTGACGAAGTTTTCATGCGTTGTTATGGACGATGAAACTTATGTCCTGAAGGATTTCAAGCTGCTTCCAGGGCTGGCTTTTTATTCTGCTATGGCCAAAAATACTACAGCTGAGCATTTCATAACGAAGAAGGCATCGAAATTTCCCAAAAAATACCTTGTGTGCCAAGCAATCTGCACGTGTGGCAAAAATAGTAAATCTTTCGTCACTACAAGCACAATCAACAAGGAGATCTATCAGAAAGAGTGTCTGCAGAAGCAATTGCTACCCTTCATCAAAAGTCACAAAGAAAAACCTTTGTTCTGGCCCGATTTGGCATCATGCCACTATGCTAAAACTGTGATGGAGTGGTACCAAGCAAATCAAGTGAACATTGTACCAAAAACCTCAAACCCGCCAAATTGCCCAGAGCTACGGCCAATCGAGAGATATTGGGCTCTGATGAAGCGGAAGCTTTTTGGAAGGAAGCAAGGAATCGAAGACATCAAACACTTCCAGCAAATTTGGACAAAAAACTACTTCTACGATTTCTGAAGAGTCTGTACAAACCCTAATGGACGGAGTTAAGCGCAAAGTTCAAAAATTTTATGCAAATACCGAATAACTATGTTTTGTCTTCACGAATTGTTAAAACACACCTCATGAATCTGAAATAAACAACAACGACGGAAATACAATGCGAAATTTATGTTTTATTCATGTTTTGAGGTGTCCAGATTATTGCGGATACAGACCTTATAACCGAACAACAAATCCAACATTTACTCACCGTCAATATCCAGGATGGCAATGTTGCTTCTCAAATTGCGGAACACCGATTCCGGAACCCGAACCAACTGATTGTTGCGAACGCTCAACACCCGCAGTCTGGGCATCGTAGCGAACGGTTCGCCCAGAATTCCACAAATTTTGTTATTATCCAACTTCAGTTCCACAATCCAGTCCAGACCACGAAGCGGGTTGGGCGTGATTTTTCGTATGAAATTCCCCGACAGATCCAGCACCTCCAGATTCCGCACGCTTCGCAATCCTACGCTATCCAAGTTGCGGAATTGGTTCGATGAGAGATTCAGATAGACGATCGACGGCGATCGATAGAAGGTCTGTGGCGCGACGAACTGCAGATTATTCTGCTGCAAATGGACCGCCTGTTAGGGAGGAGAAGACACAATACAGTTATTCGTAATAAAGCCAAATCGTCAAGTTACTCGCCTGTAGATTCGGTAGATCTTCGAACACCCGATCCTTTAATTCGCTCAGTTTATTATCAGCCAGCACGATTTCCTGTAGTTCCGGCAAATTTCGTAGCGATCCGTGCTCTAGATTTGTCAACTCGTTACTCGACAAATCCATGTACTGCAAAAGGGGTAGATTTCTCAGCGAGCCTTGATGAAGCTGATTAACCCGATTGTTGGAAGCCTTCAGCTCTTCCAAGTTTCTCCACGAGCCAAGGACATTCGGCGTCAGATCCGTTAGTTCATTGAAACTAACGTCAATCTCCCGCAGTTCACTTAAACCAGTCAACGATTCCGGCAGCTCTCTCAACTTGTTGGCGGACAGATCAAGCACCTGCAACGATCGACTATTCCGGAAAGCCTTTGGTGAAATATCCACTATGCTGTTTCGTGAAGCATCGAACCGCTCCAAGTTCCCGTTGTTGTCCAAAAGATGATCAACAAGCACCTCGATTCGGTTGCCTTGCAGGTTCAGATCTCGGAGGTTCTCCAGTGAGCTAAGTGATCGCTCGTGAAGAGCCAATAGCCGATTATCCTGCAAGTTGAGCACTTCGAGGCGAGTCATCCCAGTTAGACTTCCTTCGTCTATGCTCTGAAGCTGATTTCTAGCCATGCCGAGGAATCGTAGCTGAGGGGTAGACTGGAAAGTACCTTTGGCCAGTCGAGTCAAATGGTTGGCGCTTATATCTAGCATCCGCAAAGCTGGCAGATCCAGAGTGTTGGAAGGTGGTTGAGGTAGAGTGGCGATTTGATTCCGCTGAAGGTTCACCCTTTCGACGGCTAGTGGAAGTCCCGGAATAAACTCCTGAAGTTTGTTGTTTCCGGCGTCCACCTCGAAGAGATGGTTCAGATCACGGAAAGTTGCCGGGTGAATCAAACTCAATTCGTTAAATGAAATGTTCACCGTTTCCAGCATTGGGCTGTTGACAAAAGCGGCTGGATCAAGTACACTCAGAGAATTTCCGCTGATGTCGAACCTTCGCAGGGATGGTACACCTATCAGGAGGGTTGGTTCAACGCGATGGAAATTGTTGTACGAGATGTCAATACCCTTCAGCCCGGGAAGGTTCCAGAAGGGCATTGGAAGTACATCCGATAGAGAATTGTTACTCAGGCGGAGCTCGCGGAGTCCTGGCATCGCCATAAAAGCGTCCCGTTCGATCATCCGAATGTTGTTGTTGTTCAGGTATAGTTGTTCCAAGGTTCCATGACCTCGTAGAGCTCCGAAAGGTATTGCTTCCAGCTTATTATAACTCAGATCCAAGAACCTAAGCATAGGCAAAGCATCCAACAGTGAGCGAAGCTCTTCAACGCGAGCAACTTCGTTACGGTGTAGATGAATGACTTCCACTCCACTTCCCGATGCCTGTAGGAATGATTCCGGATGAACCCTCCTCAAATAATTGTTCTCCAGGTGAACCAACTTCAAACTGGGTGTCCTATGAAACGCTCCGTGGAAAATCTCCGTAATTGTGTTATCATTCAGGTACAGCTCCTTCAACGCTGGAAGATCAACGAAGCTAGCTTCGTTCAGTTTGGAGATCACGTTCCGGTCCAGCTTGAGCACTGTCAAGTTAGGAATATCCTTCACCGCCCGTCCGATCATTCCAGCATCGGCAATCTTATTACCACTGAGCTGTAGCGTCTTAAGACTTGGTAGTCCTACGAAAGCCCTCAGGTGGACCCAATCGATCCCATTTTCGGACAAGTTGATCGCACTCAACTTGGGTAGATCGTTGAATAATCCACCTTCCAAACGAGTCAACGTGCGACTGCCGCCAATGCTGACCGTTTCCAGATTCTTCACATCTCGGAAACTCTGCGGAGACATCTCGATCAACGAAGAACTCTGCACCGAGATGTACCTCAACTTCGGAAGCCCTGAAAAGTCCGGCAATCGTTTCAAACTATCACTCTGAATCGTTACCGCTTCCAGTTTGCGTAATCCAGCCAAGCTATCTACAGGAAGGCTACGTAGGCTGCGTTCGACGATGAATACCTCGACCAAGCTCTTGTCCAGATCGTTCAACCATCCGTTGGAGACTCGTTCCAGACCATTGTGTCGTAGCATCAAGCGAAGGATGTTCAATGGAGCGAAGGTTCGTCCGGGTAGAGAAGGAAGGAAATTGTTTTCCAGTATCAATTCATCAATTGGTCTATTGATGGACTTGGCAACGGCTTTCAAGCCTGTTAGTACACGTGGTAAATCGCTGTGCGAGCACCTGCGAAGGAATGAGTTCATCCAAAGATTACTAATCGTTTCGAAGGGGAGCTGAAGGTGAGTACTTACCATATTTGGATTTCGCTGCCCCGCTGGGAACATCGGCAGGGTAGAATGATATCTTGCGGAGGACAAATTGTGTCCCGCTGAGCTGAGGCACCATGCCAGATTCCGTGGATGGCGGCGAGCAGTCCGATCGCCAACAGAAGCTGCGAGGGCTTCACGTTCGATCGTCTTCCGCATTTTGGTAACAGCTTGATGGTTTTCTCCATCTTGAGTTGAATCTCGACGTAGGCAATTGGCATTTAATACACTATCCAAATTTATCGTTCGATGAATCTGTTTTCATTTTCTGCCGGTGCGGTAGTTTCACTTTCAATCTTTTCATATCTCATTGTAAATTTGCAATAAAGAGTCCGGCAAGGTTTTATCCTACAGTCGTTAACCGGTCGTTGGTCATTTTTCGGCAGCTGTTCGCAAGTTTATGGATTCATTCTTTGGACGAGCTGTTTAAAGGATGTAAAGGGGATAAAGAGTTATGATGTTGAAAAGCCAAGAAAAGTTGGTAATTGTGTTTTTTTTCACGTATGGTTTGTGATGATTTATGTGTAATTAAAACTGGATATTAGGTCGAACTGTTCTGAGATGAGGGTTTTAGACGATCGCAACTTTGCCCAATATTCATTCCAGGTGCTTTTACACCTTTGTTCGAAAACATTCAAACTCTGAGAGTTAAATCGTTTTTCTTACTAGCACTTTTGACAATATTTTTATTTATCAGAAAGGGAGATTGTGTTTTTCTTCTTTTTGAAGATAAATCCGAAGTGAATTGCGGCAAATAAGTAATTTTACACTGATCGGTTATTATACTGCCGGTACCCGCATGTCAGTCCCATTTGAAAAGAACAGTACTATCTATCTCTATCTATCAAAAAAATTGTCCTTACAGCAGTTGCTCTGATATAAAGTAAGTGACAAAACATATTTAGTCAATTAACAAAGGTGTCATATTTGTTTCATTACACAAAACAATATCTCCATATTTATTCCATATTAACCAGTAGTAAAATCAACAGAAAATCATTCCTATGTTAAAAAAAATTATAAACAAGAAATAGTGATAAAATTGACATTAAAAAAATTTCCGTAGCTTTTGGGTTGTTGCGGACAGATCTTAGGCCACTCTTCCATGAGAACCTCCTTTAGCTGATTCTTGTTCTGAATTGTATGTTCTTGGATCTTCCGTTCCACATTGATCCTACAAACTCTCTATGGGGTTGAGGTCTGGTGATTGGGAAGGAAGTGGAAGCGACGATTTGACATTGACACGAATCGATCCATGATGCAGTCAATGAACGTCAAGTTTCCGGTGCCGTTTGCGCTAAAATCACCCCAAACCATGACATTTCCACCACTGTGCTTTACTGTCGGCCTCAGATTTTTTGCATCCAATACAGTGTTTGGTTTACGCCACACTCTAACTAATCCGTCAGACCCAAAAATATTGATTTTCTGGCTCAACCACGTACTTTTGGGCGTATTCCAGCCGCTTTTTCATATTTTTGGCAGATATGAACGGCTTCTTCCGCGCAACGCAACCTCGGTAACCTTTATTATGGAGAGCATTCCGTACTGTTTGGGAGTTAACTTTGATATTGGCGTACTTCGACAGGCTGTCAGCATGTTTGGAAGCACTTAACCTAGGATTTTGATGTAGAAGGAGATGTTCGCTCATCACCATGAGGCACCAAGAGTGAACAACAATGTTTTTTGGCTAGAATGAAAGATGTGAAGAGAAAGTGTTGAAAGTTCCGTCAGAGTGCGGCAGGTAGGAAAAATTAACAGATGTTTTTGAAAATTGAGCGAAAGGGCATGTATCCAATGGTACTCGAACCATGGACGTCAATCTTTGCCTAACATCCCACTGCGGGGTAGGTTGTAGCGACGGAACAAGTCCTAGGATTTTGTTTGATCTCCAGCAAGAAGTATGCGATGGTGACGAGTTGTCAACTTTACGGCATCTTCCGGGAGTCGTCTCTAGAGACTGTGTTCTCTGGAAGTTCTGAAGCACATACTGAACCGATGATCGTGGGCGGTTTCACTATGCCTGCAATTTCGGAATAGCTTATACCATCATTGTTCAGGCGAATAATAAACTTCCGAACTTCTATCGGAATTTTTCGGTGAGAAGCGGCCATTTTCCTGAAAATTAACGCTGGAATACTCAAATTTCAGAGTAAAATACTAAAATATGTATATTTTGGCTTGTCTGCTGTTGTAAACAGTAGTAAATTCTTCTCTGTAATGCAACGCGTGCTTTTGCTTTTTGACAGATCGACGTACATTTGTTTACTGACTTGTTTGAAATAAGGACGTAAGTGTACGGACAATTTTTGACATCATTTTTGCTTTTTAGGTACAGTAACCGTTCGCTAACTGGGCTAAGTGCACAGCCCAGTTAGCGGATGCTGCTCGGTAACTGGGCTGACATTTCAAATGTAAATAAACTTCGAGGGGCTTTCGATCAGATTTCGGTTGGAATATTTCGTTGCACAATACATAAATTAACGTTTTTATGACTTATCCGTTATTGCGATGTAGTTGCACATTGTGCAAAATGTTTGACTTAGATTGTATGGAATTACGACTCAATTCGGAGCGTTTAACAACTTTTCAAATCTTTAGGAAACGTATATGCCTTTACATGCCCCTTGCTGATTTTGACAACAAAATGTCAAATGCGGATTTTTGAAGTTTATTTGCTATTTAACTGGGCTATAGCTGGGGGGCTACAAATGGTGAGTTGACAACTTGGCAGGAGGGTGCGACCTACCTCTGGTCCTCACAAGTTCCTACCTCACGCCTCCACGAGTCATATGATCACAAAAGACTGCCAGCTGAAACATGGAGACGCTGGTTGGCGTAGCCTGGGCAATGTTGTCAATCTGACAATAGCGAAGTGAGGGGGTGCGACCGGTAAATCATGTCATAATTTTCCATTATCATATCTTTCAGGTCTACCAGGTCATCAGGTATTAAAAAATAATTTAACATTTAAAATTAATTTTTTTTTCATATCAGTCATACATTGTCTAAATTTTCTGGTTCATAATGGATGCGGAAGTTTGTCTACAATTGCAACAAAACAGCAGTCGGCACAGATGTAATTTTCAGTTCATATTATAATATCCCTCGACTATATATTATCATAAAGGACATTGTTTATTCATAACCATTATCAATCTTCTTTATCACCATCATTATCATTTTTATCATTACTGGTGTTTTTGGGATTTATATTTTAACATTTTTTTTTTTTTTAATAATTTCTCCTAATAGGTTATATATACTTTTAATTATTATGTCTTATATGTCCAATTATCATTATGATCTAGAAGTATCTAGTTGAACAAAAGAAGCTGCGACGGAATCTATGGTAGGCTTTTGCACTTATTACCTAATGTATTTTTAAATTTGTTTGCAAATGGACCTTTTTCCAAATCTGAGCTGTTTGCCATTCGGATAGTGTCTGATGTGTCTGTATCATAACTCACAATATCATTATAATTGATGAAATTGTTTTATTGATTTTACTTCTTAGATGATTTAAAAATTTCTTGTTGTTTTTTGTTGTTGTTGTTTGTTGTTTTTTCCATTTGTCTTTAACTCCCTTACACAGGAGCAATAATTATATGGCCAGCAAAAATAAAAGCGTATTGCTGTTATAAAATCAACATCAAGCAGCAAATAGTGACCATGGCAACAGTAAATTAAAATGTATATATGTTATTTTTGTATAATTTAACAAACTTTTTTAGGATACCTCAAATCAAGATTTTGGGAAATTGCTGCTATCGCTGAAAACAAACAAAAACGTGCATAAGCGTGAAACCACAGAACTCTACACTTTAACACTTTACAACATTTCTTACATTTCAGGATCCACCAAAGGGAGATCATAAATAATAGATACCGAGTTATTACAGTATTTTTCATTTACATAAATACATACACTATTATATAAATATTTCATGGGAATGGGAGGGACCATCAGGGCACCCGATTGAAGCACTCTGGATGGGGAGAGTGGAAATGCCAACTCCCCATTGTTAACAGTTGTGAATAGAGGGCGGGCTCTTCTCCCCGCCCATTGGGGCATCCTCATGTTAGATAGCTTGCTCTTTTGACCAATTGTCCAATCTTGTTGTTGGAAGGAGATTCTTTATATCCCTGTGGATACGTATAAGTGATGTTGCCTATCGATCTACGCAACCCCTTTTTGGCCCCTTCATACAATGGCATGATTAGGATAATCAGTGGTTATTAAAGCTTGATCAAGTCTAACAGCGAGGAGAGCTCACTACTGTCGGACTTAGTTTCCGTGCTACAATGGGTGGTAGTACATATCATAAAGCAGCCCAGTTAAACAGCACCCAGTTAGCGAATAGTTGCTGTATATGATGGTTTTATCTGGCAGAGATGTATTTATGTTTACTTGAATGACTGCGTGACGAAAAGGATACATTTTTACAGTAAATGAAACAAAAACAGTTCAAAAGGGTCTCAGTTTTAATTTTTCATTCAACGATGCAACATTTCAGTCAGTGCTGTACGGACAATTTATTGATACAGTGTATGTACCAGTATCCACTCATACCCCATATACTGATCATTTTTTATAACACCAGTACTTTCCGTAACAATTGGACTTGTTATATAGAATTATTTGCATACTGCTACTTAAAACCCTTTTTTCTTTCATTGGGTTTTATAACTTTTGCTAAAAACGCGCTATTTTGGAGAGTACCCTTTTTATCAGTACCTCGACTGACGGAAATTTCAAACAACACGCGTTGTTATTGTTTTGACTAAGACATCGGTTTTTTACACTCAAACACCATATGGTTGTCACCTTGTCGTAATAGAGAGGGTTAATCTCATGCAAAAGGCAAAAGGAGACCAAGATCATGATCAGCAGTGATAGTATCACACTCTGATTTCTTTAAATTGCCACGTCGTATGTTTATTTTAAGGCACTGAAAGAAGTGTGATACTGGCAGGTTTTAGCTGCAATTCACGCTTAGACGAAGGTAGGAATAATCTCCAAATACCTGATATACAATAGTAAATAAAGGACTAACTCTAACAACATATTATTTAGCTAGAGATCAGACCTTTTGAACTGAATAAAGGTCATCAAAAAGTGTTATTTAGGATGCTGGCAAAGAATTAAAGGCGAGGGTTTTTTTGAAAAGAGTAGGACGTGCTGTGTCCGCTTAGGGAGGCGAGTAGCTTCGAGACCATAGAACAATATTCTCTATATCGGTTGGCTTTGCTTTAATAGTCTCTTGAATTAAAGTTATAAATCAACAAGTTACACCACAATGTAAACTACTGATAATGTAATAAGTATTAGATTACCAAATTAGAAACATCCATCTTGTTCCGTTGAAATTATGCAGCTTAAAATATACAGTATGATCGATTCTTACATTAACTTCGATGAACAAAAACAGATTTATCCTGGTCACCTTATTACACCTGCTTGTTAGTAGTATAACGATAACAGTATTAAGCGGAATATAAAACGTTTTGAAAGTTTGATTAGGAAGGTCATAGGTTAGGGTGGATAGGCAGTAAAAGTCTATACGTCTACCCTGGTACAGTATACACTCAGTAGCAAAAAAAAAGCCGAGCAAAATTTTGCTTCCGAAAAACGCGTTGTTCAACCTTCTGTAACTTTGTCAATTATCAATATATTTGGCGGACAATATATATTTTGACAACACTATAAACAATGTTTTGATCTTATGTGACCTAAATTTTATGTTGATAAAATTTAAAAATTTGAAGTTATCATAATTATCATAATTATCATATATGTGAAAAAAGTTATGTTTGGACATACCAATTTCAAAATTCCGTATTTCTGTAAAAAAATTGGGTAGCTTATTAAAAAATTTCTCCATGGCATAAAATAATAACAGAAATTGATGTGGACAAAATTTGAACTGTTTCCATTTAGTGGTTTTGACTACAGCTGGTGTCAAAGTTGACGCTGCAACATGAGTATTTCCCTTTTTCACCCGATCTTGACCATGCTGAAATATCGGAGCAAAAAAAAGCCGAACCGTTGTCATCATACAGGTTTGGGCCGAATTAATAAGATGAATTCGCCTCGGCGAACCTTAACCAATTTTACTTTCAACCAAACAAACTGACACAAGCTTCAAGGTAAGATGACTGCAAAATCAAGGTAAGGAAATCATATTAATTTCTCTGAATTTTTCATATATTTATGAATATAACATCATATGTTGGGATGAAGGGAGGGACCCCCAGAGTACCTAATTCAAGTGATTTGGATAGGAAGAGTGGGACTGCCAACTTCCTGTTGTTAACATTTCGTGAATAGAGGGCGGGCTCTTCTCCCCATCTAATGGGACTTTTTAATTGGCGAGGGCTCGGTTTTGGTGTGGTTTATGCGAACTTGTTTCTGGAAGGAGATTCTCTCTAGATCCCTGTAGATATGGGTTGCGCGTAAGTGTATCTGCTTACGGGCCCACAATACGTTTTTGGCCCTTCATACAGGAACATGATGAAACATTTACCACAGTACAACCTTGATCAAATCGTTTAATTAAAACAGTTCAGTGCTATAGGCAGTTGCCTTGCTACATTAGATGGTAGTTCACATCATCATCATCAAATAATAAGATGAATTCGCCTCGGCTTTGTTTTTGCACCGATAGTTCAGCATGGGACAGTGGACTCCGTTGAATGCCTATAAAAAGCTACATAATCGGATGCACTTCTGTACAAGCAATCTGGTACCGCTTCCAAAGGACCTTATCCCATCTTCTGGAGTGCCAACCGGTACATCAGGATCAATGCCATTAAGATCCTGATTAAGGCATACAGGTCGTGACGCACATGGACAAGGCACGGACTACGGATTGGATTACGATATAGGGCTAACAGTCGTGTTATTCTGCTCGCTGAGTAAGGAAGGGTGATACCGACTTGAAACGGCGAGTAGGATCATAGAGTGATTGTCTCCGTCCCGGTTAAACCTTGTCAGGCCTCCGGATACTTTCGGAACCCGTCCATCTTAAGGGATGTATACTATGTTCGTATGACCAATTCCCGACGTACGCCGACCAGGCTCTGAACACGATCCTCATAAGGGATCTTGTCAACCCTTGAGTGGCCTCCCTGCTTGCATAGATAACCACTGGATCAAGACAGGCGACTACATAAGGCGGGTGAAGACAGAGGTCCGGAGGGGGAACCCAGAAGAATGGAGACATTTAAAAATTCCAGTGTGATCGGAGTGGTAACCGGAGCGAAGAAGGATGCGATTGCATCTGCAAGGAGTGGTAAGTTGTCGAGATTGCCGGTTACGCAACTAGTAGCCACAACCAGTACCAGCAGTAGCAAGGTATAGAATGAACCACCAGGTAATCAACGGGAGATGGGGCGCCTGAATCGTGTGTTCACCCCGAGAACGAGTGGCGACACTACCCAGAACGACTCGCAACTAGGCAAATCGATCTTGGCGGAGGTGGACACAAAGATCAAGCAGATGGTTACAAGCATTAAGTCTGCTGAAGGCGCTTTTGATGAGAGCTGAATCCGATGGCGACGATGAGTACAGCGACACCGAGTGAAATGTTCTCGATTAAATCGAAGGTAGTCGATAGTCTTTTCCCGCAGCACGATGCAACGGAGTGGCCACCTACACCATACGGCGATTCAGATCTCAAATGAAGAGCTTCGGGTAATTGCAATGGGTCTGAAGTTGGGAAGAGCTTCCGGTTCGGATGGAATACCCAACGTTGCATTGAACACTGCGATTATTGCGTTTCCAGACATGCTCAGAACGGCGCTCCAGAAATGTCTTTATGAAGGTTGCTTTCCAGACGGATGGAAGGTCCCGAAGTTGGTGCTTGAGATTAAGCATCTTATATACCCATATGCCTGCTAGATACCCTCGGCAAGGATCTTCTTTAACAGGCTGAAGAAGAGCACGGAGAGCGAGAGCGGTATATCTAAAGGCAGTTCGGATTTCGAAAGGAATCTCGACGGTGAACGCAATCCAAACAGTCGTTCGGAGCGCAGAAAGACACGTGGCAAGCAGGCTGAAAAAGCAAGGAAGCGTAGGAAAAAATCACGAAATGAATATTTCTCGAGTACGTTGTTAACGCGTTGTTCATGGCATGTTATTAAAAATCATATATGTATGCCCACATTTGATGAACTTTCTGATGGATTATTTCTGAAAGTTTTTACTAACTTTTCAAAACGGTGTAAAATCGTTTTTGCACGTTTTGGGAATAATGTGCATATGCCGCTTGTGTTGAAAAGTAACTTGCGAATCATTGTTATATCATATGAATGCCTCTTAACGACGCGTAAGTGAAAGGCTCTATACCACAAGGTTAAAAATTTAGATTTTTTTTTTTTGTAAAAATTGTTATTTTTAGCAAAGATATTATAACACCCGAGACGTGGCCAAAAAGGTTAATTCGTCGAAGTGATTCGACAGACCATGAAGCAGGCTGGGCTACGTGTTTTAAGGTCAGGAAAGCGCCAAACCGGCAAGACAGTTATGGTAGTTTTAATACAAAACGATTCTAATGTTATTTTACAATCAGCGTGTGAAATCTTAGTATATTGTGAGAATTTTAATCGAATGAGGAGCGCTGCTAAGATTAACGAAATTCAGAAAAAGATTTTAGGTAGTTCTTACGATGATTCTTGAAAATGAAATTAGCGTGTCAGTCGTATGGAGAGAGGGCAATGTGCTTGACTGTGGAACTGGTCGACCACCTCAGGCGCCGAGGAGAGTCAGGAAGAGACGAAAATTAGTGAAGTAAAGGTGACGATATAAGCAGATAGGAGTGATACATAAGAAACAAAGGAAAGTGGAGTGAAGGTGGGAGCAAGAATGCCAGCAGCGGAGCGCCAAATGGAAATGCCACCCTAAGTAGGAATGGTAACAGATAGCGCCGGTTGGAATTAATTGGAAATTACTAATCTTTTTTCTCATTTTCTACTTAAACCAAATCTACTTAAAAAACGGAGAAAATGAAAGAGTATGTGACTTATCTAAACGTTATTCATTTGCGATTTAAGATGCTGCTCAAAGTAGTTATTGGAATAACTATAAGGCTGCAGTTCATCCATTTGTCATTTATTATACATTGCCGGGAAAGCTAAGTCATTTATTATACATTGCCGGGAAAGCGGCTAAAGCCGGGAATGAGGTTTCTGAGATTTCTGAGGTTTTTAAGCATGGTCCATGTTTTTATTTCAAAATTGATAATCGTTTTGAAATCTACAATAGAATTATAAAGTTATATTTATGTCAAATGGAGCTGTATCGCAATCAGTGCTGTAAATAATCATTTTCGACCCAATGCTCTAAATTTGCCAACAACTCGTTCCAGAAATGATTTTCACAATTGCACGTATGCAAAAAATGTGCTGCTTGATTAGTTTCATAAATTTGATTCACAATGTATTGTTCTAATTGTTAAACCTAGGACGTGAGAGTGCAATATCTGTGCATATTGCACTCTGCACTGCAATAACAGTGAATATAACACTTTCTATATACCAGTTATGGCAATGCACTGTTAGACAAAGTTGTAGAATTTGTCAAGATCTTCAATGTTATCATACACTATATTCATGAATTCTGCTTTTGAACATAGTTATCGGTAAATTTATCCAATTGCACGAAATGACATTTTACAGCACTGATCGCAATACTAAAATTGAAAAAAAAGGCAGGCCTTTGTTGATATAAATCATAAAATAACAAATATAACAATGAATGACAACAGACAAAGATGATTCGTGGTACACAAAAATACCACTATTTTGATCCCATTTCAGAGAGTCAAATAAAAGCTAAACTGTTATTAAATGATGATACGTCGAGCATTCAAACAGTATAAAATGTTTTTCGACAAGTGAAAAATGCTCAGTCTCCGCCACCGAAAGCATGTGCAAAATCTCATTCCAATCAAAAACCCATGAAGTTTGGTCGATCGGTCATTTGGCGTGGAATCCGTCTACTGCTTAAGGTTTATTTTACCACGAACTTTCGCTTTCAATTCCGTGCATTCCTTTCCCAAAACACCCCATAACAATACGGACATTGCACCTGTAACCCAATTCTATCAATTGTTTTGTATTCCCGCCTACTCAGATGTACCACCTTCTCCCCATTTTAGGTCATATTTTCCTATGCCAAGTCTCAGTGAGCATCACGCCACGCTCGGCTGCATATTCTCTTTTGTAACCCTTTATCGTTGCTGCATCGAAACTTATTAAAAAGCTACAGATAGTTTGAATCTTTGTTCGCCATCAGTTGTACCCCACCACCATCGAACAAAAGAGATTTTGTTTTAGAAAATTAGAATTACTTTCTCTCTTTTTCCCTACAATAATTGTTGGTGTCTAGCAGAATACAAGCCTACGTAAGATCATATTGCCATTTTACAAATAGCATTGAATTCGAAATTACGCGATGCAACTTGCCTGCTTACAATTTATGAAAACCCCGCTCTACGACAAACACTTCACGCCTTCTCTAATGCCAGCTACCGAACAATAATCGTGTCCAGGTCGAGTGGAGGTTCGAACGACGTTTACCTTTGTCTCCCTAGCCCAACTACTTCGAGATGCACAAAAGTGACGATGAGGGATTCACGCATGAGTGAGTTGAATATTCTTATGGCTGTGCTATTCAAACTTCTTTAATTGATTCACTTTTTTCTCCCATATCTGACTATCGGTTTGGTACTGGCAACGCATGCCTAACATAGTGTCAGTCGGCGGCACTCGACGGATTCTGTTTGTTTTGGTCCACTGACCGACTGAAAAATGACCAATGATGCATTGTTCTTGCGTAACCTCCAAGCGCTGCGCCGGATAAAACCGACATAAGGATTTCGGAAGACCACTAAAGCGTACGATCGCCCTACCGAGATTTCCATACCCCAACGCTCAAGGTTGAATACCGCGGCGTTCCATCGAATTTGAATTCTCCCATATTTCACCCAGCCGTTTGGTTGGTAGGTCGGAAGTTGAATTCGAGTCCACCTTATAATTTAACCCCGGCAACGGTAGATGCTGATCGTTGGTTCAAAAGAAAACGCGCAATGATATTATATAAGCACAATGAAAAATTTGTAAAACCAACTGACCATAAAATCAACGCATTTTCCCTTTTGCGGTCAGTGCTGCCTCTCTTTGGATGGCTGGGTTATATTTTGGTATGTTCGGCACGACCTTCTCCTACACTGAACTGGGCTTCACTTTCTTCGATTGACAATGTGATTAGCATGGAATTTTTCAAGTTTTGTTATTATGTGACATAATCATTAAAAAATGGACTGATTGTTAGTGATTTTTTACTTTGGTAATTATCTGCCACATGCAGATGAATTCAAATATGCATCGACAATCGTAGCAACCCTGCTGTGTACAGAAAAAATCAGTTGATCAGTTATCAGTTGATGTGCAGCAGACATGGCGAAAATAGTCTAGCAACTACGCTCGACGGTACCCCGACAGAAATTTAGCAGTTAGGACTTCGTGTCCTCCGGAAACTGTGGAGGATCGGATATAGTGCTTCTTATGGGAATATAGAAATAGGTAGTAGAAACTAGTGAGTAGTCAGAATAAATCGTCGCAGAGTAAACACCAGGTTAGTCATTAACCATTGTATCAGTACTCGCGTAATAAAGGTGTTGTCAAAACTTCCCGTGAACATTTTGATTCTTCGAGCTGGATCAGTTTGTTTATAGATTGTTTCAATAATTAAAAATACACTAATGATTAACCATCAATACAAAATGGGTGCAGTATTCAACCAACTTGTAGATGCGTCCTGTTGTTTACATCCAAATTGGTCTTTTCCCTGAGCAAAGAATGGATTGTGCACAAAGGGTGCACCGTCAATGGTCTTTCGATTAGAAAACTGGCAAAGGAAGAAGGTTTGAGCGTCGGAGCAGTTCAAACCGCATTACGGAAGTATCAACAACAGTCTTGGCTGGCCCACAATTGGTACGTTGCGGACGCGTTTGACAGGTTTCCCATAGGTTTTCTGTCAAATTTACGTCAACGCATCCGCAACGTATCAATTGTGGGTGACCCTTCTCTTTCGTAGATTTCACGAGACGGGGTAGAAAACCCGGTCCCGCTGACCCTATGATCGACAGAAAGGTAAGTGACGATTTCAAGCGTCATCCTTCAGCATCAGTCTGTGATGTGGCGAAAAAGCTAAGGACTTCGGCGACTAATGTTATGCATGCCAAGGAGAGAATGGGCCTGCCGACTCGTAGGAAGTAAAAGCAGCCAAAACGCAGCACCAAAAAGGCTGAATTTTTGAAACCGAGGGCTCGAAAGTTGTAAGACAACCTACTGACTAAAAATTCGGGCTGTGTTATCATGGACGATAGCACCAACATAAAACTCGATTCTAAAACTCTGCCGGGACCACATTTTCATACCTCGTCGAAGGGAAAGAATGTTGCTGGATCAGTGAAAACCATTTACACCGAAAAATTTAGCAAGAAGGTAATGGTGTGGCAGGCCATATGCGGATGTGGACATATATTTCGTGGAAAACACTGTGCAGAAGCTTATGAGTAGTGTTAAGGGAAAAGTTAGAGAAACTGCCTACCCTACGAAAAATCAAGCAAATGTTTTGAAATGTTTGAAATGAAAATGGAAAGAAAACAGTGTTATTGACTATGTTTGAGAATAAAACAATAAAAAATCACAGTGTTTGTGATCGGCAACCCCCCAGACTTCATCCCTGCTCATCATCACCGTCTGCAATATTGTCAAACAGAGGTTTCATCTACCAACTATATGGATACAAGGCATGATCGAGAGACAATAGCCTCTGTTATCACCAGCACAACAACAGTCATCGTGCACTGGACAGATCATTGTCGGACTGCTAACGGCAACAGGAGAGTGAGTTCCATGCTCACGTACATCTCGGCTATGAGAATCTTCACTGGACATCGGTATCAACCAAGCGGACGAATGATCCATAAGTGGGTCGCATTTCGGTTGCCAAACGGAGAACTTGGTTCCAAGGCCACGGGCATTTTCATTTGTGATTAGTTTTAAGCAAATATATGTTGTGTTAAGTAAAATAAATTTCGTTTTATAAGTGTTTGTTTAGTAAACCGCGTTAGTTCAATTATCCCGCGAAGAAAGTGCATGCGTAACTGCGATAATCCGTAGACCTGGAAGGGGCCTCCTATTGGATTTCCTCCCTCCCTTCAACCAACATCGGTCGATGTCGAACCTAAGGACCCACTGCATCCCGTTATCGAAACATTGGAAGGAAAGGACCAGGTTCGTACACACGGTATAGTCTTTTTTATTTGAGAAAGAAAGTGTATTAATATTTTTCAGAACAGCCTACATAACATTTTTCGAACATTTTCGGAGAACTTTGTGAGACCAAGCAGACAGTCCTTTGAGAGAGCGTATCATTCCGTGAAAGTGAATTTATTGCACGGCTTAGAACATAGTGATGTGTGAAAACCGTTCAGTGGTTATTGTGAGCAGATTGCAGCGCCATCGCGATGTTTTGTGCGACGAGCAACAAGAGGATCGCGAAGCGCCGAAATGACGAGGACAAATCATCCTGGGAGCGGACATTTTTAGCCAGCGTAAGGAGGAAGTTGACCCGTAACGCTGGTAGATCACCTTTTCGTGGTGTGTTACGGGGTATCAGATCTACCACCGAACCCTAGTCCGAATTAATTCAAACTAGGGAACATATTTGTTATTTGTAGTCAAAGGAACATATTTTAGTCCTTATTACATTTTATGTCTTATTAAAAGTGACAATACTCGTTTTGTGCCCCGATTGTGCGAGGATGAGCTTAGAATAAATAAAACATGGTAAGTCTTCATTTATGTGAATTCTCATTGTTTATTTTATGTTCTATAGTTTGAATTGGTTATGACTAGGGTTCTGATGCATGGTCAGTATCGGAGTCATAGTTTGTTTTCTTTGCAATGAATCTGATTTTGACTGATAAAGGAGCGCGCCTTTCAGGAGTGCTCTCACTCCTCAAAGGGTTTAAATAGCGGAAACTTTCAATACAATTTGATTCATTGCCAACAAAACAAACAATGAAAACTGTAACAACACCGAATACCTCATAATTTCTCAATAGTGATGAGGTAAATCGACATGCACTAAACAAAGGATACGGGGTATACTATAATAGATTAAATTACTGATCGCAGTGGTTTATGTCCCGAACAGAGGAAAAAAAAGGAGGAAGTAGTGCATGCTCTGCTTGTAGATTTGTGGAAATAAATTGATTGATAGCAACAATCAATACGAAACTAGCGATTGACTGCTTTAGAATTCCTTTGCACGGTAGTCAAAAAATCGAATTGAATGCTCTAAACTGTTAGTGAATAGTGAAGCTAGAGCGATAGCGTCTTTGGCAAAGTTAATGGATATGACAAGCTTCGTATTTTGACGGCATGACATTTGTGACCAACGCCCCTAAAAGTGGGATAAAAATTCAACTTTTCAAGGATTTGGAGATAGAGAGTTGATGTATTGAGCAAAGTTGTAGAAAAACTCAATACAAATAACTTTGCTGAAGAAATACTAATCGTATGTTTCACCCAATTGGAGATAGAGAGCGTTTTATAAGAACTAACCTCCAAAAACACATTTGTCACCGGAACATTTTTGTTTTAATTTTAAGGACAATATAATGTTCTGCAAAGTTTTTGCAATACCAAAATACAAAACTTTCTAGACCATACTATACCTGCATTATTTCAATGCAATGAGTTAATGAACTTTTTTCTATTTTTCATGGTTTCATCGTATTTTCGATGGCTGTACCACAGAAGCACAGTACCACATTACCAGTAGTAGGAGCAGATAGTGTTTACTGCATCTAATAGTACATTACAAGAGCTTTCAAGTGGTCTTTAGTTAATCCGGTCACGACCGTCTGCTGGGGAGTAATGCTCAAAATTAATATCGATGGTTTTACTATTATTTGATTAAATATTTAAAAAATGCGTAGCCATGGCAACCACACCTTCAAACTCAATATTTCTAGATAAATTTAGCATTTTGTTTTTATCAATATTCATATATATATATTTCTTATCACTATAATTAAACCGATTATCATTTCAACTATTTTTAAACAATTATATTTTTAATGCCGATTTAAATTTCAATCGCATCTTTTGCTAGCAGCGCTTATCATCGCCAGACAATAGTTTTTCATGCTTTTGAGGCCAACCTCGAAAGCTTTTAATCAATGGATCTAATGATACTAGAAGCCAGTTCAGAAGATCACGATTCGTAGCCAAATTAAAATTAGGTGGAATAAATTAACAACGCAAGAGACGTTGATATCTTCTGAACAGTTTCTAATTAGCTTATGCCGCGTTGTTTGCAAAAATTTCCTATAAGCCTAATGCCACCAATAAAGTAATTCCCTTTTACACTTTTTTCTTTTGATAAATAGAAATACAAAATTTTGTCTATCTTCTATTTTTTGAGATGTAGCGCACTTAAAGAAACAAAAGCCTAAAATCAGAATTTCTGTCATATTTTGAAAGATATCAGTATTTTCAAGCCTACTATGTTCAGGGCGATTAAAGTTAATATAAAAAAACATTTGTTCTAAAGACATCATTAGACATTATGGGACCCGTACAACTTTTTGTGAGAAGTTATCATCAGTTTTGTTGTTTCATAACCCATATATTCAAGCGTTACCTTTCATAAAGGCGCAAGTGAAACCGATGAAAATATATACCAGTTTAAGCCTAGTATGCAGCTGACAAGTAAAGACTTGAAGTAATTTTTGCCATTTTTACCGAAGTAATTTTGATAACTGCTTCAGTATGGGTGAAACGTCAGGTTCTCTTGCGGAATAATCCATAGGAATATTATTCTGCAAGGAAAAGTGACAGCCCCATTGCCCCATTAATATTATCTGGGCAGACGTTACTAACGTTACGAAGTTTGTCCTCCTTTTCAGCTGCATACAAGGTAAGAAATTCCGAGAGTAAAAACATGTCTTGACCATTACTTGTCCTATCCTAATACACATTACTTTTGAGCTGCATACTAGCCTTTAATAAGTATATTCCAAAGTAAATTTAAGCTACATTTGCGGAAGGTCTTTTTTGATTTTGCAAAATAGCAGCATATTGAAAATACCATGGAGACCGAATCAAAGCTAGTTTTTTTTTGGCTCAAAATTGTCGAGCTACATGTTTTCAAAATGACACTAGGTAGGTAAATCGGTTCTTTAATCATTGCTATTTAAATAAGGTGAGTTCTATTACATCATCTCATCTCTCTTCTAATGAAGGAAGCGAAAGAAAATGATTTCTTGGAATTTGTAAAGAAAAGGTCGAGGGCGAAAAGGCGAGCCCGATACTGAAGAGACACTGAAGAAGTCTACACATTGTAGACGAAATACACGTATCTGTCAAGATAAGTAAAGGTAGTTGGAATAAAATGTAAAATACTTATTTTTCTTCTCATTTCTAGTTTCTATTTTCTACTTCTAAAAACTTAACGTTTGTGTGGTGCATAAGGAGCTTCGTCTGGTGAAATTTCATAAACAAAACTAAAATCAACAATACATGGCTTGATATAGAATTTATGATCGATGTTATGTCTTCCTCAAGCAGCAACTTCCGTAGCGTCGGCTGGGTTCGGGAAAGCTGGTGAATTGATAGAAAAATTAGCACAAAATCCTGAGATCAGAGGCCAAACTACAATCTTCGGCAGATAAACGAGAAGACAAGTTTTACATACTTACAGCTGAGGAAAGTTTTTCATTCTGATGCATGAACGGGTTTTCAAAAGCTCAATACATGGATATTCGACAGATTAATTTTATTTGAGCAGAGGAGCAGATATATACCCATCGTCTAGTAAATAATTCTAATATAAGAAACTGTGCTGTCCTACAGGTATTTAAACATCTAGTCAGAAATATGGGTTACATGTTTATTTTATATACTTATATAGAAATGGGGTTGTGATGGCAATGGAAATAATACAATATATATAAGGCTTGTTCGCGACAAAATCTGGACAGATTAAATTTGGAATAAAATAAATTTGGTGTTAGTTCAATCCAATATCTATTTTTTATTCATTTAATTGTGCATTATTAGTCATCTTAAAACTAATCACAGTTACTTAATTAGGCTGCATGAAGAAACTACGAACGAACATAAGGGTCTGTGCAGACTTCTCTGCAACCGATGAAGCTCCTTTTGTTCAAGATTTTCGAAATGTTTTTTGTGTATATTGAGAGTTCTCTTTTCCCGAGAGCCCAATACCGCTCGATAGGTCGCAACTCCGGTCAGTTAGATGGATTCGCCTTTTTCGGTACAACATGCATTCCATTCGCTTTATACCATTCCAAAACTTCTTTGGCGTAGAGACAAGATGCCAAATCAGGCCAGAATTGCGAGGGAGCGTCCTGGCTGAGTAAAAATGGCAACAATCGCTACTTTAGGCATTCTTCGCGGTATATTTCCTTGTTTACCGTTCCGGTAGTGAAGAAGCTTTGGTTTGCTCGATCACAGCTGCATATTGCCTGCCAAACCAAATATTTTTTGGGAAACTTCCTCTACGCAGTTCCGTTGCATGGCAGTATAATAAGACATTCCTGGTAGCTGCTTTAAGTCTTCCATATGTTTCATTATCACGCATGAACATTTTTTCACATTCTGTTCATCATTAAGGTTCGGTACAAATTTCACCTTGAACGACTTCATACCTTGCTGGTGCTTGGAAATATGAACGAAGTTTTGCAAGCTTTCTTACAGACAGATCCGGATTTTCATGGCGACCGCACACAATTGTTTTTCGCACTTCGACAATGGTTTTTATTAGGGCCTAACTGACAAACGTAAACAATGGCTTTTCCGCGAATTTATCGTCATTGAAAACTCGCCTAATCAATCCACTACGGTCATTTTGAAGAGGAAGAGTTCTACCTATCCAATAGAATTGCAGGTTTACATGGGTAGCCTTTGGCATCACATAACTTTCTTAGACTAGATTCTCCCAACGACCATTTTAAAATAAATTTTTGTTCTGTACACCAAACAGGGCCTTCTATTTTAGGTCATTCTGTACACCAAACAGGGCATTCTTTTATTTCGAGAAGTGTCTTCGTGAAGATTATTGCGTGAAGAAACGTATCAGTAACTGGTTTCGTTTAATGGTGACATGCAATGTCTTCAACGAATTATTCCTCATCGTAGCTCCATCCACGAGGTGGGCAAACCTCAATGCTAATGCTGAAAGGGCTATCATAAAAAAGTTGTTATGAGCTTTATCGAAGAATTTATTTTTTATCAAGGAACTTTTTTTCAATAGCGATTCTTTAGCACAGATCGGTACAACAGTACAACAGTGATGGGAATATGAATGAAAGAGAAAGTAATCAAAGTGAGTCTCTCAATGTTAAATTCGCCCTATGGTCTTAGAACTAATTGTTCCAATTGAGATGTTTCGACGTTTTGGTAATCCAGGTTCTTTAATTGTTATCATTTTTGGGTGGAGTCATCCGAACATTACTAAACAACGTTTAAAATTAATGCAGTCAGTTTTTCTTCGCGTCACTCTGGATATTCATTTATATTCGATAATCATGGGACAAACTTTCAAGGTGAAATAAAAAAACCTTTTCTCTAGGATTACCACAATCCCCGTCTGCGTTAAACCATCGGCGACCTTTTTTTACCTTTTACACTACACTCGCGTGACGAAAATTTGAAGCCTGATGTGTAAACAACACACATACTGTACCCCATGCACCTAAATACAGCAGACTGGGGGCAATACTGTCTTCGGCAACTGCTTGAGACTGCAACCCACATACTACATATTGCCAGCTGAAGGTTTATTTCTTTGCAGCTACGGAAGCGTGAAAAATAAAACGAGCTCTCAAAATGAGTTTACAACTCTACTGTACACCACCGAGTACGATCTATTTCGTTGCCGGCAAAAAACCCGAGCCTCAATATGGAGTGATTTAACCTACACTGTGCAAGGAAAGACCGCCGCAGAAGATGACTTCGATAAAGTTAGCAGCTTTACATAATCTTACACACCAGCAGACGGTTCAGACGGGCACTGGAATGATCACCATAGTGTGCCAAAACGCATCAGAAACGAGGATGTTCCTTTACAATGTTTTCGTTTTGCAATCGTTTTTTGATTTATTTCGAACGCAGGTCGTGGAAGTTGGTTTTGTCGTGCAAGACAGCACCCTGCTACTGGTGGTTGTAGCGTAGGCGTAGTTATGATTTTCATGGGTTTTCCTTTTGTTTCAAATCAGATCGTGTAGGTTTGTTTTCTTTGAATATGATGGATCCGAGGATGTGATGAAACCACCTCAACACGACCGTCGTCTGCAGGCGCAACCAAGCCGCTAAAAGGAAATCAATTTATGTAGAGGTTTTATGTTAGGTTTGAGTGTTTGGCAACCTTTGCATTTTGCTAAACGCTCACGATTAGCTGAAATGAATTTATTTGAAAGGAAATCGTCATGTTTCGACATTTTTCTAGCATAATTATTCGACACAGCTTGTTGGAACGAGCAGTTAAATATTAAACAGTTTAACTTGCAATGGCCACTTTGTCGCAATCTGATTCCGCGAGGCTGACCAATTGAAACAGTTAGAGTTTAATTTGCCATCCAGAGTAGGTAAATAAATTAGCGTGGTCGTTATGATGCATTACATTTCTCTCATGGTATACATTACTAGTGTCCCATATTTGCCATGCCAAATTGTCTCTCATCATAATTCAGTCATTGAGATCGACTGCTTTCTTTGGATCTAATCACCTGCATGTTGTTGTTGTTGTTGTTGTTTGTATCTGCGCGCAAAAGATCAGCATGTTCACCCAGTGGCACAAAACTCTTAACTGTCACAGAGCGTATCTAATAGTGTTAACCGTAAGGCAGCAGATAGACACTGGAGATGGTTGATTTTCTCCATTTGGGACAATTTAGCACGTCGATTGCTTTCCATGGAAGATCATATATGATAGCAGAAGCCATTCGGTCGTACTCTTGGAGGCAATTCAACACTAGGTCTTGGAGGGAAGTGGGCTGGATCAATAGAGCACAAGAATGGGGATAAGCAAGTTCCACCGCTCGCGGTTGCTACTCCTTTATTGCTGGATCGCTTATACGTTTGAAGCAGTGATAAAAATTGTAAAAAATGTTCTTATATGACATTGTTTATTCATTACCATTAACATTCATCTTTATCAGCATCATTACCATTTTTATCATTACTTGTGTTTTCGTGGTTTATATATTACACGGTAAGCTTCCTTTACCCATTAATGAGTACGATTTATTATTATTGTTATTCCTCCTGTGAATTTTTTACGCATTTTACTGAAAAACTGCGTCTACCCATTTATCGCTATCGCTAAAAACGAGCTCTACACTTTAACACTTTACAACATTTCTTGCATTTCAGGCTCAACCGAATAAAGATTATATAGATACGCATGCTTGTAATATTTTTCATTTAAGTACATATAAACACTATTATATAAATAGATCATGAGAATAGGAGGGACCATCAGGGCACCCGATTGAAGCACGCAGAATGGAGACCCAGCAACTACAAATTCGTATATGATAGCGGATATAACAACAAAATGGAGGCGATATACGTACATGCGTCCATTTGGCTTTATGTTAAATGTGCGTATATCGCCTCCATTTTGTATTCTTATCCTCTATCATATACGATCCTGTGTTTGCTGGGGAGAGTGGGAATGACAACTCCCCATTGCTAACAGTTTGTGAATAGAGGGCGGGCTCTTCTCCCCGCCCATTGGGGCATCCTCATGTTAGATAGCTTGCTCTTTTGACTAATTGTTCAATCTTGTTGTTGGAAGGAGATTCTTTATATCCCTGTGGAAACGTAGGGTATGTGTCCCTTCACTCAGCCTATTATGCAACCATCGATTACGTTTTGCATTATAACTGATAAAGTTTTTAAGCTGTAGGCGAGATTCAACTAGTAAAACACTTGGAACGATATGACGTGATGACCCACTTGAATATAAACAACCGCAAATTCATGTGTTTCCACTTGAAATAAGTCCAATAACAACCTTTTTACTACGTTATTGAAACAACAGGCCAAAGTTGGGAACATCCAAAAAATTATGTCCCCAACATTGGGTCTACGATTTTCTCGTAAAATCATTGTTATTTCAGCAATGTGAACAGTTAGTTTGTAACGTGTAATTATTTTCTGCACATCCAGACTACATTGCTTGCTTTATCGACTCAATTAAGCCAAATTTAGATCACTTAAAGATCGTGTAGATCATCTGTTCAGCTTAACCGGTGAAATCATGATGCCCCAAAAGTTCAAAAAATCGAAAATTACGCGAAAGTGAACAACTATAAGATGATTGATATTGTCTCAATTGCTTTGGATAGCATCAGTCATCCTAATAGCAACGTGATTTTGTTGATTATCGTTAAATAAATGACACATTTGGTACATAGGCCGAATGAACGAGCTGAGCTAACATTACATCCCCTTACCCTATAAGTGATGTTGCCTATGGATCCACCCAACCCCTTTTTGGCCCTTCATACAATGGCATGATTAGGATGATTAGTGTTTATTATAGCTTGATCAAGTCTAACAGCGAGTAGAGCACATTGCTGTCCGACTTAGTTTCCGTGGTACAATGGGTGGTAGTACAAATCATACATCAAACATACATTATCTGACCTGACGCCACGTTGAATCAAGTATGAGAACACTTGAAGAATTTGAGCTTCGATTAGTTTTCTTCTACGTCATCTATAGACCCCCAAAATTTGGGAACGATTCACCAAAACTGTTTTAAACTGAACCTACCCAAATTTGAGTAATCTATGTTTGGAATGAAAACTAAACAAGCAATCTGTATTTTATCGATGTTGTGTATTTTTCAATTAGCACACAAATCGTCAGTGTCAAATTGAAGTAACCCAAATTATAAACAATCGTTCAATATTTTATCATAGAACATTGTGTTTCTCAGCATTGCCTACAATTCCGTGCAGTTTCCGTGTAAAATGTACCTGTATTCTGTCGCTAATCTGACGGAAATGATGAGAAGCCCCAATTTGAGTAGATGGATCGGAAGGCTGCAGCACATTGGCTACGTATGTTTTTGAATTTGATTCCTTCAGGTCTAATTAAAGTCCAATTGAAATTTTCGCAAATAGTTATTCAATAAAAATAACTAGGGTAAGGGGATGTAATATTAGCCTAGCTCCTTGATTCGGCCTATGTACCAAATATGTCATTAATTCAGCGATAATCAACAAATTCATGTTGCTATCAGTGGGACTAATTTATTTCAAAGCATTTGAGACAATATTAATCAATTTGTAGTTGTTCACTTCCGCGTAATTTTCGATTTCCTTAACTTTTTAGACACCTTGAATTTACTGGTTAAGCTGAACAGATTGTTTACACGATCTTCGAATGATCTAAATTTGCCGATATTTAACCTATAAACCGGATAATGCAGCAAAGATGTGCAGAAAATAGTCACACGTTATAAACTAACAGGTTACTTAGGTAAATTACAATGATTTAACATGAAAACTATAGACCCAATGTTAGGAACATATTTTTTTCTAAGTTCCCAACTATGGCCTGTTGTATGGAAAGCGTAGTAAAAATGTTGTTATTGGTAACATTTACAATACAAATGCCTGAGTTTTGGTTGAATGTTTTTCAGATGGCTCATCTCAACACAAACTTAAGGAATAAAATCTGTGTAGAGTGAATTAAAATGTTTTGATAGGCGAATGGCCACTAAATCATATGTTAAAACCACTTAAGTGTTTCTCATCAGTTTAAGTATAGTTTGATTTGTGAAATTGTTTGTTGGATAGAGTGAATATAGCTGGGAACGCCTTGAATCAAAAGATCAGAAAAACAAATTGTACATATACAACATTCAATAACAAATCTACTGAATGGGACGAACTTGAATCCATGATTAGATCCAATTTGGAACCCATAGACCGACATTACATCCATATCCTTCTAAAGTTTCTGACTTTATAAAATGAGTTGTGTACCTTTCCGTGATACATGCTACCAGATGGTTTATTAAACATATCTTAGCAGGTGTATAGCTAGTTAAATTTTGTTTCCAGCTCAAGTACCTTATGAGTTATAATTAAAAATGTAATCGATTGTTTCATATTAGGCTGAGTTAAGGGACACATACCCTATGTGTATTATTTAATTGTTTTGAAATTTATTATTTGTATGCTCGCAAAGGTTCCAACATTGACGTTAACCGTCAATACATAGAGAATGAGAAAAAATAAGAGGTGGGTTATATCAGGGACGTAACGAACCTAGGTTTCTTGTAATAATGATATAATCTAATTTATACATATTATAAAGGGTGTCCCACATCAAATTGTGTCACGAAAAAAACGCTGTAGAAAATTACCCATTGGGAATTTCTCTTGAAAATTCGGGTAGAAGTAGTTAGCGTTCTTTTCGTTGTATTTTCATCGCTGTCAGTTTTTCGGAAATTGGAAAAAATGGCGTCACCCGAAAAGCAACGTCGCGAATTGATTTTGCGCAAGCACCTGGAAAATCCTTAACTCTCTCATCGGGACATCGGAAAACAACTCGAAATCGTGCAGTCAACGGTGAGTCGTGTGATTAAACGTTACTACAAAACTCTGAGCATCAAACGGAAGGAGAAATGCGATCAGAATGGATATTCTATTAGTGATCAGGATCACAAGCGTGTCGTGAAAGTGTTTAAGCGGAATCCCAATGCTTAGGTCAGGGAG
Source organism: Aedes japonicus (assembly GCA_034211315.2). Lineage (NCBI taxonomy): Eukaryota > Metazoa > Arthropoda > Insecta > Diptera > Culicidae > Aedes > Aedes japonicus. The sequence continues at coordinate 1,056,107 of JASCZW010001818.1, forward strand.
GTGGCCAAAAAATTAAATCTGTCCAAGTTTTTCGTTCAGAGAGGCAACGACCGGGAGGGACTGCATACGTACAAAGTGCAGAAGGCTCCAAATTGTTACGAACGGCAAAATACGGTGGGAAAGTTACGGGCCCGGAAACTGTACACCCAGATGCTGGCGAAGCCACATTGTCATGGATGATGAGACTTACTTAAAAGCGGACTTCCGGCAGCTGCCAGGGCTACTGTTCTTCACCGTCCAGCACAAGTTTGATGAATCCTGGAGAGTATGAGCTTTTTAGTGGAATACCTGTAACTAGAAAATGAGCAGATAGATTAGTGATTCCATTTAATTCCAACTACCTTTATTGCTTATCTTGACATATACGCGTGTTTAGTCTACAATGTGCAGACTTGTCTTTGCCATGTACTTATAACTCGACTTATTAGTACCCGACACTGAAGATGTGTGCACATTGTAGACGGAGTACGCCTTTCTGTCAAGATAAGCATTAAAGGTAGTTGGAATTAAATGGAAATTTCTTCTCATTTTCTAGTTCTAAGTTTGATGTTCCGGAGGAAGTATGGAAGCAGGAAGTTTGCCAAGAATACATCATTTAGCGAGCGATTTGCTCATGTGGCAAACGGAGTCCGGCATTCGTGACTACCGGGGCAGTAAACGGGGAGATCTACCTCAAGGAGTGTCTTCAGAAGCGTCTGTTTACTCTGTTGAAGCAAAACGAGGGCCTACGATCTTCTGGCCGGAGCTTCGTTCAAATTGTAGCTAGCTTTTCAAATGTTTTCCTGGAGTGGCATGAAGCCAAAGGGGTCTGCCACGTCAATAGGTCGAGCGGGGAAACTTGCAAAACTTTGCAGCACTTCCTTCTGGCTTGTACATGAGCAAGCGCAAGCGATAGTTTGCGAGCCAGACGGGAAAAATGAGAAAAAGTTTTCGTAACGAGAGAGCGAAAAACAGAACCGTACGTGCCACTTAATCGATAAATCTGACATGGGGTTAAAGTATATATTTTAAAATGCTTCTATAAATTAAAATAAATTCTCCGGCCAATGGAACAGTATTGGGCGATTGACAAGCGGCATTTTCGGAAGGGGGTTACGGTTACATTATCCCAAAACATGCTGGAGCTCCCGAAAAACTGGAAAGTCATAAAAGCAAGCAGAAGTGTTCAATGAAGAATGTGAAGTCCGAAGTGAGAGCATTTTACAGAAACTAAGATTTTTGTTACCATAAACAGTGAAATGCAACAAAAGCTTATTTTTCTCCAATAAATCGAAAACTGATGTAAAAATATGTTTTTTTTTTCACTATTTTATTCGAAAGCCAATGCTGCAAACTACTTTTAGATACACTCTTCATCCCATGAAAATCTAAACTTAGGCAAATGAACTTAAGAATTTCATAAGGTTCAACTTATGAGCGATGCTTTGGAATTTCATATGGCTGTTGTTCTTGTACGCCTTAAAACTTTCCTGATAACAATTGTTGATATTTACTAGTTAGCAAGTCACTCGACCCATAACCTCAACGTTCAAGGTTTGAATCCAGGTTGCTCCATATTTTTATGTTTTCAACATGATTATATTTCATAAGGCATATTTATGAAATTCATACTGATTTCTTAAAGCAAATAATCATAATGCAATCTAATTAATATCAAAAGTTTATTTCGCTGAGTATCGCTGAGTGTGTAAATCTAGCATTCCATATATGTACATTAGTAAACTAAGTAAATTACATGTTTCTTTCCAACTATGTAGATATTACCATTACTTTCTTTTCCCAGGATAGGCTAACTAATTCTTAATGGCATTACGGTGATACATCGTTTGCGCGTTTTATAAATCAGGCAAAGAAGGTAAATAATCTCATATGTGTGTGAATACATTCTGTGATTTCTCATAAATTTGAAGTCGTTCGACGGTTTCTTTTTAGGAACTCTCACAACAATATTCGAACCCGCGCTATGGCACCACCAGGAATCCGCCAGCACCACCCAACCGGTTTGAAGAGTACCCACTCCGTAGCATGCGCTACCGATTTTTTTTTTCCGGATTGCAGAAGCCCGATTCGAATCGCGAAGGGGATTGCATCGGAACCATTGCGTCCACGGATACGTGTTCGACACGGATACTCGTTCATCGTCAAACTGGCAAGCCGTCGTAAACTTGCCAATCGACGTTGCATTGTATTTTCGTTCGGCAAACCGACCCGTAAGAACCGCATAGATTTCCGTATCCGAGTTTCCATGCGTGCCTGCTTGTGGACTGCTTAGAAAACTTAGTCTCCGCGTTCTATTTTAATGTTTTCGATTTTGTGACTTTGTATCTAAATATTGTACTAAGTAAAATAAGATGCAACACTTTCTTTTGTGTATAGCTTTTCATTGCACGGATAAAACATGATAAAATTTTTGGTTGAACTAGTTTAGAGTCCTAGAGAGTTTGAGCTGTTTAGTGTAACTGAAATTGAAAAAAAAATAGAGTTTTCCATTTAATTCCATTTCCATTTAATGGAAAATACTAATTTTTCTTCTCGTTTCTAGTAAGTTTAGAGTGTAATATTTACATGTGCAAAATTTCGTCAAAATCTGTTATCGAGATGGATTCCAAGCATAAAGTTAATGGACAAAAAATTATGGTTCGGTCGGGGCAAATCCAGGCCAGTCCCACAGGTGGATCACGAAACAGTTGAAAGTCTACAATTTGACCATGTCCCGTTTGGTAAAATCGTTCAAGGAGACCCAGACGACCCAGCAGCGAGCTGGTAGCGGAAAAAACGAAGACCACCGACCTCGTGAGCGCAAAGAAGGTAAGGGACTACTTCAAGAGCAATCCGAACCATTAGATTCGGGACGGGGACAAGAAGGTAAATTCTTCCGTCTGGTTCGTCCAGCAGGCAATGAAACGACCCGGACTTCATGTCTTCCAGATAAGGAATGTGCCCAACTGAACCGATAAACAGAATTTGGAGGTCAAATTCCGCCCCAGAAAGCTGTACCGCGAAAGCTTGGTGCAGTCGAAATGAATCCAACCCTGGCCTTGAGTTTTTTGCCGGCAAGTCCCGCCTGGATGTTGCGGAGAAGTTCCGGAAGAAGAAATTCGACAAATTTGCCAACGAGTAGATCACTTGGTGTGGCAGGTGATCTGTGGGTGCGTTAAATTCAGCAAGCCGTACGCAACGACCAGCACCATTAGCTGCAAAATATATAATGAAGAATGCTTCCAGAAAGATGACACACTGTTTTGGCCGGATCTGGCATCGTGCATATACGCGATATCGGTGATGGAGTAGTAAAACGATGTTGTTTTTGTGCCGAATGAGGCAAATCCGTAAAACTCGCCAAACCTTTTCGCTTAATATCAAAATTCTGGGCGATTATGAAGGGCAAGCTCCGGAAAACAGGGAAGGTCTTCAAAAACAATAAGGATTTGAAGAAAGATAGGATAAAAGTGTTTAAGAAAGACGGCGCAAGTGTTGCACTTAACCGTTTGGCGGATGGCGTTAAGATTGAATAAACCAATTTCGCAAAAACTGAGAGTTCAAAAAATATCTAACTTGAAATGAATTTTTGGTGATCATTATTGTCTATTGCATTTTTTTTCGGGTTCAATCTTTAGGTTTGAAATGAAGATTGAACAGGTGAAAAATGTCGATTTCAATTTTTTTGGAGTTGTGTAATTTTCAATTAGTACGCAAATCGTCTGCATCAAATTGAAGTAGCATAAATTATAAACAATCGTTAATTTTTTTCCAGTGAGCTCGCTAGACTTAAATCCTCTGGATTTCAATCTATGGGCGAACATTGAAGCACATGTATATATACATCCTCGCACGAACTTGAGCTCTCTATGGACCTCCATAACAAAGCTTTGGAGATAAATGTCATCTGACTATATTGTCAAGGTTTGCAAAAGCGTCAGGCGTCGTCTAGAAGTGGTCATAAATGCAAATGGCAAACACATTGAGTGAAAATGATAAGTATAACATTTTATGTTTATACAGGTTATGTTGAAAGTTGATAATGAAGCTACTAAGCTCGAATGAAACTGAAAATGTTTGAGACTCATTATTTCCTGACGCATACTGTTTACCGGTTTTAATTTCTTTTTTTTTTCAAAAATGAGAGCGTTACGCTAAATTTGTACGGTTTTTGTACGCTATTAACACTCGTTCAACTGCATAAAATTACTTCGTGCGAACTTTAATCTGTCGGATAAATTCACATTTGTTTATGGATAAAATTCACACTTTTCTGCTTTAAAGTTTAGTTTTCCCTATCACGGTCCTCAAAAACGGGTAGCTAAAAGCTCGAATTGTCTTCTTCTTTCCATTTAATTATGTTTCATTCCACATTTAATACTGGGATAGCGTTGTATTTCTTTACCGAGCTCGTTCCTTTTTATGAATTAAGCTTCCTACTGCATTAGCGCGACCTTTTTATTTTTAGACTATCCTTCTAGTATATAACACTAGACGAGGCGAAATGATTTCAGCGTTAGAGATTAGCTCTCAGCTTCCCTTCCCTTGGTTGCCATGGCACGAAATTCAAAGCAAGGCAGAATAACCATTCCTTGCTAGAACCAATCGATGTACTGTGAAGACATTTCTGGCCATTGAAATCCTCAGGGATAGGAAACGCTGTCCATGACAACTAGAATACCAATATCATCCAACGTATTTCGTAGCGACGACAAATTAAATAAACTACTACCCGGAGTGAACATAGCACATGATGGACCAGCTGCCCAAGAAGACCAGAAAGCGATATTAATTCTCAACGCATACCTTGGTCACCATCCTTTTTAGGACGATCATTTCTTTTACAACTAAAGAATATGTTTGCTTGGCATTCAATTACCGAAGCTTTTGAGAATTCGGTAAAATTTTACGGTCGAGTTATTAGTACACGACACTGAAGAAGTCTGTAGACGAAATACGTGTACCTGACAATATAAGCTATAAAGGTAGTTGGAATTAAAGGAAAAATCTAATTTTTAATTTTCTTCTTATTTCTACATTTTACAGTTTTCTGTAAAAAAAATCTAAGTGTGTACACGATTGCAATTGATTGAAATAATCTTCAAAAATTTAAATAGTTTGACTAAAATAAGTATAACTAATGATTTGAGACATTCATGCGGTGAAAAATATTCCTATGGGAAATAGTCAATTTGCTGAATTGGTTTCGATGGGAAAAGTTTAAAGAACTTACATGCTTTGAATTATTCAATTGTTTTCGCCCATGCGTTTTTCACAAGTTATTGAATTCTCTTGAGAAGATATCCCTGTAGTTGTTCTAAACTTCCACACTTTTGTAAACTATTTGACGTTTAAAAACTTTTTCCTTTCAGGCACAAGCAGAGAAATGATGGTTTGTTTTCCTTCAAATGATTTTCCTTCCTACTTGCACTCCTTTGATCCAAATGGCACTGTAGCGTTCGTGTGTACCGTATGAGTAAAAAAATCCTGAAAATGTGGCAAATATTATTCATAGTATATTAGGCCATATAAATAAAAACGAGTAATTACTCACAAGCAAATTAGTTTGAGTAAAGTAAACTGTTTGCGCATTTGCTCAAATTCGTATAAATAAAGTTGTACTTTACTCGGAGTAAGTTGGAATTTCGAACATAGCATTTGCACCTTAAAAAAATCATGATTTACTGAGGTAAAATAAGGGTTGTTAGTAAGCGAAAAATTGTCTGAAAAATCAATACGGGAAGATGTGTGACGATTCTAGGATGAACAGAAGCACAGTTAGTCTATTCTATTTAACAATATTACAAATATGCTAACTATACGGTATTTTCTTTCTTTTCAGGTGAAGATAGTGAAAATGGAAATCAGAATCCAACAGGCGGCGAAACTACCGGCAAAAAACTGCTGCTGTTACGAAGTTTGTGAATATTCTGGCATCCTTTGGAATAGCTCTGCTGGGGAAATCTCAAACGTCGTCAGCGAAATAGCAAAACATATGTCCGTTCAGCAAGTTACGAAGAAAATTAACAACATCAGGCAAAGAGTCAAAGTAAAGTCGGACCGAAAGCAGACTGTAAACCGAAAAATTGTTCTGAACGAATTGGAAAGAAAGTTTTTCCAGGTGATGGAAGGCTTCATACAGTAGTTTGAGTCATGTCGTCGAAACAAGAAATTGTCCGGGGAAAAATGTGTGCACTTACAACCAAAGCCTTAAAGCGTCCCACTTAGCAATCCCGCTTTGAAAAAGCTTGGAATTGCAAATACAACTGTGTCTCGTGTGATAAAATCCTTCAAGAAGCGTCTTAGTGCCTGGAAGAAGGAAGGGTGTGTTCGTAAAAGTGGTCCAATGGACAGTAAAATAGCCAGGAAAGTGGTGCAACAGTTCAAGAACCGTCAAAATTCGAGATGTCGCTCAAACGTTTAAGCTGTCAGTCAGTTTTGTACAAACAACCATGCTGGGTGACATTTTAACAAGGTCCAAAAAGCTTCAAACCGGAAAGAAAACCAAAACATCACTGCGAAAATCCGCACCCGGAAACTTTACAAGAAGTTGCTCACCCAAATGTGTTGCATGGTGATGGACGACGAAAATAACGTCAAGACCGACATCCGTCAACTTCCTGGGCAAGAATATTTCATTGCCAAGTTTATGTTCGATGTTCCGGAGGATGTTCGAAAGAAGAAATTAGCCAAAATTGCAAAGAAGTTCCTGATCTAGCAGGCAATTTGGGGATATGGTGAATAAGCCCTCCCTTCATCACTTTCGGAACAATCAACGGTGCAATTTACACGGAAGAGGGCCTTAAGAAGCATCTCTTTCCATTCATAAGGCAGCACAAAGGATCAACTCTGTTTTGGCCTGATCTAGCATCCTGCCACTACGAAACGCGTTAGAGTGATACCGAGCCAATAGATTCAATTTTGTGCCTAAAGATATGAACCCACCAATTTCACCGGAACTTCACCCGATTGAAAAATTCTTGGCAATTGTCAACGTCAATTGGGAACGTCACAATCATCCCAAAATTATTCAAACAGAGCTGGAGCTGAAGAAAATTTGGATAAAAACAACAAAAACACTGGGAAAACCGGTTTTATAAAATTTAATTCAATTTGAATAAAACAAATAGAAAAACTTATTAAAGATTGTATTCGAAAAAAAATGCAACGGTATTCGAAAAAAATTGTGCACAAACATCTAGAGAATCCTTCGTGGTCTGCCTCAAAAATAGCAAATGTGTTAAAGTTCTCAAAGTCAACGGTGTGTTTTGTAATCAAGGATACTCTGAGTGTGGATAGAGCACAGCGCATCTATCATAAAAGTGGCACTAGAGCTGAGGAGAAAGGTGTTGAAAGAAATACGATTCCCACTTTTCCACCGTGCGTAACAGCCTTTCAAGAGAAGGATATAAGTCTTTTTGTGTCAGTAAACATTCGAATCCCTTCCTGAAACAAAATTAGTGGCCAAAAAGCGAGTACGATTATACTATACGAACGAGTTTTGGCGAAATTTGATGGCTGTATTTTAATGGATGACGGTACATATGTCAAAATGGATTATAAACGGACGAAAATTGGCAACTGGTCATGGGGATGTCCCTCACAGGTATACATTTGTTTTTGATGATAAGTAGGAGAAGGATATGCTGCAAACAATGTTAATTTCGTCGCCAAAGAGATCAATCCTTCGAATTGCGCTGAGTTAAGGCCGATCGAAAAATATTGGGCAATTGTCAAGCGAAAACTTTGAGGATGCGGTAAAGAAGTGACAAATGCACAACAAATGCGTTTAAAGTGGAATAAGTTCGCCGGTACAGTGTCACCAGCGACTGTGCAGATCATGATGGCATTGATCACAAGTAAAGAGCAACGTTCGTACGGTGAAATGCAATAACTTGTTGTATAGACTGAATAAATGCCCTTTTGTTTGACGCTTTGATCAACCGTGTATGTTGTTTAATTTTTGAGTTATGATCACATGAATGCGTCCAAATTTATTTTGAATCGGGCCTTAGAATGCGAAGTTAAAAGTTCGATTAACTACTTTAAGAGTAAGCTGCATAAAATTCGATTCACGTGGCGCGGTGAGGAACTAGCCCAGGAGACCAAAAGTCACCCTAATTTAAAAATAAAAAGATTCACGTGGTAGTAACCCCGGCTTAATTGTTAACATCCATACCTCTCACGCCAAAGTCACGAGTTCAAATCTCACCCCGTACAAATTACGAAAAATACTCAGCAGAGGTAAATATGTTGAGTATTCCGATTAGTGATTTTCAAAACCATTTAACAAAAACTTCAAACATGAGATTCGGGAATTCTTCTACTAACTGAAGTTAAGCAAATAAAAATTTCGAAATTTGACCAGACATTCTTGAAATTATTTAAAATTGTACAAGTTGTATGCTGTTCATATAAACCGCTTTGCCTCAGTTAAGATGACTTGATGTTGATGGCGGTTAGAAATGATGGAAGTAATTTTGATCAAACATTGCTTTGAAATTAGAAAAAAAAAACCCACCGATCAAAGCAATTATTAGATCATTTCGGTCTTTTCTGTCTATAATTTGTTTTCGATTTTCCATAGATCTAATCGCAAGTTCATCGACCACTCGCTTCACAGCATAACTCATTACAAACCCTTCATCTAAGCCGCGTGTAAGATTGATCCGTTGCGCATAACACACGATTACTTTTCTACGCCGATCATCCTCTTTCGGTTCGTTTTCGATCAGCTGGCATAGGAAATCACTTTCACTATCCAAATGCATCAGGAAACCAATTGCCAAATATTAACCGCCGTAAATCATCATGACCTTTCACTTATCACCGGATATCACCCGTACGGATATTGAAGAAAATCACTTACTCGTCAGATGAACTGCAACGTTCGTTAATTAGTCTCAATAAGGTTCAATGCGTACTTCGCCGAATTTTCCTCCTAAACGACAATAAATTCGATTTTAACTGCTAGTTTCACTGACCACTGATCGTTTTTTTTGTTTTGTTATTTTTCCTTGCTGCCTTCAGGCGATGATCAAATCTTCACCATACTAAAACGGACACGGCCTGGTGGTTTTCCACCTTTTCACTCTCATTTTGAGCTCCAGCACCACCATGTGGTGGTCATGTTGTGATCACTTTCGACTTCACTTGACTTTGGACGAGCGAAGAGGAACCTTATTTTTGGAATCTTGGAAAATTGCGCACACTAACTGTCCCGATTGAATTTCCCTCTAACGATCCTTCGCGTGCCTCACGAATCTTCTGATTACGACAGCTACCCCTTGTTGCTGCGAATGTTAATAAAAACTTCAACTAGGATTAATACAATAAAAGTCGTGATGGTTGTCGTGATTAAATTTATCGAGTTATAGGTTCTTTTTTCGTAACTGATGCGTCGTTTATTTTTCGCACTGCTTGACTGCACCTTATATTTGTGCAATCTTGTACTACTGCTACCACTGACTGCTGTGATTTTTCACGCTCTAGGGAAATAGGCAACCGATCCGAAGGAGATCCGACACTCAACTGACGAACCGAGCGCTGAATGGTGAACGTTTTGGTGCTGCTGGAGTTTTTCCAGCGTAGATTGCCCCTTTTTCCGCTGCGCTCGAGTGTCGAAGAAGAAGGTGGTGTTTTGTTGTTTAGCTATTGTTGCTGCTTTTGCGCCTCCTCCCTTAGGCGATTCACGGCTTGACGGAACGAATGGTGGCGATCTCTTTTCGTAACAGGTATGCTAGCTACGTACCGGTCTCTGGGGGGGAAAGCAGCTGGGCCGTGAATCTTGGCACCTAACCGGGATGGTCGTTGAAGTTTCTGCAGGGCTTCGGTTGCAGCGTAGGCAGATTGTTCGGAAGATTTGAGGTTATTATTTTGTAATTAATATTTTGATCGTTTTTCAATACATTTCGCGTTTAGTCTACACGTATCGGACTTGCTATATATCGACCATGCAAAATAATATTGAGTATACAAATTTGGTCACTCATTCAACCTAAATGTCATTGGCAAAACGATTTGTCAGTAACTACTATGTGCAGCATTCTCAATTGACAAAAATCGTTGACAACTTATATGAATAAAGCCAGATAGACTTTTAGAGGTTCAATATGCTCCTACCGTTCACACCGCCTAAATCGGTCGACTACGGTGGGCTGGGCATGTCGTAAAAATGTCGGACGACAGCCCAGTTAAAATGATTCTCGAAAAAGAACCGACGGACACAAGATGGTATGGCAAGACTTTTAGACGTTAATATAAACAATCATCAACGGCTTTGATAAAAAAATATTACAAAGAATGGTTGAAATTACCTTTTTTCAGCTGACAAATCAATATCGTCATATTATGTGCAGCCACACCTTCGCCACATCAGTGGGCGCCTCGACTAACGGGTTAACGTGCGATCTATCTGCTAGGGGGCCACAAATCTTTCGGCTAAAACTTCATGTTTTCTATCATGTGAAATGGTGCTCCTCCTATTGTAGGACGAAGTGTTGTTTCTCAGAGAAATTGACCTATACCTAAGGAAGCACTTCAAAATACCGATATACACATAGCATTAGCATCAATGAAAACAGGCGGCAACAAGCCGTTGGACGCCCCCAAGTCAAATATCCCAAGTAACTCATAAACCGAGTTCTCATAAACCTGACTAAAATATGAAACCTGCCATAATGAAACCAAATTGATTTCTAGTGGCGTTCATAAAACTTCAATAAAACTCAATAAAGTTGGATGGTTTTGGCAAATGTTATTTGGGATCATGACACCAACCATTTTTCGGTGAAATGGACCGGTTGTAAATGTGCGACTGTTGGACTCAAAATTGATGCTGTACAGCTTTTGAACTGTAATGTGAACTTGAATGTTTGTGTGTGTTTGTGTTAAACCTGCCAAAGGATAGTTCGTTGTTTTGGTATCTTAAAAAGTATGAATTCCTACTTGATCGGCAGGTTGTCAATTGTTGTTGTGTCGTTTTGTTTGTTGTGTAAACCCCAATTAAAATTTGGTCAAGCTGTGATGTGTGTGAGTCGACCAAAGTTTTTATTAATAAGTAATTTTTTTTTCTTTCAAGTTTTGTTAATATAAAATACAGTAGAAATATTCAGCTGAGCTTCCTTTTTACCGAATGCGAATTGCCGGGTCTTTCGTTTAACACCTGCCATAAGATTTTATACAGTCTTCTTGTCCACTTTATTCACCGCAAAACGCCAAAAATGGCAAGCTGCCAAATCCGGCTAAGATAGAACGGAACATTTGTGTCACTTCAGGAGAGGCAGTAGACGTTTTTGTAGGCACTCTCTCAGATACATTTCCTGGTTGACGGTTCCGATCGCAAAGTAAACGTTGCTCTTCAAGCCATAGGTTCAGATGGCCTGCCACACTAGATATTTCTTCGCGAACTTTGACAGTTTAATGTGCTTGAAAATATTTGCCACCTTTCCCCGTCCGGATGCCGTATCAAATTCCTGTCCAGAAAGCTGTTTAAAGTCTGCCTTGGCGTAAGTTTTATCGTCCTGTACCACGCAATCAAACTTCGTCAGTATCGTCGTGTATAACTTTCGCGATCGTGCTTTGGCTGACGTATTTTATTTATCGTCGCGATTTGGAGTCACCACTTTCTTGTAAGTCGACAGTCCAGCTCGTTTTTTAGCTCTATCCACGGTCGAAGGCGCCACTCCCTGATTCTTTGCGACATCTCGAACGCAGAGGTTGGGGGGCAACTCTTTTTGTCGTTGATGTGGCCTCCGGCTTTCGATTTTCCCCCGATCCAGCTTTCGTAGCTGTCGACAAAAGTTCACCGAACACTTTTAATACGTTGGTAACAGTTGATTTAGCCACATTCACCAATTTCGCCAACATGGCGTGAGAGTAGTTTGGATTTTCGCCATGCACGTGCAAAATTTTGATGCGTTGCTTCTCTTGCTTCGACGACATTTTGATAACTGAAGTGCTAATCTCAAAATCAAAATAGCACACATCTTCAAAATGAGAGGTGTGCAAAATTTTTTAATGCACGATGAAAGGAAATGCGTCAAGTTTAAGTTGACCTAATTTTAGTTAAAAATATTTTAATAAGCTATGAATACCGGTTTTAGTAGGAAGGTAGAAAATATTTTTTGTTTAAAGTTAAGTCCTTTTTTTAACTCTAACTAGAAAATGAAATGTTATCCATTGCATTTCCATTGCATCACTTATCCTGTTCTTAAAATAACCGTATATCTCTAACACTACTATTTTTTTCCCTCACAGTTGTGCGGATTCATAGTATAATTCGGACCTGGGTGTTTTCGTGTCAGTCAAGTTTTGCTCCACCAATTCTTTCTTGCTTCTATTTTTCATACTCCTCTCCTTTTGTGCTTTTTTTCTTTCGGTATCCTTCTTCCGCTTCTCTCCTGCCGCTGTTTTTCTTTTAGTTCTCATATCTTTTCTTCCGTTTCTCTTCTTCCACTTATATTCTGCCGCTGTTTTTCTTGTGCTTCTCTCCTTTCACTTCTCTTCTTCCGCTTCTTTTCATCCGCTTCTTTTCTTTTGCTTTTTTCTTCCGTCATCGTTTTTCACTTTTCTTCTTCAGCTTCCGTTTTGCACGTTTCTTCTCCCACTTCTCTTTTGCCACCTCGTCTTTTCCGTTTCTGTAAACTGCTTCAGTTTCGTTTCTACCGTTTCTCTTCATCTGTTTTTCTTAATTCACTTCTCTTCAATTTACTCTTATTTCACTTCTCTTTTTTTGTTACTTTTCTTTCGCTTTTCTTCTTCCGTCTCTTTTACTCCGTTTCTCTTTTTCCGCTTCTTTTTTTTGCATCTTTTCTTTCGCTTCTTTTCTTTTGTTTTGTAAATTTCATTAATTTTTACTGACGCGATAAAAAGTTACACCCAAAACAAAGTGTCGCATTTTTTCCGAGTCCAATCTTTATTTGAAAAATCCAATCAGAGCTGTATATATTATATGGAAAGCCGTCCAATTTTGGAAAATGCGTCGGGGGTATGGCAGCCTTACTAGGTCACGTGGTGCCTCAGAATTGAACGAGTTCAGAAGCGTATATTCGTGCGTTTACTGCAGTCGAAGAGATCGGATAAGATCTTTACTGGACTGGTTTTAATACATACGTGTTTTTATATGTTTAATAGTTTATTTTTATTCATTAGTGTTGATTGTCTGCCACATTTTTTTTTGCATTAGCTCCGTAACAAATAACTATGTAACAACCCAAGGAACATTGCTGGTTTTATCATGGTTTTATAGCATTCTTGAAGTCTAATTCATGCTCTTCAAAACCCTTATAAAACCAAAATTGTTACTTGGGAAATCATGCCTAGTGTCCACGTTAAAGCCTTTTCACGTTAAATTTCGTACACTACGAAAATGTCAGCCAAAATAAATAAACAAAAAAAACTAGACATAATTCAACAAAGCCGATCGTTTATTTCAGAATAATAGAGTTATATATTCAGTAAAGACTGTTGATTGAGCTGTTAATCTTTCTTTCTGTAAAATTCTCGATCTTTCTGTGGTACACCTGCCATCAGATTCCCTACACGGCCAGCCGTTTCAACTCAGTTTTGAGTCGTTTTTGACTCACTTTCGTCATTAGTGGAGTCACTCAAATTTGAGTAAATGTCACTGGCATTGGCAAGTCGACAAATCAAAAACATCGACTCAAATCAGATGGATGTTTTTGATTTGTCGACTTGTCAATGCCAGTAACATTTACTCAAATTTGAGTGACTCCACTAATGACGAAAGTGAGTCAAAAACGACTCAAAACTGAGTTGAAACGGCTGGCCGTGTACAGTATCCTCAGATACGCTAGATACGCTCTCGATTTTCTCTTACAAGGGTTGCATTTGCTTTCTTCTTAATTTCAAAGAGTTTCGCTTAAAGGGGGCGGCCCCGGCGTAATGGATCCATACCTCTCACGTCAAAGTCACGAGTTCTCAACTCAACCCCCCCACAAGTTACGAAAATACCAAAAAGGAATTTGAGTGACTACGATGGGAGATGAACCAGCCCAGGGTTTAAATTTCGATAATAAAGGAAAAAAAGTTTCGCTTAACCAGAGCCAAGTATTTTTCGCAAGTGATTTTTCTATCAGGCAAACTTCTAGACAGTTGGGCGAATGGAGTATGTTTGGCACGCATTTGAGTTTTTGTGTTTTATACGGTGGATTTTGCACAGTAACCCAAAACAGGGGCCAAAACAGAGCTGGAGAGTCGAGGTTTCATATACACGGTAGTAACCGCTTTTGCAGACATTCTTTCTCGTTGTTGATTGTGCCGATATAGACGAAACTCTTGGATTTTCGACCACAACTACATATGGATTACTAAACCAAATACTTCTTGGGGAATTTACGCACTCTCTTTATCCGGAAATACTTTTTTTTTGCATCGCGGTATAAAAAGCAAGACCCGAAAACTGTTGAAAGGCTTCGATCAAATTGATTTTTATAATAAGGAGTGTATCGAAAATAAACTATCCACAAACTTTCTTTTGTTGAAAACCGATATTTCATTCATACAAAAAATTGATCCTTTATTGTACGAGGTTAAACTTGAACATAATGAAGACCGGATGAAATTTAAGTTATTCCTTCACGAATTTTCGAGCTTCGGATCGAATGCTCTTCATCAAGTTACGGACAAGTGTTGCATCGCAATTTTTGGACGCTTGAGCCCAAATTTTTTTTGAACTCCTGCATGTTCCCAGCTGCCTTACCAGTCTTCTTAAAGACCCTCTCCCCGATTGCCCAGTAACGTTCGATGGGTCGAAGCTGAGGGCAATTTGGTGGATTGATATTTTTTTTCATGATACACGAAATCTATACCCTTTTCCGCAAGCCAATTTAGAGTAGTTTTGGCATAGTGAGCCGACAGTACCTTTCGACCGAATTTCTCCACTACAATAGACCTGTCCGCATCGCTCACATCCTCCCCAACGACGGCAGTAAAGTATTGTGGACCAGCCATGTCCAAACACTACACTGCACGCCGAGCTGCTTTGCACCACGCTAGTGCGTGCATTATATTCGCCTCTTTGACTCCGTGCATCCAGGCTAACACCCAACACCGGTGGGTACAACAGCAATGTCAGTGCTCGTGGTTTGGCTTTGGACACCGTGACTGATGCTTCGGCAAACACCACAGCCGAGTGTTTCCGATTTTGTCCGATTGCAGAATACACGCGTGGTTTATTTTTTTTCTTTCTAACCGAGCCGTGCTTGTTAAATTCAATCAACTTATGCGCCCGTCACTCAACAGCCAAGAAAACAAACCAATAAGCTAATTATCAAATTTTAAGAATCATCCAACTAGCATTGCTCTATCCGTGGCAACCAGTGTCATACTGGGTGTATGTTGAGAGCTTTCTTGTTATCGTAGCCACTCGGCTCGTGTATTTTTCCAAAAATTAGACCCGGTGTCAGAAGCAATACACGAGCGTGTACACTCGTGTCGCGTGCATTGCATTGCGGGTTCGTCTGTAAGCACGAAACTAAAGTGGCGAATTTCAGCCACTAAGTGGTGTGTTTGCAGTCAAGTTCTGCTCTCGTGCAGAACGGTCCGGTGTTTTTACCAAGGCTGTTGTGGACCTAGAAGGGTTTTTGAGTCCTCCTTTACATAGGTCTCATCGTCCATCAAAACGCATGCATCCGGACGCTGCAAAAGACGCGAATACAATTTCCGGGCCCTTGTTGCTGCTCGCTTCTTCTGTTCTGCACTTTGTTTCGAGATTTTCTGCTTCTTGTAGGTCTTCAGGTGATTTCGCCTCTTGATACGCTGGATCATTCCGGCACTCGTTCCTGCTTTTTTGGCCAAATCACGTATTGACATTGATTTGTTCTTCATGATTAGAGATACCACTTTCTGCTCCAGTTTCGGATTGGAAGAACCGGGTTTTCTGCCTCTTCCTGGTAGCTCATCCAAAGAATAGTGTTCCCCAAACTTATTAATGATGGTTTTAACACTCGCATGATGAATTCCAAACCGCTTCGCCAATTTTCGCATAGTGATACCCTTCTCACTTAGCCATGTGTCCAAAACCTTAATTTTCACCTCCTTTTCAATACGTGACATTTTGAAAACGCAGAATTTGAACCGCACAAACAAGTAAACAAATGAAAGCTGACAATCAAACGCACAGCATGCAGTGTTCAGAGCATAAAAAACCATCACAAATACATGCGTACAACGCAAATGTATGTGGATAGCTTATATTCGATACACTCCTTACAAGATTTTTTGCAGATACTTGGCAGTGGAATGTTGTTTGTCATCATTGTTAGGCACCTTTTTCACTTTGTACGCCGCCGTGCAAGTCACATTTCTCACAGAAAGGTCGAGATTGTTCTTAATAATGGCTACCACCTTCTTTTCCACGTTAGCATACTTTTCGGTTTGTTCCGCTTCCAAATTTCCGATCCAAAGTCACGTGCTGGTTGAACAATTTACAAACACTAACCATAGTACTTTTTGGTAGTTTTAGTTTATGGGCAAGATGGCGTATCGGTCAAAAACTACACTGAATGAAATGTGTTCAAAATTTAGGCCGTGTTCTAATTCCGCCTGCTACTCGAGCTGACTTATATCTGATAGACGGCTACTTAATTTGACCCACACCTTACCAAAAGTTTGTTGATCATTAACAATGCCATTTTGATCGATTAATCGATTATTTTCCATTTGTAAAGTTTAAGTAAAATTAAAATTAATTCGCGAATTGGTACACAGCCTTAACCTGGACAGGTTTCACAAATGCGCAACCCCACTAACATTTTTAGTTGTCTAAGCCGAAGTTTATAACGTATAAGCTGTTTTATAATTGTGTTAAAGCATGTAAAGCTGAATAAGCTATAATCAGAATTAAAAAATCGATACAGTACTTATGCGTAATGTAACACAGCCTTAACACAACACCCAAGTAACACACAAAACATCTTTTTAGAATGATTTTTAATTGTTTGTATTATAAATGTATTATAAACGTATTGCAAAACTTGTCAAGTTTGAAGGTGTTTGTATATCTCGAATAGTATGTATCACTCTGACAAACGATCGAGCTAAACATAATTTTTCAAATGCTGCAAGTGATTTGAATTTGAGCTACCTGATTTTTTTGTTTTATTCTTCCTGCTTTTCGTATTTACATAATGAGTGAAGCTACGAAGTGCTGTCAGATCTGTTCACACGCATTAATGGTTATAATTCTTTTTCAGTGCAGCAATCTGCAGTGTAGCAACCTATAACAACGGTTTTAAAAGAAATTAATATTAATGTCGTTAAAAATAATAATAACCATAAATGAGTCCGAGCGCCGCACAGATAACAATGAAAATTGGATGGTGATTCAACAATCATTGTTGTTCAGAATTATTAGAGCTAAAATCTGGTTTGAACACTTTGAATACGGGTACTGGAATTCCTCACAGATGATATGGATCAGAGGGTACAGTCACCGTTCTTATGACGATGGTACAGAGTTCGAATCTGGTCAGCGCGGGTAAGTGATATATAAATATATTGATATGTACATTATAATATATAACTCAAATAGTTAAATGTTAATTGCGCTTTACCACGGTAAAAAAGCAACATTGCCGTTATATCGTCCACGAGTATTGTAAACAGTGCTTTATTTCGATCGCTGTATAGTAAATATGTTTAAGCGTTTATATCAACGTTCCATTTTTTGCATTTTCATAAAGCTGAGTAGATTCGCCAGATTTGCTTGTGAAAACATTGGCTGGGCGCTTTTGCAACCACTACTTAACCATTACTCAGTATGACGCTGTATACGTATTGCCAATTAAGCGTTCACCTAATGAAAAATGTTAGTTGGGAAGTCCTTTGATTTCGGGTAAGATGAAGTGTGAAGTGATAATATGATTGTAATACTACAATAGGTATATGTTCCGATCAAAGGAAAACAAAGCTCCGCCTGTTAGGTTTTCTACCCAATTACAAGGTTCCGATCAGTGTCGGAGAAGCATCGTCTTTTCAAGCTCAAGCTAAAGTTAGATGAGCCTTGAACACTAGACCAATCAGCAGACAAAGTTTTGGAAAATTGTATTAACATCCAGTAAAGATCTGGATTTGATATTTTGAAGATGCAGTTGATCGTTTCTGCGTGATTTGAATAAATAATTTGAAAGTTTTCGCTCCAGCTGAGCTCTAAGTTTGGAAACCTCTCAAAGTCCTAATTTGAAATTGCTTAAGTATAGCTAAGTTTATTTTTAAATTTCATCAATCTATTAATCAAACTTTAATTTCGAACATAATTCAAACAAGCACCCTAATGTACATTTCGTGTTGCATATAACATCCACGAAATAAATCAAAAGCAGGAATTAATCAATACAGCTTCAATCAACGGCATTCCGTTACCTTCCTTCTTTTATGAGGTAGTTTTTACTTGCATAACCCACCGCATGTTGCATCTATTCCAAACTAATTTATTTACTCAATTACCGTCCCATGAATTCCTAATTCAATTAATTTCGTAAAGGTCATTACCAAATGGTCCATTCAAACATGACATTCTAATGTAAACAATGATTACTCAATCAAATTAGATCACTTTTGTATTCTTACTTTTGTAGATCACCCAAATAGCTTAATCAAATCCGTTCAATCTATCAATCACGGTCATTATCGATTTGATTGAAAATCGTCGCGCACTTGTACAAACTAGCATGGCCCTCGGAAGAAGTATATGGGTGGTGGGCGGTGGAAATTTATGCCACAAAGATGCAATTCGTTTATTTGAATACACAGAAAAAAATAATTAATTTTAACAAGCGCGTAAAATTTCCCCTCGTTGAATTCTAAGCCACCGGAGGCGTAAACAACGAAGTTGTTTGCAATTTTTCATGTGCCATACAACAATGTTAACATTCTTCTATACAAAAGGCTAGATTCAGGCGTTATCTGGCTTTAATTTACACGAAATATCCCATTATTTTCTGCAAAATCTAGCATTCCCTTTATGTGCATTAGATAACGCAGAAAATTCAATGTTTCTTTTTATCTGTGTAGTGCCGCACCGAACCGCATCGATCGTTCCAGCAGTTTATTCGATGCCATATCTTGTTGCATCATTTGGAGTGCCATTTTCCACCGTTGATCGAGAACAGGCGTCCATTGTTGGCCACCAATAGTTCATAGTTATGTTATAAGTCCGCCAATAAAAAAAGGCTTTGCATTTCAATTCGGTTGGTTAGTTTAAACAAATACATTCAAAAAGAATCGATGACCTTCGGCGCGTAAACTTTGAAAGAGGCTAGTTAGGGACGCCTAATTAGCCGATGACAAAAGACATTCTTGCTTTTTCTCAGCTGGAAATGTTTGAGGTCGCTACACTCAGCCACCGCGAAGGATTCAATTTCACTATGAACGCAACTCGAAAGACAATTATTATTATTATTATTCACACTTCCTTGAGGCAGCACCTCTCGGCTTCTCCCCGCGATAGAAACCTTTAAACACCTTGAGGTGGCTAGTTTTGCACCGTGCGTGTACGGTTGGTAAAACTAGGAATTCACTACCCACCAAGTCACTTTGGGTGAAAACAATGCGACAAACATATAACGCTTTAGTGCACATGACAGGTGCGGTTAATTTGAACCTGGTTGGCGTTGGCGTCGTCACCAACATCGCTCGCAAAAATTAGCCTTGCCCAAGAAGAAACAATACCTTTAATCGGCGTGCTTTGACAAAGGTGAAGACGCGTTGGGCTCTGGACTGATGTATTAAAAAAAACTATCGCAAGAAATGTGTGCTTCTATGGAATTGCATACCAGGCGATTGGTGCTAAGAAATAAGCGTTTCCTCAATTTGGAATGCATTGTTTTGTTTTAGAAATCTTCAATTGCTATTTCTGTGAAGGGTTAGTAAAGTTACTTTTTAGCAAATGCTGTTTATTCCTATGGGATTATTGGACAATGGTAAAAATTTAAATGAAGAAGCTTAATGGAAAAGATCTCAGGATGCACCATGTAAACGAAGACAGAAATTCTTAGTTATAAAAAATCCCACTCTTGATCTACAGGCATATATCTAAATTAGTCATAAGAAAGAGAGAAGCATTGCCATTTCCGGTCATTCATGATTTATATTATTATAATGAGATTATTATGAGATACGTGAATTTTGATTTTCCCATTAGCGATTTTCTCTTCAAAATATATCTTATTTATTAAAATATGATAAACCGATCATATATGGATCTACTGGTTTCGGTGTTTACAATGAATACTCATCTGCCTTCCGGAAACTTCAGGAACCTTGTTCCGTATTTGTTGCTGAGCTGGCAGCAATCAATTTCGCAAAGGGGATAGTTTCCGACATGCCCATAGACCAGAGCAGCTTAGCCGTTTCTTCAAAGCTGCTCGATGCTCAAAAGGTCAAGCAGTTGTACGACGAAATGGAGGATCTCATCATGACAGAATTCAACTATGTGAAACGACTACCTCCATCTGTACACAAGTATAAACATCTACAAGATCTCATCAACAAACTGGTAAACTATCATTATTAAGAATATATCTAAAACCTGTTACCAATTTTACCTTCAGTCCTTTAAAATATAATTTTGAAACTATCTGTAATAGACATGAAATTGATTTAAAATGCTTTTATAGCACCTTTAATAAAAGATATTTACTTTTTCTATAGCCCTACCCAATGAATTTCATCGATGAGCAGTCTGGAGAGGGGTGCCATAAAAGATACAAGCATGCTCGTCCTTTTCTTGCACGGAAAACTTCACCTAAAGATAACCTTCTGGATATGATGCGGCTGTCATTGGCATGGTCAGATGCAAAGATGTCACATCTAGAAACAAACTCTAAGTGCTTATCCAGAAATCGATCTGCCGAGGATGACTTTTCTAAGCAGCTGGAATATTATTACGTAAATAATAAAGCAACCGTAGATGACGCTGACGACAGTTATACAGAGTCTGATGGAAGCGAAGACAATGATACGTTGTAGAGCAAACTATTGTAGTCGATGTAAATTTGATTATTTTTTTTCATTCTGTATCTTATTAATGAGATGGAAAATCTTAGAATAAATCTAATGTTAAAATAACAATTTTTCAAACCACATGGTATATGAGTTATTTCTCAATGTTTGGGGGGAAATCGGGTAAAATGGACCCTTTACTGTGGTCAACCCTAAACGAAACCATCATCATTCGATTTTCCATACATTCTTACATAAGAACAGTGCAAGTGAGAGTAATATTACTCGTGCCGATCTTCAGAACCGCATGGTATATGAGTTATTTTTCAATGTTTGGGGGGAAATCGGGTAAAATGGACCCTTTATTGAGGTCAACTCTAAACGAAACCATCATCATTTGATTTTCCAGACATTTTTACATAAGAACAGTGCAAGTGAGAGTAATATTACTCGCGCCGATCTTCAGAACCGCATGGTATATGAGTTATTTTTCAATGTTTGGGGGGAAATCGGGTAAAATGGACCCTTTACTGTGGTCAACCCTAAACGAAACCATCATCATTCAATTTTTCAGACAGTTTTACGTATGAACAGTGCAAGTGAGCGCAATATTACTAGCGCCGATCTTAAGAACCGCATGGTATATGAGTTTCTTCAAGTATGAGGGGAAATCGGGTAAAATGGACCCTTTACTGCGGTCAACCCTAAACGAAACCATCATCATTCGATTTTCCAGACATTTTTACATAAGAACAGTGCAAGTGTGAGTAATATTACTCGCGCCGATCTTCAGAACCGCATGGTATATGAGTTTATTCAAGTATGAGGGGAGAATCGGGTAAAATGGACCCTTTACTGAGGTAAACCCTGAACGAAACCCTTCCCATTCGATTTTCCGGACATTTTTACATAAGAACAGTGCAAGCGAGAGTAGTATTACTCGCGCCGATCTTCAGAACCGCATGGTTTATGAGTTTCTTCAAGTATGAGGGGAGAATCGGGTTAAATTGGCAATATGGACCACTTCCTGGCATCCGATCAAAGTGAAATCTGTTCCATTCAGTTTTTCAGGTTTTGCTGCAAATTTACAGTGCATTTGGATGCAATATAGTAGCATTAGGTTCTGTTTTTGGGTAATAATCCTAATTTGCATCCAAAATGAGGGGAGAAATGGGCAAAATGGGACACTTACTGTGGTCAACCCTAAATGAAACCAACACCATTCAATTTCCCGCATTTTTTCCCATAAGAAAAGCTATTTTTCAGGACTCCAACCCTGCGCCGTCTAAATTAATGGGATTTTGGTTCCATTTTTGCCCACTGTGCGCTGTTATGATGACATCGCTCACGCAGTTTGGCATTGCCCGGATAATGATGCCTCCAGAGCACGACTATTGGATACCCGTAGGTAGACAACCCTTCCGCGAGGTTGGGTGCAAGCGATTTACGAATTCCTTTGTTTGTCTGATCTAAAAGTGTAACGTCATCACCCCTCTTCCTTCCACTCTAGTAAATTTCCTACCATTGTGTCCCAGTTATGCTATCCTTTTGTTTCCGTGCTACTTGTACCTGCCCAGCAAGCTGTGGTCACCCATCTGCGGCTTAGTTCCTGCAAGGGACTACAGGGATCGAGGATTTGGTAGATGTCGCAACCAAAAGCAGCAAGTAATGGCTTAAATAAGTTAACTACCTAGTCCTTTCCAAACGATAATGTAACCCATCCACCTCGAGCTAGCCACGAGTAATTGGCATCCCTCTTGTACTAATAATGAAAAGTAAAATGTTGTTTACAACAATATAGAATATCGGCTCCGTAAAGTGTTACACACGCCTGAGCCTAACAAATAAACGGAATGATTAAAAAAAAATGAGAGCAAGCAGTGAGCTAATTGTGAAAGTAATAAGCTTGAAATACAGAATAAGAAGAAGAACAATTGCCGAGAGAGCATCAACTTTGCTCTATCCTCTTTTTGGTGGTAGCTTCCGAGAGGCATGGACCGTACATTTTTTGTAAGCCTTACGTCCAAGGTCCTTGCAGAGAACTGTGTGGACGATTGCGCTGGATCCGCTCCCTCACGGTTTTGATGGTTCGCTGCGTCGACCAGAACCCACACGGTCCACGACCAAAGAGGTCTTGTGCTGTCTCTAGACGGTCGGATATACTAAGTTCCGCTAAACCCCAAGAGATGTCAGACTTTCACACCGGTGCACTACAATACGAATAGCCAAATTTCGCGATAAAAATCGATATCTCAAAAACCATTAACATTAGACATATGATGCCTTTGGAAGATTTAGTCTTAAAATAAGATCTATCTTTTGGTTTGGGTGGTGACTAGGGTGGTCCTTTTATGTTCGTGTCAAAAAATCTATTTTTTTTATTCTTATGATTTAGAAGAACTTGTGCTCCTACAGAATAATAGATAA
Source organism: Aedes japonicus (assembly GCA_034211315.2). NCBI lineage: Eukaryota > Metazoa > Arthropoda > Insecta > Diptera > Culicidae > Aedes > Aedes japonicus. The sequence continues at coordinate 1,079,477 of JASCZW010001818.1, forward strand.
TTTAATTTAATGAAACTTTGCTGAAGAATCTTTACTTTTATAACTTTTTTTTCTAATTTTCCTTAGGGTGGGACTTAGAAAACTATTTTTTTTTCTATTTTTTTTGTTTTAATTTGAATTTGAAAACTTTGTTAACATGGCATTTAGGGCATAAAGGGCGATACGGTCAAAATTTGGTCAATATCAACTTGACGTATTTCTTTCAATTTTGCATTTAAAAAACCTGAACACCCCTCATTTTGAAGGTGTGTGTGTGTGTAGAATGTTGCTCCTATTTTGATTTTGGAATTCACTCTTCAGTTGTCAAAATGCCGTCCAAGCAAGAAGAGCAGCGTATCAAAATTTTGCTCGCGCATCGCGAAAATTCGAGCTACTCGCACGCAAAGTTGGCAAAATCACTAAAAGTTGCCAAATCTACCGTTACAAATGTAATTAAAGTGTTTGGGGAACGTTTGTCGACAGCCAGGAAGTCTGGATCGGGGGGGAATCGAAAACCGGAAGCCGCTGAGACGACAAAGAGAGTTGCCGGTAGTTTCAAGCGAACTAGTGTATCGTCTACAACCATGCATCGAGCCAAAAAACGAGCCGGACTATCGACTTACAAGAAGGTAGTGACTCCAAATCGCAATGATAAACAAAATACGACGGCCAAAGCGCGATCCCGGAGGCTGTACACGACGATGCTGACGAAGTTTGACTGCGTGGTAATGGACGACGAAACCTACGTCAAAGCCGACTACAAGCAGCTTCCGGGACAGGAGTTTTATACGGCAAAAGGAAGGGGAAAGGTAGCAGATATTTTCAAGCACACGAAACTGTCAAAGTTCGCAAAGAAATATCTGGTTTGGCAAGCCATCTGTACCTGTGGCTTGAAAAGCAGCATTTTCATAGCTTCCGGGACTGTCAACCAAGAAATTTACGTGAAAGAGTGTTTGAATAAACGTCTGCTGCCTTTCCTGAAGAAACACGGTTGTTCCGTACTGTTTTGGCCGGATTTGGCATCTTGCCATTACGGTAAAAAGGCCATGGAGTGGTACGCCGCCAACAACGTGCAGGTGGTTCCCAAGGACAAGAACCCTCCCAACACGCCAGAGCTCAGCCCAATTGAGAAATACTGGGCTATTGTCAAGCGGAACCTAAAGAAGACCAAAAAAACTGTCATGCTAAGGTGCTTTACACCAATATTTTGCAAACATTTCTTCTTTCACGACGAAACATGCGTACTCGAAGATTTTAAACAGCTTCTGGGTCTGGCTTTCTGAACCGCAATGCAAAGGAACGCCGTTGCCGAGTATTTTCGGACAAAAAAGGTGTCCTAACTCCCGAAGAAGTATTTGATTTGGCAGACTATATGTGCATAGTTGTGGTCGAAAATCTAAAAGTTTCTGTCTGTGGTCGAAAATCTAAAAGGAACTGTCAACACAGAGAACAAACATCCAAGGTAGAGTGCCCTCCGTGTGTAAATTTCCGTAACTGACATTTTAAAATTACAGCTCGTTTCCGTTAGTTTTGGCGAATCGTGTGTAGATGGCGCCCCATGCGCGCCTCGAGATTTGATGCTCGCCGTCAATTTTAGTTTGGTGAAACCTAGACAAGGTAGCGCTGATGTTCCAACGGTTTGCTTTTGAAAATTTACACAGTAAATTGAGAAAAGAATGTTCGAGTCTGGATGTCTGCTCTCTGTGCTGTCAATAAGGATGTGTACGAGAAAGAATGTCTGCAAAAGTGGTGGCTACTGTTTATCAGAAGCCACAACTCTCCAGCTCTGTTTAAGCCTCTTGCCACTATGCGGCACCCGTCCCGGAATGGTATAAGCACAGAAAGCAGACGTCCAAGCTCAAACGACCGCTTGTGATCATAAACGGAACTGTCGATTCAAATTAGTATCTAATGGGGTGACGCTAGTGTTCAAATTTTGACATAGGGACATTGACAGCACGCTCATCCGGATTTACCCAAAATTGAGTAAAGGTAACCCAAAATCATATATACAAATTGGAACTACTCACAACTACAACTACTAGTTCTACTCATTATTTTTAATGTAGTTTTTATGGTTTCGGTGAGGATTCCGATGAGCTATCAAAAGCTGGTAATTTGATTGGGAAAGAATTTGCCATAGAAAGAATTTGCAAGTAGAAAATGCAATGGAATGTGAATATCTTGAAGATGATGTTGATTTCCAAAAGCGGATGGAAACAGATTCACCTTCAGAGTTGGTGTCTCTGGTTTATGTTTAAACCATAGAGAACAGACATCCGCCCTCCGTGTGTAAAATTCTGTAACTGCCATTTTAAAATTAACGCTCGTTCCCGTAAGTTTTGGTGATTTGTATGTTGATGGCGCCACTTGCACGCCTCGAGATTTGATAGTCTGTCAATTTTAGTTTGGTGAAACCTAGTCTAGGCGGCGTAGTTTTTCCAGCGGTTTGCTTTTAAAAATTTACACAGTAAATTGGGAAAACAATGTTTGAACCTGGATGTCTGTTCTCTGTGTTTAAACTGATGAAAAAGATCTGTTTTTTTTACATGGGTGGACGGATGACAGATCGAAAATTGATGATTGGTGATTGCTTCTTATACAAGGGAAAAGTAATATATTTTTACCACTTTTTTTCACAGGCCGTTCTTTATACGTGGAAACCATTGGCAAAAGAACTTAAATTTGGAAAAATAGAAACGACTCCCATGAAACAGAAACGACTTGGAGAAAAATAACTCTTCCCATGGGTGGATTGCTTTCACCGGGATGTCAGTAAGTAGTATGGAATGTCGCCGCACTACGGCGCCACACTATTAGCATACACATGTTTTTTTTTGTTATATTCGTATGAGGCAATTCGTTTGTTCTCTGTGGTATAAGGTATAAGACGTCATATACGTGCCAAAAACAGCCAATCCACCAAACTGTTCAGAACTCGAGAGACAAACTCGGCTCTAGTTAAGGGGAAACTCTTTGAAACTAAGATGAGCAAATGGTACCGATGATTTCACGAAAAGATGGAGAATAGTCACGGCGGGTGTATCTGAGGATACCGTACGGAACCTGATGGCGGATGTACCACAGAAAGTTCGACAGTTTTACAGAAAGGAGAATAATTATCAACTGTTTCTAATGTAGATATAACTCTATTATTGTAAAATAAACAATCGGTTTTTTTGAACTATGTGTACATTTTTTATGCTGCTATTATTTCGGTGTTCGAAATTTCACGTGGACAGGTTTTATATTTTATTCTGGCTAAGTGCAATTTTTAGGGATTATAGCATATCTCTTGAAATGACCCTTCCTTTGAATTTCTTCGCTAACTTCAATCGCTTTTCGAGTGCCTCAAGCGGCAGTTCCCAGATTTTGAGGATGAGACTTTCTTGAACTGGTCCTTGTTGCTGATTTTGTAATCATTTGGTTTTAACATTATGAGCGACAGAATAAAAAAGTCCAATGAATTTTAAGCTGGGCAACTAGGAGGTCACAATTTTTTGCTCAGAAAATCCATCAAGTTGTTCGCTATGTGGCTGGCGAACCGTTCATCTGAAATGTATAGTGGTCCTCTCCGTAGAGTTGTTGTAGACATCGGGCAAAACCTTTTTAAAACCTGCTTATGTTCTCGATGAAAACCAAACGAAGCTTACCTCGTTTGCAAATTGTCCCCCAAACCATCACGGACGCTGCAGTTTTGAACCGAGCAATGTTGGTTTTAGATGCAGGAATGTCACCCACAATAGATTATTTTAACTTAAAATTTTTAAGGCTTAGTTCCATGCAAGATCGGTGTGGACGGTTCCCGTAGAAATGTCGAGATCAGGACCAGTTTCCGTATTGAGCGGTCCATTTTGCGCCGGATCCGCTCCCTCACGGTTTTGATGGTTCCAGCGTCCTGGCTGGACGAGGTTGACCGGAACTCATACGATCTTCGATCAAAAAGGTCTGCTATCTCTTGACGGTCGTATATACAAAGTACTGCTAAGCCCCAAGATATGTCAGACTTTCACACCGGTGCAGTATAATATGAATAGCCAAATTTCGCGATAAAAATCGATATCTCAAAAACCATTTACATTAGACATATGATGTCTTTGGATGATTTAGTCTTAAAATAAGATCTATCTTTTGGTTTGGGTGGTGATTAGGATGGTCCTTTTATGTAAGTATAAAAATTTCTAATTTTTTATTCTTATGATTTAGAAGAACTTGTGTTCCTACAGAATAATAGATAATTTAATTTAATGAAACTTTGCTGAAGAATCTTTACTGCTATAACTTTTTTAAATAATTTTCCTTAGGGTGGGACTAAAAACTGTTTTTTTCTATTGTTTTTTTTTCAATTTGAATTTGAAAACTTTGTTAGGGTGACATTTAGGGTATATAAGGACGCACATTCTGAAGATACAAGATGATTGTTAGTAATTGAAAAAAAAAATTTTGTAGAGGTTGTAGTGTTAAAAGAATACGTTTTTTCAAGAAATCCTACTCACTTATTTGCAAATATTTGCAAACACGGAACACGCAAACTGAAAGTAAAAACTTCCTTCTACAAGACCTATGCTAAATCTTTTGTCCCCTTTGGAGTTAAACTCATTTTAAACTTGGTAGTTTTGCATAAATTTTGACCAGCAGCGTCAACAATTATCATCAAAATGCCTAAAATGTGAGGTTTTCATAAAAATGTTTGTATTTTTATGTTAACCCATCTTTGTATATTTATTAACATATGTATCTCAGTCAAACAGACATAACACATTGAAAACTTCGCACTACAAATCATTGTCACTAACACACCTGCGCCTTATGTTAAGCACACTGAAATGGGTGATAAAGCTGAACAGATGTGGGTAGTGTGCTAACTTCAAAATTAAGTGAAGAAACTATGTGCGCCAACATATGAATTAACCGTTAAGGTTATGTTAACCGTTGAAGAAACTGCACGAGTTACGTCTGTTTGTCTGTGATGACATATTTACATTTTTTTACCTACATTTTTTTAGTTACATTAATTTATTTATCTTGATTTATTTACATTCAGCTATTTGCAATTGTATATTTACAATATTAAATATGCTTATGTAAATATATCTAATAAAAAATATTTAGGTAACTATATTAATGTAAAAAGATGAATTTACATACATTGATGTAAATAAATAAACAGAAGTAAAGAAATGTAAATATAAAAACACAGGCAAACAGTTGCGGTTTCTTCAACAATTACGCCATAATTTAAAATGTTTCTTAGTTGGAAGTATTGCTACAGGTGGTACAGGCGCAGGCCGTCAAGACCGGAAGTTGGATGAAGCGTAGCGATAGATGTCGCACCTTGAAACTGAATCGTTGTGTTTGACAAAGCCCGTAACATTTCGTTTACTACCAAGCCAAAGGAGGCGTGAACAACGAAATTGATTGCAATCTTTCATGCGCCATACAACAATGTTTGCAATCAATTCATACAATAGGCTAGATTAAGGCGTTAGCTGGCTTATATTGACATGATATATCCCATTATTTTCTGCCAAATCTAGCATTCCCTTAATGTGCATAAGATAACACAGAAAATTCAATGTTTCTTTTTAGCTGTGTACTTTACGATCTACCTTATTGCCTATCGCGTTGGTGTTTCCTTTTAGAAATAGTTGACTAATATTGATCAGGTCGTTATAGGTCCACTCAAGGTAGGATATGATGATAGGCTGTAAGATTTGTTTGCAGTGCTGCTTCTTGTTGACCCTGAGCTGCTTCACTTTACTCAATTTTTGAGTACAATTGTATGCTATCTCTTTTTCTTTCACGGAAATGTTACTAAATTTTCGTAAAAAGTGGATCTAATCAAAAATTGAGTTGATCCACTTTTTAACGAAAATTGAGTAACATTTCCGTAAGAGAAAAAGAGATAGCATACAATTGTACTCAAAAATTGAGTAAAGTGGAGTGGGAGTGTATGAAAATTGTGGATACATTTAGCAACGGAGACATCGTTGATACCCACATATTTTGTTCTTCGGTCGCTCTTTGCAACTGTAGATAAGGTTTCGTCGGACCGGGCTGCCATTAACTTTTTGCAATTACAACAAAGGGAATATATCAGCGGTACAGAAATCCTCATTCTGATCTAAAATTGGAAGATCTATTTTTTGAAACCTATCAATTTAAGATCAGATTGTCCATCGAGATTGCAGATTCCCTTATTGTGATTAAACACTTCTAAGCCCTCAAAACAAATAACAAATTCGAGATTTTTGGAACCAGGCGGCGCCAGTATGTTTGTCGAAATAAAGACGAGCGGTATAATCCTCAAAGTATTGCGCTAACAGTTAACTATGGTGGAGGCTCCGTTATGATCTAGAGATGTTTAAGTTACAATGCGCAATGGTGCATGCAAACTGGTCAAAATCGACAAAAGAATGTGGAAGTAAACACTAACACAATATGATTCAAGGAATTGAAATTCCATCTGGCATTGGTTGATTCGGTTTCCGATTTATCATTCAACAAGAAAACAATTGAATGCTAGAGAGTTTGAGCTGTTTAGTGGGATATCTGTAACTAGCAATGAGAAGAAAAATTAGTATTTTCCATTTAATTCCAACTCGTACTCTCCAGTCGAATTATTAGTACGTGACACTGAAGAAGTCTGCACATTGTAGACGAAATACGCGTGTCGGTCATGATAAGCATACTAATTTTTCTTCTCATTTTGTTACAGGTATTCCACTAAACAGCTCAAACCCTCTAGGATCATCAGTTTGTTTACGGCACACGGAGAAAAAACAGTCCTGTTTGAAACAACAAACTTGTTTGTTGAAATCCAAACTAAAAAAATTGTTGTTTTAAAAATACGTGTTGTTGTTTTCAACCAAAGATTCTGTTTTGAAACAAACAAGCAGGATGGTTGTTTCTACCTAAAAATATTACCACAAAACAACACAAATTATGCTTGTTCTAAACTAATATGTTTGTTGTTTTTACCTTGCAAGAGGTTTATTATTACCAAAACACAGGTTACGTTGACACAGGGAAACAAATAAAATTTTAAGATTGTTTCAACCAAAGCGGCGGTCAAATCAAACTGATATATTGTTTGGAGAAAAAACAACTAAAAGTTTAGTTTGAACAAACTATTTTTTTGGGTTCTTCCATTTTCTGTCCGGTCGTGCTGCATGCTCTATTCACGTAAGTTTTCAAAAATAGTATAAATGCTCGCATTAACATTTTTAGATTTCTTTTAGACTGAGAGAGGTCTATAAATGTAAATGTGCGCTTTTCTAATGTTTGTTGGCCCTTTATTCAAATGAATAATATTGAAATTATTACAAGAGAAATGTAGGTGAACGGAAATGTTTATTGTTTCCAACCGTTTCGATCGTTTGTTTCAAACAGCAATTCATTTTAAATCATACTCAAATTTGTTTGAAACAAACCATAAGCGTTAGTAGAACCAACTAACATATCGGTTTGTTTCCGTAGCTGCCATAATGAAACAACCAACATAAAAGTAAATTCAAACGGATGCCAGTTGAACTTAACTGCTTAATTCCAGAAACAATAACTAAAAATTTTAGTTTGTTTTAACCACCGTAGGTAGTCAAATCAAACTAATATGATGTTTGTGCCCAATTCTACGTGAAATTCCGGTTAAATGAAACTAGAATATGTTTGCGTTTACCAATCTTTTTTCTCAGTGCAGCTATGGCGAGAACAGTGAAACAACTTCGATCTATGGTTTGTTCGTACCACCTGCTCCATTCGGACCATAAAAAGTCGGCCACCGTGGCCCACTTCGTGTTGGACGGATACGATTGCGAAAACATCTACAAGATTCTTGCACTGCTGACCAAGGGAGAGTCTATCGACCAGAAGCCTTGTTCCGGCTGTCCGACCGTTTTTAGCGACATAAAGATTCAACACAAGCTCAAACGGAAGTCGGAAGGCAAGGTGGCCACTTCTTTCCGTGCGTTGGGTCGGGAGGTCAGTACGACCGGTCAAAAGGTCAAGAAGTATTTGGCCAAAATTGATATCCACATGCGGAAGCGTCAGTCCAAGCCAGCCGTGTTGGAGATCCATGCGGAACTCAGAAACAACGGCTGAATATTCTGGTCAAAGAGATCTTCCCGGCGACATTTGACGGCAACGATTGGCAAGGCAAAGGCTACTTCACCTCCACGATAAAAGAAGTAGATAGCGCACACGAAGTTCCCTAAGGAGGTGTAGCTGTGGCTCACAATCAGTGAAAAGGGGATATCACGTGTTCCGTGTCTTTCAAAAAGGCCCAGACGACCTAGCAATGAGGTGGCAGCGGAAGAAAAGCGAAGACAACCGACCTCGCTCGGACTTCATGTCTTTAAAGAAGGCGCCTGACCGAACCGATAAACAGAATACGGTTGCCGAATCGCACGGCAGGAAGCTGTACCGCGAGTGGTTGATGCAGTCGAAATGAATCGTACATAGGTTCCACTTGGATGATCGGCAAGTCCCACTTGAATAATTCGGAGAGGTTTCGGAAGAAGACAAATTTGCCAAGAAGTACTTGGTTGGGCAGGTGACCTGATGGTGCGGCAAGTTCAGCAAGCCGTACATAACAGCTGGCACCATCAACGGTCAGAACAGAAGAACAGAAGAATGCCTCCAGAACCACCTGCTGACCTTGAAGGCCACAAAGGCGACATTCAGTTTTGGACGGATCTGGTATCGTCCTAATACGCGAAACCGGTGATGGAGTGGTACGAAGCCAACGGGTTTTTTTGCCGAAGGAGGCAAAAATCTGCCAAACTGGGCTTTAAATGGTGGGTTGACAGCCTTGAAGAAGAGTACGACAGACTTTCGGTTCTTACAAGTTCCTACCGCACGTCTCCACGAGTCATATGATCACAAAAGACTACCAGCTGGAATAAGGAGACACTGGCTGGTTTAGCCTAGGCAATGTTATCAATTTGACAATAGTGAAGTGAAGGGATGCGATCATCTATGCTCAATTGATAATTTCGGCACGTTTTGGGATCATCTTTGTGTTCCAAAACCATTGATCTAATGAGCATGGAGCAACATTACAAGTATTAAAGGCTCAATTTGTTTTTACATTATTCCAGCATAACGATTACATAAGATGGCTTTGGATCAATGGATGTCAGGTATGTTTTAAGCATGCTACCTTACCGGGGTCACGTTGCCTACAACGCCTTGGAGCGGCTGCCACCTAATGTATAGTTGACGCTATACAGCGTTTCTTACTCAACCGCTGGATGCCAGGACAGACGCTGTTTGAGCCGCACCTCCTTTGTGGACAGACGCTCGGTACTCACCTCCTCAATCTAGCTGTAGTCAGAAGGACAACAGTGCCCAGGCTGCACTTCCAGCTAAGTACGCAACCCTTAGCTCGCGGTTTTTGTCATTTCTTGACCCGTGGAAGCATGAGGTAGGAACTTGTGAGGACGATAGCTATGTTGCGGGGGCGCACGCTACATTCCAGTTGTCTACGCACCATTTTGCAGCCCAATGTATGAAAATCATTTAGGTGTGATAAATTAGTTTTATTAAAATATGCTTGTGAAATTTGAGAGATAATAAAAATTGGACCAGAATCCTTAATGATGAGACGAAGTTGCATCTACGGAAAGACCCAATATAGTGCTTAGACCGACATTACATCCATACTCGTCGAAGGTTTCCGGCTTAATAAAGTAAGTTGGTTAATTTTACACAGTTCAGAACAGCAAACATATTATTAAGCATGTCTAAACAAAGGTAAAACCAGTTGAATATCATTTTCTTCTCAATTCCTTCATGAGTTATACTAAAAATTGTAATTGACCGCTGCATATTAGGCTTAGTAAAGGGACATGTACCCTATATAATTAATTCTTTCAGGTGATAATTTTTGTAGAGCATGGTTGAGCTTGTGCGAGTGGCTTCGGCGATGATCGAGGCTTGAAATCTCGGTCAGGCACGACAACAGGGATGGAAACATTCTTCCGGAGGTAAACAAATGCAGGCATAGTCGCTTCTTGTCACCTTATTTCGAAAAAGGATCGATGAAGTTGCATTCGCCCTTATTTCTGTTCTATATAGAACTGTGCTATTTGAACCTCGAATGGAACGAACTGTGCAAAAAGCACGTAAAGCTAGACAAAACACGAGATGAAGAAAAATAACCGTCAGTTGATAGACTGATGCTAATCTGCTACCAAATATCAAAAGACAATTCAAACGAGAAATATAAAAGGGGCCATTTTGTCAAGTTGAAAGGAGACTTTAGAGACTACTAGCATTAAAATTGTGCATAGTCTCTTAAAGAAGACCTGCTACAGCTCTGTATTGATGAATAATGTAGTTCGAGATTGGACTGTAAATAAGGATCACCGTAAACATCGCAAAATCTCGACAATTACTTAACTGTTGATCGCCGAAGTTCCGTTGTATAACGTAATTCACAACAGATACCTTTGTTTGTTCAGGGCAATCATGATTGCAGTGATATGCAGGTCGTCATCTGTACCATTTTGATAAACGGTTCCCGGGGAGAGCCAGGCACCCTAAGAATCCAGGGATGGTGCAACAATTGCATACTTGTGTATGTGTAAACCATATTATCAACCTCAGCAAACGCCTTTTCCCCACCGCATAGTTAGATAATACTATACTATTTTTTTCGCCTTACGAACGATGTAAATGTGTACAATGTACAATGCAAGCCACAAGTGAGTCGGGCAGGTAACATGACGCAAATGATGAAGCACGAGCGCATCCGAGGTTGACAGGCACGGGACGGGTTGTGACACACTTGTTCGAACGATTTTCCATCCCGGTGATTGTAATGATCTTTCAAAGGAATTTCCTTACCCTAACGTTGGATTGAAATAATGATGCCTCAAATAACTGGGTCATGTGCGACAAGGTTGCGCCTTAATGCTGCTCAGCCATATGCGTAACTGCGTAAGTACTCAACGAACAAATATTGGAGGTGTGTCACGCCACCAGTTGACGCATTGAAAACGGAATAACAAAACTCCTACTTTGCTGCTCGTCAAGTCAATTAACTCACAAACCGTTGTGCCCGGCCATTAGTCCGTTGTGGACGAATTTATCTCATCTTCTGCCGGGTCGGTGTTTTCCTCATTTCCCTTCCGTTGCGTTCTCCATTGTTGTGGTCGGATCGTCCGATAACTACCCAGAAATAGACGAAAATATATTTTCTCATAACTGACTACATTGCGTTTCCGTGAGGGCCAATGTCATTCGTTGAACTTCCCAACTTGGGCGGTTGTGATTTGGTATGAGTAGCCCGGTCATCTCCCCCAACTCTGATGATGCTGTCGTTGACCAAAACGGCGATAGTGCGTAGCACGTTGCTTGTTGCTATGTAGTCCTATTAGCATGCAAATTGAGTCAAATAGTTTATTAGCGGTTAAATTAAGTGACACTCGACGCAAAAGAAGACGTCATAGTTTGGAGAGGATTTTGTTTACTGGATCGGGCGTTTGAGAAAATGCGCATCCATCATCGTCTCGTCAATGAACACGCGTTGGTAGTACGATTGGGTCACCGTCAGCGAAGAAAAAAGAGTTCGAAAAACACATTAGCGAGAGCATGATTTTGTAGAATTAAAGGTCTCAAGAAAGAGGCAAACATTCTTCTTTTTTTAGGACAGAACAGCGAAAAGTTGCACCGGAGAATGCAAAGCGAATCAAAATCGGAAACAGGTTTCAGATTCCTTCGCTGCAGAATTTGCATGTATGTAGGAAAGAAGCGCTGACCATTTGCGACAAAATAATGATTGCCATAGGTAGTATTCATTCAAGAATCTTCGGGATAGTTGGCGTGAATCTACTTTTTTTCGGTCAAATTTACGATTCCTATTATAAATGCTAAAACACCCAGTTTCTTAACGACTGTAGAGATTTATTCGTTTGGCTTTCAAATGATTGTATAAACATTCAATTTTCGTTCATTTACGCCCAACTACGTTTCAACTTGATCGTCAACATTTGTCCGTTCGATAGAAGTTCGGGCTCGATCCTTGGCTGCCATCGAAACAAGTATGCATTCGATCAGTTCCAGTTGCTTCATGTCGAAGTCGATTCGTTGCATTTGGTTCTTCTTCCAGCGGATCAACATTTGATGCAGTGATTCCAAATTCTGCATCAGTAGGTTCTGCGTCCTGCTCATAGACCCTAGTCGATCTGCTCTTACTGGCAGCGGTGTCGAGGCCGACAACGGCGACAGGGTGCTGGATGGTAAATCCATGGAGATTGACGCGGGTGTTCCTTTCGGTAGCATGTTGGTTAGCACGAAAGAACTATCTTCTAAAGGTACCATTGATTGTTCTACAGTACGTTCGAGGGGCATGCTAATGTTGCCACCGTTGGCGTACATGGCCAGCACAATCTCCTGCCAGTACTCGATCAACATCTTCATATCGTCCGAATGTTGACTGTGTTCATTTCGGTTAGCTTCGAGCACCTTGATTGCCCAAGCGATCTGATCCGGTGATAGTTTGCCAATGTCTCGCCGACCATTGCAGAAAGATTTCCATGCGACTCCGAGGGTGTGATCCACCAGTCGGTGGGATTCCGGCAAACGGATGGTTGCTATTTCACAAAGCTCTTTAGTGGAGTCATCTGCCGAAGGTAGTTGAGGACAGTTGAAGTGGTATGGTGTAAGGTCCCATTCCTGTATGTTGGAGGATGCCGTTTCGAATGACAAGGTGCTGGCCGATGGGCTTGGTGGGGTCACGTGAATTTCCGGATGATTCATTTTTTCTTGGAGGGTTTGTGTTTAGACGAAATAGAATAGGTAAACGTCAAATTTTATTTTCATCTAACGAATATACTTAGCAAGTCATGAAATTTTCTTGGATTTGTTTGTGTCTGGCTTTCCAGTGGTTGCCACCGGCGATGTTTGTTTGGATTATTTCAAGATAGAGTCGGACTTAGGGTGGATCAACCGTCATCAATTTCTATAAATAGTATTCTCGTTTATTGAATTAAAATGACAAAATGTAGAGTTACGTAAAATACTAAGTTTCCTTACTTGTTTACTACCTGTTAACATTTTCAATAAATAGTCCGTTGCTGCAGTGTACGTCCGGAATTATTTAAATTAATATTATCTCAGGATACACTTCTGGAGTTTTTAGTCGATAGTCAAGAAAATGGGTTTAGTCTTCCTCTTCTTTCCTCCGCCAGTTCGATCTGTCACGCTTCCAAGTTGTTCATACTGCTTGTATATTTTTTGCACTTCTTCTTCACAAACTTCCTATATTCTAGTAATTTTCCTGATCGACAGATCTTTCTGAGGATTTTTAACTATGAGTATTCGGATATCTACTGAAATTTGCGTTTTTTTCCACCTTAACAGATTAACGTGCACCAGTTATGAAGAATCAATACAAGACAAATTGTTTTGACGTTTCCCTGCATTTTAAGGGGAAGGAAACTATTTGCTGGCAAATATTGGTGGTGTGCAGTTGTTTTCTTAGTGTTGCGCATTTTATTCTGTCCATGTACAAATAGACTTCTATTAAAACTATTTCAGAGTTTGAGCATAATATGTAATGTTTAGATTTTACGATACATAATTAGCCTTGCCCAAGGCGTGGATCGCTCAGCACACTTTGAAGCTAATTTTCTTGAGTGTGTCTACAAGCGTTGCAATATTCTGGGAGTTCCCGTAATTAGGCTTAATGACCTTGAACGCACGCACACTACAGCGCCATTTAGATCAAAGCAGTGCAAGTAAGAAGGAAAATCTTTTGGATGAAAACAAACCATCCTTCCTCTGCATGTGCTAGAAAGGGAAGGGTGATTAAACGTCAAAAAGCCTAATGTGCCGAAGGTGCCGATGTGTTGACAGCCCAAATTATTATTTTCTGCTGAGCCTGGCAACAAGGCAATGTATATTGGCAAGGTTGCTGTTTTTTTAAATTTCTACAAGCGCAACTGTCAAAAGTGTTCCTCAGTGTGCCACACATGTGGTTTGGATTGAAAATCAAGGTGCGGCAGCGATGAAACATATTCGTCTAGTGTGTAAGACATCGTGGCTGGCACACTGTTCTCGGTGACTGATCCTTAGCCTAGCCCCTTCATTTGGAATTTGAGCTCAATATGTCATTTATTCAGTGATAATCCACAAAGTTCTGTTGCGGTTATGTTAAGTTATTTCAAAGGAATCGAGACATTTTTAATTAATTTATAGTTGTTTACTTTCGCGTAATTATTAGACGCAATGGCTTTACTGGTTAAGCTAAAATAAAATATCTCCACGATCTCCGAACGATCTAAACTTGGCTAGTTTGAACCAATAAACCGAGTAATGCAGCCTAGATATACAGAAAATAGTCACATGCTATAAACAAACTGTTCTCATCAATGAAATAACAGCGATTCAGCAAGAGACCCGTAGAACCAAAGTTTGGGACATATTTTTTTTCTATGGCTTCTATGGCGTATTAAAAATGTTGGTTTCGGTAAAATTGTCAATGGAAATGAAAAGGTTTTCTTAATTAGCATTTCAAGCTTATTGGTTTCACAATTTGCTTATTGTTTGCTCTCAACTTAAGGAGTGTATCGAATATAAGCTATCCACATACATTTGCGTTGCACGCATGTATTTGTGATGGTTTTTTATGCTCTGAACACTGCATGCTGTGCGTTTGACTGTCAGCTTTCTTTTGTTTACTTGTTTGTGCGGTTCAAATTCTGCGTTTTCAAAATGTCGTGTATTGAAAAGGAAGTGAAAATTAAGGTTCTGGACACATGGCTAGGTGAGAAGGGTATTACTATGCGAAAATTGGCGAAGTGGTTTGGAACTCATCATGCGAGTGTTAAAACCATCATTAATAATTTGGGGAACACTATTCTTTGGATGAGCTACCAGGAAGAGGCATAAAACCCGGTTTTTCCAACCCGAAACTGGAGCAGAAAGTGGTTTCTCTAATCATGAAGAACAAATCAATGTCAATACATGATTTGGCCAAAAAAGCAGGAACGAGTGTCGGAATGATCCAGCGTATCAAGAGGCGAAACCACCTGAAGACCTATAAGAAGCAGAAAATCTCAAAACAAAGTGCAGAACAGAAGAAGCGAGCAGCAACAAGGGCCCGGAAATTGTATTCGCGTCTTTTGCAGCATCCGGATGCATCCGTTTTGATGGACGATGAGACCTATGCAAAGGAGGACTCAAAAACCCTTCCAGGTCCACAATACTTTACTGCCGTCGTTGGGGAAGATGTGAGAGATCCGGACAGGTCGTTTCAAGTGGAGACATTTGGTCGAAAGGTACTGGTATGGCAAGCAATATGTTCCTGTGGTTTGAAGTCAACCATTTTTTACACTACCGGAACTATAAATGCGGAAATCTATCGATCTGAGTGTCTCCAGAAGAGATTGTTGCCTTTATATAAGAAGCATAGTACACCTCCACTGTTTTGGCCGGATTTAGCGTCGGCTCACTATGCCAAAACCACTCTCAATTGTCTTGCGGAAAAGGGTATAGATTTCGTTGAGAAAAATATAAATCTACCAAATTGCCCTCAGCTTCGACCCATCGAACGTTAATGGGCAATCGTGTAGAGGGTCTTCAAAAAGATTGGTAAGGCAGCTGGGAACATGCAGGAGTTCAAAAAAATTTGGGCTCAAGTGTCCAAAAAATGCGATGCAATACTTGTCCGGAACTTGATGAAGAGCATTCGATCCAAAGTTCGAAAATTCGTGAAGGAATAACTTAAATTTCATCCGGTCTTCATTATGTTCAAGTTTAACCTCGTACAATATAGGATCAATTTTTTGTATGAATAAAATATCGGTTTTCAACATAATTTGAAAGAAAGTTTGTGGATAGCTTATTTTCGATACACTCCTTAGTGTTCTAAATTGAGAGCTTCCGATGCCAAGTACAATTTTTGCATCAGTATGATTGTGTGGCAATTACAATCATACCCTATGCCCAGGGAGTCGAGAAATTTTTCTTAATGAAACATTCCTAGACCAGACCGGGAATCAACCCAGCCACCTCCAGCATGGTGTTGCTTTGTAGCTGCGCCTTTACCGACTGAGCTAAGGGAGGACCCAACGGGTATGTAGTTGTATATTTTTCAAATTGCTTATCTTAACAAAAATACTAGCAACAAAACCTGTGCAGAGTGAATTATAATCTTTTCATTATCGAATGGCCAGATCATATGTTATCATCTTTTAAGTGTTCCAAACCAGTTTTAATCTATTTATTTTCTATATTGTAAAACTATGTATCGTGTAAGTCGTAAAACCGTGCGACTGCATTCAATAATTGATCTATCAAATTAGACAAACTTGCATCCATGAATACACTCAAATTGGTGCTTATAGACTGACATTATATCTATATCCCTCAAAAATGTCTGAGTTTCTAAAATGAGTTGTTTAACTTTTCGCGATACAAACTACTAAACGTCTTGTTTAACTTATTTAAGCATGTATATAATTAGTTAAGTATAGCTTACAGCTCAAATAACACTAGTCGGTACAATATAAACTTGTTTCGATTCCATCGGCATTTCTTGTTGAGTTCTACAGATTTTGCCTCTATATTTTATATTTTTGAAAAATGTGTTTACCTAGCCACATTTCATTTTGACTCTGCTCTTATAGAATGGACCGTCCTTAATCCATTGCTACTCACAGATTTTTTTTATAAAACGTATTATTGGACTGGCGAAACCGGTTTTTATTCACAAAACTACGACTTTTGATGAAAATTATGTGCTTCTGGTCTGAAACGTTGGACTCTAAATTTAAAGCCTCTCCACGTTAAATTTCGGACTCCAAAATAATAGCAGCAAAACAAAATTTACACATAATTCATCAAAACCGATTGTTTATTTCACAATAATAGAGTTATTGTCTATATCTACATAAAAAATAGTTGATTAAGATGTAAATCATTTTTTCTGTAAAATTCTCCAACTTTCTGTGGTACACCCGCTATCAGATTCCTTACTGTATCCTCAGATACGCTTGCCGAGACGATTCTCCATCTTCTCGTGACATCATCGGTGTCACTTGCTTTCTTCTTAGTTTCGAAGAGTTCCGCTTAACTAGAGCCCAGTACGGCTCAATTGGGCGAAGTTTTGGACAGTTTGGTGGATTGGCTGTTTTTGACACGTATTTGACTTCTTGTACCCTACACCATTCCAGAACGGACTTCGCATAGTGGAAAAAAGCCAAATCAGGCCAAAACAGAGCTTGAGAGTCGTGGCTTCTGATAAACGGTAGCTACCGCTTCTGCAAACATTTTTTCTCGTACACATCCTTATTGATAGTGTCGGTAGAAACGAAACCTTTAGATTTTCGACCACAACTATATATGGCCTGCCAAATTCGGGAATTTAGACACTTTCTTTGTCCAGAAATGCTCGTCAACTATTTCGTGAATAGCCAAACCAGCCGAGGTTGAAGAGCTCATTAATAAAGATATCGAAGATTTTTCGAAGAATAGTGAATCTCCCGTAGGCTTTCCTGGCTTCGGCAACAACACTATACGGCAACAAGACTATGACTGACTGACTGACTGACTGACTGAAACTGACTCAGTCAGTCAGTCATAGTCTTGTTGCCGAAGCCAGGAAAGCCTACGGGAGATACAACATCGTATAGGCCAATATGCCTGTTGGATACGCTTGGGAAACTCCTGGAGAGGATCAACAGGCTGACGAAATTTACCGAGAGCAAGCACGGGCTATCGATGATACAATTCGGTTTCCGGAAAAGGAAGTCTACGTTGGATTCCATTCAGACAGTGATCGAGACAGCCCCAAAGGCGTCCAAACAGAAGTGGAGAGGCGAATGATATTGCGCTGTTGTAACGATTGTGGTGATACGTGATGATATCGCATACAAAATTTAAATGGCATTACCACATATAAAGAGAGGTCCTTTTACAGCCAGCGGTTCATTGCAAGTGACTTTGCCGTTTGTCTGTCCTTTTGTATTGGTGCTGCCTTGCTTACTCCCACACACAAAAACACGACACTGATCAAAAATTACACATACGCTGACGGCGCCAATAGTACAGGGTCATATTGGTTGCCCCTTTAAAATGCAAATAACTACCATAATTTTTCAAAAATGCAAATTCAGTTTTTCCGATCAATACAGGAATACAAAATTTTCATGAAAATTCGTAGTTTTATGAATAATTCCACACATCAACCATACGCGTTAGAAAAAATCTGTTATCACCAATCGATGCAAGGAGGTCAATTCCGTCAAATCTTAGCCCAATATTCAAGGAGCGAAGCCAAAATCCTAGTTTATAAAATAGCGAGGCAAAATTTTCTAAAAACAAAATGTTATTTCGTTAAAAACTCATTTTTCTTATAAATTTTACATGTAAGGAAAAATCTTTGTTTAAAAATGCATTCAAGTTAGTTCATTCCTTAAAAATCAAGCCCATTATTCAAATGGCGAAGCCAAAATTCAAGTATTAAATCAAAATCTTGTTTTTCATACAAAAATTGTAATCTTGTGAATGAAAACCTATTTTTCTCGTCGATTTTACAAGTTAGGAAAAATATTTTCTGACAAGTGTGTTCAGGGAGGTCCATTCCATATAATTCTCAGGGTGAAGCCAAAATTCAAGTTATAAAAATAGGAAATCTTAATTTTCATTGAACTTTCTGATTTTGTGAATGACAGCTGGATTTCTCCAAATCTTAGCAAGTGTGCTTCCTCATCAATTTTACGTTTAAGGAAAAATCTTTGTCCTCGAATGGATTCAGGGAGATCCATTCCATAAAATGCAAGTTCTACATTCAAATGGCGGCGCCAAAATCCAAGTTTTCAAAACAGTAACTCTTAATTGAAATGGGAATTCTTATTGTGAATAAAAACACGTTTTTTCAACGAAAATCTGCGTTCTCAAATGTATTTAGGGAGGTCCAATTCATAAAACCCAAGCCCAACATTCAAAAGGTGGAGTGAATATTTAAGTTTAATAAGTTTAACAGGTAAATCATATACTTCGACGAAAATACGTGTTGTTGGGATTTTAAATCGCATTTTTCTCAAAAACTTTACGTAATACAGTAATTCTGAGACCCTATTTGGGTTCAGCGAGGCATAATGTATGAAATTTAATAAATTTATTCGATGGGAGTGAAACACTGCCGACTAGTGTCACGCAGCTGACTATTTAGTGCGAATCGACGGTTCCGGTGTTGGAGTGGTTATCGTGGTTGCCTCTCGCCCTAGTCGGTCTGTTATCAATTCCAGTCGGAGCCGTTGGCATGCTCTGAGATGAAAAATTTCTGATTACGTCTTTCTTCGGAAGATAGTAAAACTATTGATTCCAGCCCATGTGTTGATGGGTGCGATATGTTGGGTCAATGTCTTCTCCTAGGTGTGACAAAACAGCCTCAGGTCGAAAGTCAAAAAAATACCAATCAACAATTATGTGCGAAACGTAGGCCATTATTTGACACTTCAGCTTGAAAAAATAGTCTATTATGATGCGTAGTTTCAAAAGAATTTGAAGATTTCAAGATACTGATTAGAATAAAGATTGTACTCGAAAAAAATGCAACTGACAAAAATGATCACCAAAAGTTTATTTGAAGTCGGATAATTTTAAAACTGAGGGAATAAATAAAAACATATTAACTACACGGTAAATAATGTGTTCCTCTAAACAAGCAAAATAGGCCATGATTTCATGAATATGTTGTGTTTTCGTGTTATGAATATACACCATGAACAATATTCATGATATCATGAACTATTTTCTAGCCACTATGAAGTCATGAATAAACTGGCTCAAAACCATGAGCTGTATTCCTGATACTGAAAATTTTATTCATAAATCTGACTATTCTATTTTATCGACTCTGAATATAAACAAAAAAATAAATCCGCCGTTAGGATTCGAAACTATTGTGTACTTACTACGCTATAGCTATTATTTAAAGAGATTCTTGACAAATGCAGCTGATTACTAGGCTGATTACACAACTTTAGATTAGGGGCAACACCAGTCTTCCTAAGTTCATGACGCGCATCTGTCATTTCAATAATGAAACCACGAATAAGAGTCATGAATTCATAAAATAAGATAAGAGTTCGTTTTATGGTTTTGTATTCGTGAAAACAGAAACGGATTTGTTTCCGTGTATGTTTATGCAAAGTTGGTTTATTCTAAACCTGGGCTAAATGCCTGCACCTTAGACTTAACGCTACCTATCAAATCCTGTGCAACACTTGTGCCATCTTTCTACCATCCATTTTTTTTTCAAATCTTTGTCGTTTTTGAAGGCCTTCCCTGTGTTCCGTAGCTTGCCCTTCATAATCACCCATAATTTCTCTATCGGGCGAAGTTCAGGCGAGTTTTGCGGACTTACTTCCTTCGGCACGAATACATCATCATTGGCTTCGTAACACTCCATCACCGGTTTCGCGTAATGGCATGAAGCCAGATCCGGCCAAAACAGAGTAATAATTTCGACGAGTCGGAGGAAGAGCAGCAGGCGCTAGTGGAGGCATTCTTCTTTATATGTTTGGAAGTTAATGGTGCCGGTCGTTATGTACGGCTTGCTGAATTTGCCGAACCTACAGATCGTCAGCCACATCTAGTACTTATTGGCACATTTATCGACCTTCTTCTTTCGGAACTTCTCCGGAACATTCAGGCGGGACTTGCCAACAAAATACTCCAGGCAGGGGATCTGCTTGGCGTCCGCTTCAATGTCCGTCTCATCGTCTATTACGGTGCATTTCGGCTGTACAGCTTCCTGGCGCGGGATTTGGCAATCGAATTATTTCGGTTAGGCGCCTTCCTTACCTTGAAGACATGAGGTCCGACCCGCCTCATTGTCTGCTGGACCAACAAGACGGAAGAATTGACCTACTTGTCCACGTCCCGGTTCGGATTGCACTTGAAGTAATCCCTCGCCTTTCTTGTGTCCACGGGGTCGGTCGTCGATCTCCTTGAACGATTTTATCACACAGGACACGGCCGAATGGTTGACAAATTATGGCGAAGTTTTAGTATGAAACTTATAAGCATTACAACTAGTATGCACTTTAAACTAGTTTTACCTAAAATGTCATCAATTTTTACCCATGCAATAAAAAGTTACACACAAAAGAAAATGTTGCATTTTTTTCGAGAACAATCTTTACATGAACAACAAGGAAATTGTTAGACAATTTGTGGTGATTCAACGTTGGAAGATAATCAAATATGATGTTAAGTTTTACCAAATTAACATTCGAATTTCTGGATTTGTCTAATCAGTTTAATAGATGAAAAAGAGAGGTTCAACCCAATCTTCAAAGAAGTGCTTCAAATTAGTTAAGAAACCTTCTTCTAATTTGGTCATTTTAAGCATTGCATCCCACCATGTGACCACTTTTTGTTTTTCCCGAATCCTGAACTTATATCACCAACCATCGCAATCACTGGGGTCTGGCGATGTCTTTTTTTTTTCATCCATCACCACCGGTCGGGAACAGAACAAACAACCTCCGTAGCATTAGCAACAAAACGCGACGAAAAGCACGTGAAACAGCACCAGCAGCAGCAGCAGCAGCAGCAAGCAACGCTACGCTACTTCTTTTCAGCAAGTTACTCCTCGTTGCCGGTTACTATCACCAACCAAACAGCGTAATTTATCCGTAGGTGGTGCAACACAACCGAGATGGATCGCTAGCAATTCAAGATTGCTTCAATTTTTATTCGCAATGAAGTCCTCGGATTTGCTCGCCGCGTTCCAGTCAGGCGGATCACCAAGCGAGCGCAGCGAAATTCGATCAAACTTAATATTCAAATTGCCCTGGTTGACTGGACTCTCGTGCGAATCTCGCGGTCAGTTGCAAATCAACGATCCCGGGAGTCAGTTCGTCCTGTTTGGGACTTTGCGACAATTTCCGCGCGCGCACTGGAGTTCTCTCACTTGTCCCCGTTCGCGGTCTTGAAATAATTTCGCCGGGAAAAGGCAACCTTCATCTGTTCGTCATAGTTGCTCGTCTCCGTCTTATCGAAACGTATTTCATTTTTTCGTTCGGGACAAGTGCGTCGCGGTGCTACTTTTGGTCAAGCCAATAGATCGGAGATTAAGTGTGGGAGTTATTTTCGACCGAACATCTTCTTTTTTTGTTGTTATATTTCGTTGTACGGCTTCCATCGGTCATCTCGAGGCCGGAGACAAGTCAATCGTGGTTAGCTGTCAATCGATCCTTGTGAAAGAAGAAGAATTGTCCCGAGCGGACAGTTTGTGCGGGGTGGAAAACAGTTTTCCGTGAGTCGTTCGGTTGATCGCACACGTTTTCCGTTTTTTCGCGAGATAGGCGTGGGCGTGTGGCAAAAAGTGCGAGGATGATCCCAAGGAGGCTACTAGGCGCTGGACTAGTCCGCCAGGTTGGCGGAAGTTGTTCGGCGGTTACTTCGCAACAGCAGCAGCAACAATTGCAACAGCAGCAATTCCAACTGGCCAGATACTTCTCCTCCAATGGCTTGAAGAAAAGTCCTAAAATATTGATTACAGGTAAGCGGAATGATGGCAAAGTGAATCGTGAAAAGTTTTAGTCTTACAGGTTTGGAAACCGTGAAAAATAGTACCAATTTGCCTGCTCTAAATCCGGTTCCGTGTTCGTATAAACTTAATTCATATCAGAAATCTAAATCAATTTAGTGCAATTGACCTAAACACTGTTCTCATTCTCGTCGTGGAACTGGAATAGAAGCCTTCGAGCACATATGTAAATGTATGATCTTGACCGGCTTTTCGCGCAGTCTAATCGAAGCTACGGTGTATCTTGCTTACCTTAAACTAGCTAGATCAAGCCACTCGTCAGCACGTGAGAGCGGGAGTCTGGAATACTGATTGTATACTTGCTGAAGGATTAAAAGATTTATTAGCCTGTTGGGTTTCATGTCACTTGTGAGCTGAAGTAAGTCGTTTCACCTCGGTAACAATAACTGAAACCGAAAGTTTACTGACTAGTTGTGGTAGACTGGTTCGGAACCATAATTGAAAATGATTGGAATAACTGATATAGCAATCAAGATTATGGTGGAAGTGCCTTTTCCCGTGCAAGGAATTTTTCAGGGATGAAATTTTCTCGATTTCTCTAGGCATAGATTGTACTTGACGTGGAACATGAAAAATTGGTTGGAATGCGATAATCCGGCGTTTCTTAATATTTGGTTCGCGATGGCTTCTGTTGAATCACGGGAAATAATTCAACTAGGAGAATTGTTACTAAAAGTCGGTCATAAATGATAAGGATTTGATGTTGTGTGTGAGTATAATTGTTTTCAGATCTCAATCGGACACACAGTTGGGAAATTCACAACAAATTTTCATAGAAATTATATAAATTATAGCTTATAGACATTTTTAAACATGAATTTGGTATATAAATGGCCTTTAAATAACAAGATAACTGCACTATAAGTGGCTTTAATTATATTTTAAAAAGTTGTTTTAAAAGAAAACATGACAGTTTTTGCGCATATCAAATTTTATAACAAATAACATTTCAAATAAAAAAGTAATACAGAGCATTGTATTTGGTGCATGTACCTGAATTTAAAATTATGCCTTAAATCCTTTTTGACATTAAATTAATTAGATTTTCCAACATTTCTGATGGAATTTTTCGCCTCTTGTCTCTTACGCATGTGTGTTGTTCGCTTCAAGCTGAACAATGCATTAGGTCCTAAGTAACATTGAGAGATTCTCTTCGTCGACTTTCTCTTTCGTTCATAGTTTGTCTATTAAACGATTTGCTGATGTTTTGGACGTATTGGATCCTTAATTACGCTTTAAATTACCGGACTGTGTGTTTAAAATACTTGAACATGTTTTTACATAGCCATAGGAACGCAAAGAGAAAGTCGACAAAGAGAGTCTCCCTTTGCACCTAATGTATTGTTCAAACTGTCGCGTACAAATGTAAACAACTCGTCTGACCAGGATCCTCTAGAGGTTTTCAACAGGATTCAGGTCTGGACTACGTGCTGCTAGTCAGATTTGGATGTTTCTTTCAGGAAACCATACCAAAGACATCTAGTTCGCGTCAATAGCAGCGTTATCTCGTTGAAGATTAAGTTGTTGTCCTTAATGTTCTCAGTAAATGATATACAAAAACATTGTTAAGTAGCTCCACACAGCTCTCTACATTTATTCTGGTAGAAATTGTGGCAATGGGAGTTTTACATCTTAGTATTAGCATTGACGTTTGCATACCTCGTAGATGGAGCTACGATGATGAATAATTCGTTGAAGATACTGCATATCACCATTGAAACGGAACCAGATACTGATACGTTTCTCCACGCAATAATCCCCACAAAAAAACTCCTCGATCGTTCACCTGGCCACGTCCATGCAACCGTTGGCGATAGGGAGGATTTTGGTATCTACTTTACACGGGGAACCCACGTAGCCTTCAGTAGATATCAAAAGAAAAGGGAAATGAATAGTCGGAGAAAATAGTTCAACAGACTGCCCTGTTTGGAGCACAGAACATTTTTATCAAAAGGTCGTTGGGAGCATCTAGTCTAAGAGGGTTAAGTGATGCTCCATTATTCTTCAGATAGTTGAAACTTTTGCATTAACAAAAGACCTAGCCCTGTACGGTTTTATGGTTGTAGCGCCATTACTCGCTCTCTGAAAAGAGAAGAATGTTTGGAAAGAGTAGAATTTCTGAGAATATAGGAAAGAGTGGTGAGAGAAAACGTACCAAATTTCTTGGGGTGCAGCAACAACATTGCATTCTTTTAATATGCTTTAATAGCTATCTGAGTCGATGGATTCCATTTTTCGTAGATTGCTTCTATTTTTATTTTTACTTTTTCCGTATCTTTTGCAAGCCTTTCCCAATCTTCAAAGCTCATCTATTCAAATTTATACATGTTTTGTTGTATAATATCTATAAACGCAAAGGAAGGTCGTCCTAATTTTTTGGAGTTTTTTTTAATAGCTAGCTGCTAATATTAGTAGGTGCGTATCATCCATCCTTAAGATGTGAGTCCAATACCTCAATTGAAATTGCTAATAACTCGGCTGAGTTCGAGTTATTAGTACGAGACACTGAAGAAGTCTGCGCATTGTAGACGAAATACGCGTATCTGTCAAGATAAGCAAAAGTAGTTGGAGTTAAATGGAAAGTTCTAATTTTTTTTCTCATTTCTAGAAAAAATCTTGTTTATCTGTGTTTAACTGCAGGAAATCTTGGCAAAAATCAAACTTTGTGCTGTAAAAGTAGATTGGAAGCTTTTCATGTGCCTGAAAGCTTATGCATTACTTTTTTATAATTGATAACAGATAACTCATCAGAACACATTTATTGTGATTTGCCGATACAAAACGGTCTTTTCAATAGGGCTTAAGTGTTTTTATTGCATTCCCTAGATCACAGTGTTTTTATTGCAAGCGGAAACTTTCAATTAAACCTGATTCATTGCCGACAAAACAAACAATGACAACTGTAACAACACCGAATACTTCATCATTTCTTAATAGTGATGAAGTAACTCGACATGCACTAAACAAAGGCTACGGGATATACTACAATAGATCAAATTACTGGTCGCAGTGGTTTATGTCCCGAACAGAGGAAAAAAAAAAAAAAGTATTGGTTTTTGCATTGCACAGTTGTATAAAACATAACAAAATTCAAGTTCGAAATAACTATGCTTTGAACAGCAAAAATAATCACAGTGAATATTATTCTAAGTTTCCAAAATTCCTCTGCGTGAATGTATGAAAATGCTTCTAAATTTAAAGAAAATAATTTTTTGGAGAAATCTCTGGAGGAAATTCTCTAAAGGAACATTGAGAAAAAACAGCTCCAGCGGAATACTTGAAGAAATTATTGAAGTATTTTTGTAGAGAACTATATGTTAAAATTCTATTTCACAACATTTAAAAAAATATTCTACAAATCCTCTTGTGAATTTTTTGAAATTCAGAATTAAATAAATGAGAATATAGAATTCATGCAAAACATTCTTTTTAGATTGCTCCAACAGATCAGGATTTTCTCAGGAACTATTCTATAGTTTTTATGTAGTTCTTTGAGGTGTCCTCCGAGGATCTCTATAGAATTGAAAACTATACATGTTCAGGGATTCCTCCTTTTTATGTTTTTATCATCACAAGAATGTTTTGAATTCTGCCGATGAGATGCCAGACGAAACTGCTGAAGGAATTCATAGAGCAATGCCTCCAAACTCCTGAAGACTAGCTATAAAAATGCCAGAAAGAATATCTCAAGAAATGTTTGAGAACTTTTTATAGAATCTATGAAAAAAAGTTCTATAAAAAAAATTATTAGATTATCTTTTGAGGAACACACGCAAACTGACTTTCAGACTGTCCGCTGTCACTGTAGTGTTAGCAGGAGCTGGATAGTCAAGAACAAAATGGATATAGTTTTTGGCTCAGGAAGTAACAGCACATAGGTCTTAAGTTCGGTCCTAATCGACCCTAGACATTTATCTCACATCGAAGAACCCTTCATATATTCTGTAAAATTAACAAAGCGAATCAAAACAAAAACAAAGATTCTTGTACAGAAAAGCGGAGGAATTTATGACGAGGTGCAAGGTATAAGATGCACCTGGGACCAAGGAGCTCTACAACAGCGAGCCAATTTTAAATCGCTAGTTTCCTAAAACAGCACAATAAAAGTAAAATTGTTAAAATAGTAGGCTCTTGAAACAATTGTCAAAAATCCTAAGAATCTTGGATAATCTATAATCAGATATCTGTATGAAAAATATGAAAAAAGCTTTGTCAATCTAGATAAATCAGTGCATGTGGCAACTCTGTCTACAGGGAAGGAAGGATGCGTGGACATTAGGCTGATGCAAATTTCGAAAGTTTTGCTCCCCTAACCTTAATCGACGCCAATTTGGGTCCTGATAGTCTCCAAAAAAATTGAACACTTTTGGTTTTAATTTGGCTTTGCACACGCTATTCAAAGTTTGTATGGGAATTAGTATGAAGAATCTCAAACTTACATTTCCAGGTTCCTAACATCTTGATATTATGTCCTTAAACCAAATCCAATATAGATTCATATAATGTAAGTTGTCAACTATCAAAATGCCGAAGATACCTGACATGTAAATTTTATACAAAAATAGTTGCCGAAATTTGTACAATGTTGCCCCATCTATAGACGGTTGTGAAAACAAGTTAATAAACCTTTATACGACTATAAAGATTTTGAAAAGTTTCTTATGAAAGGTATTGTGCCCTCTTCGGAACCTTCATAAAACGTATTGGCTGCCATGAAAATCAGCATACAGCAGTCAAGCTTCCCTGTGATTGTTTTTGTTATTCTGCTTTGTTCGATTCTCTACTGCTGAATCAGAACATTTAACAGTAAATATTTTTTTAGAAATAAGTTCTAGTGTTGCGGAAAATTTTGTTTGATAGCAAAATTTCAAAAAAAAATTAAGTTTTTTAACAGTGTATCATGCTCCAAAACATATGCGCACTTATTTTTCTGGTGAATGTTAGCACAATAAGAGCCGAAAATTGATGCGCATCGGAGATTACGCGAGTTTACAACATCAAAACCAAAACTAAAACAAATATATTCTATAAATTAATCATGAATTTATGAACCTCAATTAGGTTCTCTAAAAGAATGCCGAAATCGGTCTCCGATCTATAGTTTATTTGCATTACATTTAAAATTTGGTGCATTTATTTTTCCACATTTCAATTCGTTCTTATATTTCAATATGGCGATTGGAAAAAAATCACAGTCTGGCAAAAAGCCAATTTATCTTCGCAATGACTACAATAAAACCATTTGGTTATTTGCTGACTTCCCTCCTTCTTAGCATCCAATTTTTCCCATTACAATGTGCTCGTCTATTCCGCTCCACCATCTGGCACAGGTTTGTTTTTCTTTCCCGAATCAATAGTTACAACAAAAACAATCTATACATATAAAAATGAAATTCTGTCTGTCTGTCTGACCCTTATAGACTTGGATACTACTGAACCGATGGGGGTTTTTGGGGCCGCAAAAGGTAAATATTGTGTTTTACATACAAATGAAACACAAATTTCGACCAAACATGAGATTTATCTAGCAAACTGAAACACAAAATGTGTATTTCTCGGGTAAGGAGGTGCTGATATAAGCATGTTCTGATTGAACCCCTTCTTAGTCAAGAAAGGTGGATGCTTGAGCTACTCTCAGTGCTACATCATGGTTCAGCCCATTGGGTTGCTCCAATTGATGACGTAGCACTGTGTTAGCAAATGTAAGCCATTTTGATTGTGCAATTCAATATACTTTGAAATATTGTACTTTTTCAAGTAACGGGTTAACATTAGTAGGTTTTCCAATAGTATGTGGCCCGAAATCGACAATTTTCTCTATTGTAATCGATGCGGAGAAATATCTCTGATCGATTCATGCAAAAATTTGAAAATATTTGTAGAAAAGACTGAGATATTAGTGTCAAAACCAGACTTCTTTTCGTGACGGTCGAAAATCGACTTATTTTTTAAATTGTACCCTAGTATAGAAAACAAACACATAGTCCTAAGCCTTTTTAGTGCTGTGTCTATTGTTCGGTGGCGCGAGTGATCGAGTGAAGACAGAAATGTACAACAAAGCTGTTTCCCGATGAGATGTAGGGGTTTGCAGGGTATGGTGGGCTGGTGGTGGAGATCATAATTAGTTATGATACATGCTATTGTTTCACCATACTTGCCGTGACACCATATCTTGAAACGAGTAAACCACGAGTACATAAACATCAACAACAGTTTGTATATACAGATCCAAAAAGTTATTCAAGCGTTAACATAAATCAAATTGTTTTTCTAACTAACCACCATCATGCTAATGTTCTTGGTTATATGTATGAAACGGGCCAAAGTCTACGCTCCATACAAAATTTCCAAAAAAATTATGGAAAAAAGGGGGGGGGGGGTCTGAGATTTTCAAAAATGAGTCTAGGTGTTTTATGAACCACCCCTTATATCAAAGTCAGTAATGTAAAGCATAGGCGTAGCCAGAGGGGGGCAGAGGGGGGCCGTTGCCCCCCCCTAACTTTTGAATCAATTTTTAAAATGTTAGTGTTTGCTTCAATTTTTTTTATTTAGTGTTAATGTTTGATAGATTGCCCCTTCGCCTCAATGAAAAAGCACGAAGTTGCCTCGATTTTTTGACAAAATGTAGCAAAAAGTTCAAAACGTGGACATCCATGAGAATTTTTTTAAATAGTAAAGACTAAAATTTTTATAACATATGATATTCTACGGGCGGAACGAAACGACTCATTTCCCAGGTTCAGAGACAAGACAGCAGTTGTTTTATCATATTCGAAGATTTTATACGTTGCTATGAGCATGAGTAAGATAATAAACATGATTGACCACCCGAAGCTGCAACTCCGTTGTTGCCAGATGAGCTGTTATTAAACAGAGAACCACCAGGTGATGCTTGGGAGTAGCATACATTCTCAATGTGAAAAAAAAACTGGCGATCTCAAACTAATGCAATAAAAAGTGCCTGCCTTGTCTGAATGCAGGTCAAATAAGGAAGGAAATTTCATAAAAGGGAAACACCAACGCGATCTTACGTTAAACTTGCGGTTATATCCTAGATATAACCCACCTCTATTTTTAAATATTAATACCTATTTCTACAATGAACTTATTCATACACATAGTACTCTTGAAGCAATTATTAAAATGGGAAAGTGATTTATTTGCTCCAGGATATGAAGGTACGGCGAGCATGGCAAACCAATATTATGGATCACAATTAATTGTGATCCCCACCACTGGACCCCACATCTAGCCAGGAAGCATTTTTGTTGCTTATTTTTCTGTGCTCACTCGATTACTCACATCGCCGAATGATAGGGAATCGAAACAATACGAAACGCGCCATATAATAAAAAAGTGCATAGAAAAGCATCGACACAACCTTTCACAGCCGATGCTCAAAACAAACTTTGTTTATAAACTTTCAATTTTTACAACTGTACCTATCCTATACAAGCTTATTAAGAACAATCTATGCGAATCCATTTAAAATTGCGATTTAGAGATTTGGTAAAAGTAAGAGTGTGTAGAGCATTTCGTGCCTTCTGACAGCTTTATGCTTCTATTTATGTCCAGGCTCATTGGTTGAGCATCAACCGGAGGAGAGTTGATCCTATACTCAATGATATCATTATCTCCAATCCGCCCAATCAATCGCTATGTTTTGTGATACATTGGATGGGTTAATATTATTTGAGATAACTCAATAAAAACGTCATACAATTTTTGCATATTGACAGGCAATCTGTGAAGACCTACCTAGTACCTTATAGTAAGATGCCTCTAGGTGGACCGGAAGATTCGAAGAGCTACCTCAAAGATTTTTTGAGTTGTTGTTGCCAAAATTTGACAACAAGTACTTAGCGTAGATAAGATAATCCACCCGTTGTTAAGGCAAATTGTCACAAAGTGAGGGCCCGATTCCTGCTCTAGCCGGTGGAAAATGTCCCTACTCTACTGGTCCACCGAGCGTTGTGTTGTCCGTTGTATAATGGTATGTGTTCAGTGTGTGCAACCGCTGCGCTGGTTGAAGACGGTGTAATTTTCTCATTCTCTCTCTTTCTCTCTCTCTCTCTCTCTCTGAAAAAATATCTTGCCCCACCCTATTTGAAATCCTGGCTACGCCTATGATGTAAAGTGAAAATGTCTATTCAGTTAATGCCGATTTTAGCGGTGCTCCTTTTGCAATCGTACGCATTTTGTTCCGGATACTGACTTCAAAAATTTGCATTATCTGCCTTATGATTAAACCGAATCACGTGATTTTCATGAACTTTTTCTTTCTGTCTTGTGTCTCTTTTATTTACAGGTGGCCTAGGTCAGCTGGGGACAGAATGTGCAAAATTACTTCGAAGCACATATGGCGAGGAGAGTGTCATCCTGTCCGATATCATTAAACCTAGCGAGGAGATAGTCAATAGTGGTCCGTACATTTTTGCGGATATTTTAGATTTTAAGGTGAGTGTTCAAAACTATTATTACCATTCGAATCATAACTCATTTTTATTGCAACACAGGGTCTGCAAAAAATCGTCGTTAGCCATCGCGTCGATTGGATCATCCACTTTTCCGCACTGCTCAGTGCCATCGGCGAACAGAACGTCCCGCTGGCCGTCCGGGTTAACATCGAGGGTTTGCACAATGTGATCGAACTGGCCAAACAGTACAAATTGCGGATATTCGTTCCGAGTACGATTGGTGCGTTCGGACCGGACAGTCCTCGGAATCCCACTCCGAACGTGACTATTCAACGGCCCAAGACAATTTACGGCGTGTCGAAGGTGCACGCCGAGCTGATGGGGGAATACTATCACCACAAGTTTGGCCTGGACTTCCGCTGTCTGCGATTCCCGGGTGTGATCTCCAGCGATCCACCTGGTGGTGGCACCACTGGTAACGACTAGTGACTTACTGTTTATGTTTAAAGACAATAACCGTTCGAGTAATTTCAGACTACGCAGTGGCCATCTTCTTCGAAGCACTGAAATCGGGCAAGTACGACTGTTACCTGAAACCTGACACCCGATTGCCAATGATGTACATCGATGATTGTCTTCGGTCGTTGCACGAATTTATGACCGCTCCCGAGGAGAAGCTGAAACGTCGCGTGTACAATGTAACGGCTATGTCCTTCACCCCGGAGGAGCTTTCAAACGAGCTGGCCAACTATATTCCAGAGCTGCGCATCAGCTACCGACCCGACAGTCGCCAGGAAATTGCCGACTCGTGGCCGCAAGTGTTTGACGATTCCGAAGCCCGCCGGGACTGGGGTTGGCAGCCAAAGTATGACCTTAAGAAGCTGGTAGAACTCATGCTCAATGACGTCCGAGAGAATTACATCAATAAAGGGCTGAGCAACGTTTAGAAAAGAATTGCACGCAAGTCGGAAACTTTGAAAGCTTCATCGTCGTTATTTTTCGCATTTTATTATTGTTGCATGCAATCTCAATAAAGTTACATATGGAAAAGTTTTCTTTAGGTTCAGTGGTTCGTTGTTGTGTCCAATATTCCTATCAAGTTCTCTTCCACTTCGATGATACCTGCTTCTACTTGGTGGCGTCCGGCTTGGATGGGCTCATTTTCAGCCACTGTTCGCATTTTTTCTTCGAGGCTTCGATTTCATCCCACGGAACCTCGTCGCGAGTGAGCCACTCGAAGCGCTGATCGTCGTACAGGTTGTAGTAGTTGTGCGATATTGGGAATCCGTTGTCAATCGAGACGGCGTCCAGCATGCGCCATACACCGGATAGGCTGTCCGTGTCCGGAATGCCAAAAGATTCGCTCGAGGCGGCTCGCCGGACACGGCGTTCCTTTTTCTTCTGGGCGTCCTAGAATGGAACCGGGAAAGGAGTTGAAATATAATTTAACAATTAAGTTTGTCGCAGTAACTAGTAGAGAATATGAGAACATCTATTGAATAAGATACTTTTAGATGAACAATCCATCTTCCTTATTCTAATCAAATAATTGTAATAATCGTTTGAAAATAGTAAACTAAAATATATCAAATTATTAATTTACATAAGATTTGTAAAGTTCAAAAATAGAATTGTAGTAGAGTTGAATTATTTTTGTCGTAGTAACTTTTAATATGACAGTACTTGTGATACATTATTTTGAGTTTGACTCATTATCTTGATATGTAGTTATCGGTAGAGTTAGTCTCTAAGTTTAAAGCCTGTCCACGTAAAATTTTGGACACCAAAATAATAGTAGCAACACAAAATTACTCATACATCAAACAAACCCGATTGTTTATTTCTCTATAGAGGTATATCTACATTAGAAACATTCGTTAAACAGATAGGAAGGATTAAACAGATGTTAATCCTTCTTTCTTCAAAATGTCTCCAAATTTCGGTGGTACACCAACCATCAGGTTCCGTACGGTATCCTCAGATACACCCGTCATTTGCTTTCTTCTTAGTTTCAAAGAGTTTCTGCTTAAAAGAGCGCAGTATTTTCCTATTGGGCGAAGTTCTGGACAGTTTGGTAGATTGACTGTTTTGGCACGTATTTGACCTCTTGTATCTCAAAACATTCCAGGACGAATTTCGCATAGTGACAAGAGGCCAAATCAAGCCAAAACAGAGCTGGAGAGTCGTGGCTTCTGATAAACGGTAGCAACCGCGTTTGCAGACTTTATTTCTCGTACATGTCCTTATAATTAGTACTGGTAGAGACGAAACTTTTAGATTTTCGACCACAACTATATATGGCCTGCCAAATCAAATATTTTTTCGGAAAATTGAACACCTTCTTTGCTCGACAAAAGTCAAGCGTTTTAGTTTCTTGGCAAGATCGCGTACCGATAAATTCGAATTTTGCGGCCGTTCGTACAAAATGCGTTTGCGCATTTCCCTTGATGCAACGTCATTTTACTGAATGTACCAAGAATGTAAACATGTTGTACAACGAAATAAAGTGGAGAGTTACAGCTGTCTTATGAGTGAAAAGTTTCAGCGATCCATGAGATAATTCAAAATTTACACTGAAAGAAAAGTGTCCGAAATTTAATGTGGACAGGCTTTGTACCTCCGACTTTGAGGATAGTTTACCTCTAAATTTACTCGAGAGGTTTATTCATGAACAAAATTTGTATTTAACAAAGTTTTTCAAATAAATCTCAAGACCAAATGAATTCTCTTACAAATTGAAAATACTTTTATTTCTTAATGGAAATCAAGATTTTATTATTGTTTAAATTGATTGAAAATCAGTGTCACAAAAAACTTCGAATACATAGTGCCCGGATTTATGGAAAATGTGTCCTCATATTGATGCAGCACCATAATTTTAGTCTCACAAAAACAATTTATTGTTCGTTGAATAGTTTTATGTCCTTGTGGGTTAAACTACAATAATACAATGTATTTTTTATTCTTATACTGCTGATTAAATTAATCTGAAATTGACGGCAAATATTGAAGATTTGTTTTGGAATCTCTGAATACAGGGTGCAGCAGAAAATAATGCGAAAATGTTCAAACTTGAGTATTGGGTTAATTCGTGTAGCTAGTGACTTATTTCTGTAAAAAAGTCCCTGCAGGATGGTCTTAAGCAGCGAAAACCGTGAAGCGAACGTCCGCGCTTTGCACGCACGTCGAACGTGATCAAATCGGTCCGTGCAAAAATTGCTCGCAACCCGGTGCGTTCCATAAGGAAACTTGCAAAGGAAGCCAATATTTCGGAAAAATCTATGCGGATAATCATCAAAGAAGACCTGCATGCATCTTCCAGAGCCAGAGTGAAACGCTACTTGATTACGGACCGGGTCAAGGAACTACGAGTGGCTCGTTCCAAGAGATTGCTTTCCTTGTTGAGGAAGGAAAAAATGATAATCCTGTTCTCCAACGAAAAGCTTTTCAGCATCGATGCTGTGGCCAACAGCCACACGGACAGGTTCATTTCACTGCAAAAAATGGAGAACGTTCCGAAAAAAGTGAAATTCAACTTTTAAACCAAACATCCGGCTGGTGTCATGATGTTTGGCTTGGTGGCGTCCAACGGTTTGAAAATGCCGCCTGTTTTCATTGATGCTGGAGTTAAAATCAATACCGAAGTGTATCTCGGTATTTTAAAGGACCAAGTGTTGCAAAACGTTGTCCTACAGCAGGATAGAGCGCCGTGTCACACGTCCAATCGAACCCAACAATGGTTGAACTATAGCATGAAGTTTTGGCCAAAGAATTTGTGGCCCCTAGCAGTCCAGTTCTTAATCCGTTGGATTATTCGATTTGGGAATATGTTGAAGCACGAGCCTGCAAAATATCACACCCTAGTGTGAAAACCCTGAAGTCAACCATAATACGCACATGGCAGTTAATGTCGGAGGACTAAGTCCGAAAGGCATTCTCTGGCTTCCGGCGTCGGCTCGAGAATGTTATTAATAAAAATGGAGGACACATTGAATAAAGTTGTTTAAAAGGACTTTATAAAGATAACTGCATTCGAAAATGTTGATATTATTGCTTGAATTAGTTGAAAATGGGATTTGAAAGAAATAGAACAAATTTTCGCATTAATTTCTGCCGCACCCTGTACAATCATACTAATGGGAAAATGGTACCTGGCATCGAAAGCTCTCAGTTAATTACTGAGGAAGTGTATTTAGAACACTGAGTTGAAAACAAGCAGTAAGCGAATTGCGAAAGCAATAATGCTAAAAGAAGAAGAAGATGCATCCAATTGAACCATGGAGTGCAAGATGATTTTTAAAGATCGGCGATCGACTCCGTCCACCAATACACCAGCGATCTTCAGTTCCTCGTTTTCACTGCCCTTGGTTCCCTCTCAAGCGCCTGTTTAAATGTCTCTACGTCAAAGTATTTAAGACGTCCACCATCTGCCGGCGAATGGAGTGAATGCTTCTTCTTCCACACGCTGCCTTGTAATGTGGACGATACAATAACGAACGGCCAAGTGGTCGCTATGGGTGTAGCCATCATCCACCCTCCAATTATTAAGCAGCCCAGGACTGCTGAAGGTTATATCGATTGTCGATTCCGCTCCGTTTCTATTGTAGGTACTCTGGTACCCACGTTGGCTAGGTCCACATTGAGTCTAGCCGAGGCCTCCAGAAGAATTTGGCCCCTGGGGTAAGTAAGGTGGCTCCCCCAGCCAAGCGTCTAAGCGTTGAAGTCCCTCACTATAACCAACGGGTTTGGGCCAGTTAGCTCAGTTGTCATACGATCGAGCATGTTAGAAAACTGTTCAATTGACCATCTTGGCGGTGCGTAGCAGCTGCAGAAGAACATTCCATTCACTTTTAGAGCCTCAAAGTCTTCGTGTGTGGCAAACACAACTTTCTGAACCGGGTACTTGCCCGTTGTCCATAATGCTGCCATATTGGACCTGTCCGCAACCCAGTTGCCGTTGCCGGCTGGGATGCGGTATGGGTCGGAAATTATGGCGATATCCGATGTCGACTCGCGAACTGATAGACACATCAGCTGCTGGGTGGCCTCACAATGGTTCAGGTTTAGTTGGGTTACCTGCATCACGATTGGCTCATTGGAATACTCTTAGCGGCCGGGCACTTAACCCCCCTCCCATCATCAAGCATTTGGGGGGACCTTTGCAATCCCGTGGCTTGTGGCTTGTGCTGCCACACATTCTGTACATGTTACTCCCGCTCAAGGCCGCGTCCGCGTCAATTGCCGCTACCCTCATGGTTGCCACCTGGGTCCCGAGTGAACCTTTCCGCAGACATTTGTCGTAAACGGCGGCAGTGCAGTGGAGATCTTGTTTACCTCGGTGATCTTATCCAGGTTTTTAAACTGGATCGTCACCTGCCGCTTTTCCTTTTCTTTCTTCGTTTTATTGCTCTCTCTCCGGACCTTGGTCCAGTGGCTATCCCTGCCAGGTTTGGGGTCGTCTCCCATCCCCTTCGTAGCACTAGCGTCTGCCTCCATGCTTACTATTGCTGTTGTCGTCGGCGCTTGAGATAACTCTCGAGTTGGACATCGTGCCTTTGGCGTTGGACTTAACGCCGGTGCCTTTCTCTTTGCGGCCAGCCGGAGCTGGTCACAAGGAAGGACCCTATGATTCCGCCAGCACGGTCGCGTAGGTTTGTTTCCCTATGTGTGCGTCCGACACTATCCGCTTCTTGGAAGCGCCAGTAGCCATTTCGCCCGGGGACTGCCTTGCCCGCTTGGAGATGGAGTGGAGTGTCCCCCATGCTAGATGGGGTGGAGTCTCCCACTCTTCCACCTGAGGCTATATTCCTCGTCCTCTCTGTGGCTGCTAGCCGTGCCAACTCTTTGGCACTTTACTCGGCTTGGAGCTTGGCTTCCAGCTCTTCGCTCTTCTTGCATGCTGCTTGCACTGTCATGCGCAGCCTGAGGAGGCTAATCCAAGTCCTTAGCAATGTTGTTGCGCGATGACGTAAAGTCAATAATCACATTCAACTGCTCGGACACCTCCACTATTGTAGAAAGGGTTTCTACATCCTATCCATGACCCGGATGAGTCCTGGCCAATCCATGGCCATGCCTAGCTTGGTGGCACCTGCTTCCGATGCCGTGGCACTTCCGCAAGTATCGGACACGCCAAATCCCACCGTTTTACGTGGTAGCGACCTAAGTAGGCCGCCCTTAGCGAACGGATTTGCTTTCTCCTGGGTATGGTCGTTTCTGAGGTATTGCCCTCAATTCTGTTGGGTCCCCATCCAGCCGCTATCCAAGCCCACATGGAATAGTTGCTATAATGGTTATCTATGCAAGCTTGAAGCCGAGCAGAAACGTGTTCAGAGCCTGTTAGCGTAAGTCAGGTATAGGGACATTTGAGCCTACTTCCGCCCGACTTGCGAGGTCGGGTGGTGGAGGATGGAACGTACTGGAGGCCTGCCAAGGTTTTAACGGGACAGAGACAACCTGAGCCGCTGGAACCTCGACATTTCCTGCTAGGTTTCATTCGGCAGTACTGAGGGAGACGACACAGGAGCCAGCCTGAATGCAACAGTACCGGTCCTTTTCGCAGCCACTTATCATAATTGGGATTCTACTGGCATCCATCCCAATGCGCCCTATGGCGCTCCCTCTGTAGTTTGTTTAGCTGTTAAGGGGAGCTTAAAGTTTCCAAGGTGCACCGGGGGTAGGCGCTCCCACTTCAAGGCACCTTGGGTTAGACTAATGTTACGCAGGTGGAAACAAAACCGTTCCCAAAATTAGAAACGGACTGTGAAGTACACTGAAAAATTAATTTTGTTTATAATTTTAAATCGATGGTAAACCTCACGACTCTTTTCGTTGTTTTCTGCGACGAAACTGATTTGTATTGTTCCTGAAGCTCACTTCGTAGTTAATGTCACACGCGCAACTGTCAAAAATAGGAAGTAGCTCATCAAATCTTCCGGTCCGCTTCTAAGCATCTTGCTATGATGTACCAGTTCGGTCTTCACCGATTGCCTGTTGATCTGTCAAATTTGTAAGACGCCTGCTCTGAGTTATTTCAAATTATAATAATTTTCCCACTATATCATAAAAAATTGCAATTGGTTGAGCCGATTGGAGATAATAAAATCAGACTGGAGATAATAATAGGACTAAGTCTCCCTCGGTTGAAACTAAACCAATTAAATCAATTGTTGCCAAAAGGCACGAAATGTATCTAAAGACTTTTATTTTTATCAAATCCCTTGATCGTAGCTACAAATGGATCAGCATAGATTGTTTTTCAGAAGCTTCTAATAGCTTGATGCAGATATTAGTAGTGCAATAGTTTGTAGGCTGCAGTTGTAAAAACTAAACGTTCACAAAAAAAAAAGAGTTTGCATCGAGCATCGGCTGTGGAGGGTTGTGTCGATGATTTGTTGCGCATTATTTTGTTATCTAGTGTTCGGCGAAGCGAGTGATCGAGGAAAAACCAATAGAGCTGCTTCCTGGTGAGATATAATTTGTTCGCCATACTCACCGTACTTCTATATCCTGGTTCGGGTAAAAATAAGATGGTGATTTTATAAGTGTCTCCAACAGCGTCTTCTGTTGGTATACATTGACCCAAACTGGCTCTCAAGTGTTAATAAGGTTTGTGACAATTTGTGACTGGCCTCAATGGTATCCTTACTGTTGGTATAAATTGGTATTAATATTTTAATATTTTGCTAGACGCCACCTGAATTCAGCTTATTGTTTATCAAAACAAACCCTGCTGCCACCGATGCCTGTTATCCATCATCCCACTGGATGTGGATGTGCAGAGGCGTACTCAGCTTCCAATAAAGCGAGTATCACGTCAACATATTCCTACCCTTTCCTTACTTGATCTGCATTCGGACGGGGCCGGTGCCGGTATTGCTTTAGTTTGGAATCACCAATTTTTACACATTGAGGATGTATGCTAGTCCCATACATCATCTGTTGGTTCTGTGTTTAATAACAGCTGATCTAGCAATAACGGAAAACCAACATCGGGCGGTCAATTATGCTCATGCCGAATGTCACACGCGCAACTGTCAAAAGTATGAAGCGTTTGTGTACTCAGAATGAACATTTATTTATTGTACGAAAACTATACAAAGAGCTACGCATATTTTGATCACAAAAAGATCCGTTTCTCTTGAAGTTGATTGAAAGACTGAACTTTGCTGATTCGAAAACAAGTACAACAGCGGTGAATTCGTTTCGTTTTTAATGTTTCTGACTTTGTATTTGATCGAATGCTATTGAAAGCACCTTTAAATGAATCCGTGGTTGATCGCACTGGACCATGGTGAATCCTAAGAAGTTGCCTGATAGTTAAAG
Source organism: Aedes japonicus (assembly GCA_034211315.2). NCBI lineage: Eukaryota > Metazoa > Arthropoda > Insecta > Diptera > Culicidae > Aedes > Aedes japonicus. The sequence goes on from JASCZW010001818.1 coordinate 1,118,768, forward strand.
AGGAATTCACAACTTCCGACCCGAAGCGTTTTACTCTTTTATATTTATTTCAAGGTTAACCAATCCCGCCTTTCTCAGCAGCAACTCCAAAGTGTACGGGTATGATAGAAGAGGAGCAGCGATTGGCTGGTTCTCACAAAATTCATTTTGTGCCTTATACAAAAATCCGTAGATATGTCATATGGGAACCAATTTCGAATGTTTCTTACTATTTACGGGGAAATTTGTTCACTGTACAAAATCCATATTTACGAAATGAGAGGAATGGAATTTACGAAAAATCGTTTTCAGGTAGTTTCAAGTTTACAGGAGGTTCGATTTGGCCTGTACAATTAGGTGAATTTATTTAAAAATATAAGTTACCAAACTAGTTGCTGATAACATGATTCAGTTCACGATGTATTATTTCTTGTTCTCGAATTCATGATAGCCACTCATGGATTGATTTTTCTTTGTTTTAAGTTGAACATTTCAAAGCGTACTTTCTGGTTTGATGGGTAATTTTCTCGTATTTGAAGTAAATCATTAGCGAAAGAAAAAAGAGGGTCAAAATACCCGTTTACAACAGACAGATTTGCTCAAATGTTCGGCCAGATATGGTTATGTAACTATAAATGTAACCCTGATGAACTCAAGTTTCCTGGAGATTTAAGAGTTATCTCATCGCTACTTTTTTTATTTTAATAATCATTTATTTTTACAGGCTCAATCGAATTAACTTTACAGAGCCAAATTTTCATACTTTTATACATCATTTATCTTAAGACTAAAGTTAGGAGGGAAGAGCCGATTACTCGCGGCCGTCTCGAGGTTAATAGGAATTACAAATTACGGATGGGAAAGAGGGTGGGAATTCAAAGTATGGTTTACATAACACATTAAATTTAAATTCTGAATTATCTAAACACTTATAACTATACAATTTATGGTTTTCTTTTGACTTGAACATTTTTCGAAAAAGAAAAAAAAACACACGCACATACTCATATAAAAAAAAACTTAAAGTAAACATACAGGTTAAACTAACTACAATCTAAGGCTAATGTTAGTCCAAATCACGTGCAGCCAAAATATCTCGAACTGGCGCATTGGGTTGTCTACCTAGAGCCCGAAGGGAATCATAAAGCTCAGATCTGACTCCATAATGTTCAGCACAAGACCAAATAACGTGATCTGCGTCCTGATAGCCTTGTCCACACTCACAGCGATTGCTGTCGCTCAGCCCAACCCGGTATAAATGAGCGCTCAAAGAATAATGATTGGACATGAGGCGAGACATGACACGAATGAAGTCTCGACCCACATCCATCCCCCTAAACCAAGATTTCTTCAACACCTTTGGGGTGATAGAATGTTGCCATCGCCCCAAATCTCCTTTACTCCATTTATACTGCCAGCTGACGAGTGACTGTTGACGAAAAATAGGAAAAAATTCGTTGAAGGCGATTTGTCGATCACAAATATCGCCTTCCACAGCGCCCACCTTTGCAAGCGAGTCCGCTTTCTCATTGCCTGGAATTGAACAATGAGATGGGACCCACACAAAGGTGATGATAAAATAACGCGAAGATAAAGCACTTAGAAGCTCCTGTATTTTCATGAGAAAATACGAGGAGTGCTTTACCGGCCTCAAGGAGCGAACTATCCGTGAAAATGAAGTACTGATCCGGTGTTAATGAGGCAACAATTTCTAGCGTAAAATGTATTGCCGCTAATATTCCATCGCTACTAGCAAAATGATAAACACTTACCCTCTTCTGCTTTTCCTCCAAATGATAGTTAAGTTCGCATTTCTTCAACAGATCTTCGATAAATTCCTGAAACTTTGGACTTAACTGTCCCGGATCTTCCAAAAGCAGAGCCTGTTCCACTCCCTGGTCGTCTTCCCCTTCGTCTTGCAAGAATTCCGATTCACTTTCCTCCCTTCCTTCCTGCCTGGCAATCATCATCTCGTCGTACGCGCGGCGAAATTCCGGAGTGAACTGATTCAGCAGCATCTCGTCTCCATCGTCGTCTCCCGGTTTCTGTGCAATGGATTTACCATCAATCAATCATCTTCACGCTTCCATAATAAGAGAGATCAAACCTTCTTCCGTTGGTCCAGCAGAATATAGGACTCATCCAGATCGGAGAACGGTTCCGAAAGAGTACTGTACTCGGACAGAGCGTCATCCTGGTCCACCTTTGGCATTTCCGCTTCCGACAGGGGTCGTAAAATGTCCATGATGTTGTCGGAGAATCTTTTCCGCACCATCGGATCTTCACTGGTGTTCTGGAAGTTTTCCATCTTTCCATTCGCAAATTCTGAAGTGCTCTGAAATCAAGTTCTAGAACCAATTGCCGTTAGTTGGATCGATAGCTCCGGTTGCCATCCTACCTGGAACTTGACATTGCCGCGAGTTTGTCGTGCTCTAGTTTTCCATTTCCACATGGTGTCGTCTCCGTGGAAAACCTTTGTTTTCGTGTTTGGTTAGAATTGACTGAGTGGTGCATACGATAAATGGGTGAATCGATTATGTGTCGTTTGCACTCTCTCACGAACGCGAAAGAGCGCGTAAACAAACCGTTATCAGTTTGCGTCCCAAACAGACCGGTGCAACCGATGTTTGCTTATCTCCGCGGTCGCGTATTCGGTTTGGATGTATTGAGATAAAACTCTGCATGTACACATTCCTTATCAATTTGACAATTTCGATTTCGTTCGTTCTATCGTACTTCTCTGTCTTCCCGTGGCACTTAACGATGACTGATGTGATAAATCAAATACGGTAAAGGTTAGTCTTAATCCGACCGACGTTCACATTGGTTCACATAATCCTTCACCAGTACCATGGAGAGCAAGCAGAATTTAGCAGATAATCTGGATGTTTTCCCCTTTAGCAGCAAGTAAGTTTATTGATTAATCATTAAGGATCAATTACCTGATACTGATCTACTCCCAGGTCAAATGAATCATCACATGCAGAAAAGGAACGCGCGATTTCTCGCCCTTCTCTGGACGAATACTACGATACGACGAACAAGCGTCGGGGAATTGCGCTGGTGTTTTGCCACATGAACTTCTCGATTATGGCGAAGCGAAATGGAACTGATAAGGATCGTGATGACATTTGTCGTGTTCTCTATGAGTTGGATTTTGAGGTGCGCGTGTTTGATGACCTGAGTCGGAAGGAAGTCCTAGAAACGCTAAAGGAAGTTTCCCGAGAAGACCACACAGAGAACGATTGCCTGGTGGTGGTCGTGATGTCCCACGGGGAACAGGGTGTACTGTACGCTCGAGATAACAAGTACAATGTGGATTCGTTGTGGAAGAATTTCATCGGGAAGTCATGTCCCTCGTTGATCGGCAAGCCCAAGATGTTCTTCATACAGGCATGTCGTGGTGAACAATTCGACGAAGGAGTAACTTTGGTAGCTCGGGGGGGCCCTAAGGATATGGTGGATTCACGAGATGAACAAGTCGTGTATTCGATTCCAGCCATGGCCGATTTGCTGGTGATGTACTCCACCTACGATGGGTACTATTCGTGGAGGAACCCTAAACAGGGATCGTGGTTCATGCAGTCTCTGTGTAAGGAATTAACGCAGAATGGGCGCAGTAAGGATTTACTATTGCTGCTGACTGGAGTTACGAGAAGGACTGCCTTTGAGTATCAATCGTTTGTACCGCATGATGAAAGGATGGATGCAATGAAGCAGGTTCCGTGTATCGTTTCGATGCTGACGAAGGTTTTCTACTTTACCAAGAAAACCAGAAGCAAGGTGGTGACTGACATTGATTAACATTTTAGCTAAATATTCTAGATAAATCAGTTATAAAAATATTGCAGTTTAATAAATAATGAGCTCGCGCCTAAACCGGAGAATTTTAGGTTTCAGCTGTATTATTCCAGACGCAAAAATGTTGTTCACGTTATTCAGTTATTCACATAGGCGTAGCCAAGGGGGGGGGGGGGGGGGCAGGGTGGGGCCGTTGCCCCCCTAACTTTTGATTTTAGTTTTAGAATTTAAATGTTTGTTTGAATTTTTATTTTATATTTTTAATGTTTTTAGAGATTGCCCCTTTGCCTCAATGAAATAGCGCGAAGTTGTCTTGATTTTCTTACAAGATGTTGTAAAAATGTGCAAAAAGTGGACATCCATGAGATTTTTTTTTAAATTGTAACGATTAAAAATTTTATGACACTCTTTTCCCTTTTATCAAGAACGCAACCTAGCTAACCTAATGTATCCAAAAAAATATCTCTAACCTTTAATGGTAACTATTTGACGAGCATGGACTGCTTTTTTCCCCCCAGGCTGAAGTTGAAAAAGCTAAGTTCAATACAATTTCAGTTCCGGTCTAACTATATCCTTTAATTTTATTTTAAAGTATTGTTTCTTTGTCCAATAGATTTTAATAGAATATGTGCTACGAAATTATCCGGGCGAGACGAGACGATTTGTATCCGATTGTCGAGCCAGTCATTTAATAAGCGTGTGGGAATGCAAGACAGCATGCTCATCAGAGCGAAAAGTTGTAGTTGTCTTATCCTATTCAAAGATTTAGTCCGTTTCTATGAGCATGAGCAAGATAATAAGCATGATTGTTCACCCGTGGTTGCTACTTCCTTGAACCAACAGATGATGCGTGGGACTAGCATAAATCCTCAATGTATAAAAACTGGTGATCTCAAACTAAGGCAATAATTGGCACCTGCCTCGCCCGAATGCAGGTCAAATAAGGAAAGGGTAGGAATGTGTTGACGTGGTACTCGCTTTAACGGAAGCCGTTCACGAGAAATCACTAGAATGCTGGATAACAAGATTGGGTTCTTTTTTGTAAACGATAAGCTGAATTCACGCGGCGCTTAGTAAAATATTTTAATATAGTACCGATTTCTGATTTGAACCTTTTTATATCAACAGTAAAGATACTATTGGAGCCACTCACAAAATGGAATAGTGATTTACTTGCTCCAGAATAGGGTAGTACTGCGAGCATTGCAAACCAGTATTATGTATCACAATTCCCGGCAATCCACCCCCTCTCACCAGGAAGCATTTTGGTTGTTTTTTGTCTGTGCACACTCGATCACTCGCATCGCTGAATTGTAAATAACCGAAATAACGAAACGTGCCATGCCTGAAGGCAAAATAGTGCGTAATAAAGCATTGACTCAACCGTTCACAGACGATGCTCGAAGCAAACTCTTTTTTCGTAAACTTTTAATTTTTACAATTGTATCAAAAAAGTAGGAGCTTATTAAGAACAATTTATGCGAATAAATTTAAAATTGCGAAGTAGAATAAATACATAAGCACTCTCTTTTGATTTCTTGGAAAAGTTTCTTCACTGGTGAATTTAGAGCACATAGTGTGCATTGTTTTTCAATTGTTGGAAGTTTAAAACAGTTCTTTGATTCATTATTATCTAGTTGTACCACAAATGGACATTCGAACTTTTTAAAAGTAAGTTTAGTAATTTCCAGCATGTAATTAAAAGAAACAAACGAACAAAACTTAATGAATGCAGCTGCAATAAACACGAAGAGAGAATTATGCAAAATTAATTTTAATGTAATTCAATGATACACCGATTTGGTTTCATACTACTCAGATATACTCCGCTTGATACAACGGCACGATACTATGATTGCTACATAGACCGTGTTAGATACGTTGTATCGATAGATCGTGTTTCACTTGTATAATACCAGGTAAATCGATTCAAATTTCAAATCGCAGATGCACCAGTGTATCTGAACTATTTTAAAAATAATGAAGAATAGCAGATAGAACGCATACTAATTTGCCGTTGAAGAATAAAATTATTGCGACTTACTTCGGTTCAAAAAGTTATACTTGATTTTCCTGTTTAGATAATATTAGATTAAATAATCAAATTAAAGGTAAGTTAAGAGGGCACAAACCATAAGCTATAAAAAACTAAATCTCGAAATGTATGTTTTTTAAAAGCTTACCAGTTATTATTTGAACAATCATAAAAAAGTTCTTTTGAAACGTTGTGAGCCAGAGAGCAAAAAACTGTGTTTTTGCAGTGTTGTTTTGTCAATATAGGCACTGAAAATATATTTTCGTAAATAAACTTTCACTCGTTTCCTAAACATGGATTTTGTACATAGAACCAATGTCTCGTAAATTGTATGACACATTCTTAATGGTTATCATACCCAAGGAACATTGCTGGTTTTATCATGGTTTTATAGCATTCTTGAAGTCTAATTCATGCTCTTCAGAACCCTTATAAAACCAAAATTGTTACTTGGGTATGCTATCATTCAACATTTTTTTACAATGCATGAAATGAATTTCATGTTGATTACATTTATAAATTTGAAGTTGTCATTACATATGTGAAAAAAGTCATTTTTAGACATTTTAATTTAAAAAATTCGTATTTCTGTGGAAAATTTAGATAGCATTAAACAATAAAATTGTCACCATAGCCTAAAACAATATAGAAAATACTGTGAACAAAATTTGAACTATTTCCATCAAGTGGTTAGGACTACAGCTGGCGTTAACGTTAACGCACCGCAGTGACATCTTGCCATAAAAGTCCGAACCTCACGTCGGAAACATTAATAAATATGATGAACGCTATTTTTCAATTTTCAAAAAATCTGTCAGGCAATCCTGCATTCACCAGAGAGACGTTTCTTTTTTATTGATAAAAACATATTCCTAGCACTTTATGTTGTTTTCGCACAAAGAACGAATTTTTTTTCTGTGTCAACAAATGCTTCGTGCTTTTTACAGTTACACGTGTCGCATTGAATATGAAGGTATCTTTTTGAAAAGTACAATTCAATTTCGTAACAGAAAACACCAAATAGATTGGTTAGTCCTACTATCGATTTCGTAATAAAAGCGAAATTTAATTTTCAGTGTGGGTGAGAGGGTTGTGAGGGAAGAGTACATTTTCAGTACAAACTGTCAAAAAACTCGGTGTTTATCCTATACAAAAATCCAACATGACTGTAAAGTGAATATTTCAACACATTACAGTACCCGCTAGATTTTGGAATGTTCCTATTTAATGCGGTTCGATTTTTAATCATGTGAAAAATCAAAGGTTATTAAGTCCTTTTTGTTGTTTCCATTCCTGAACAAATTTAAAATGGTTTAAACTTGTTGCCGGAATCGGACAGGTATTGTAAAATACTTTGGATGTGAGTAGATAAGATAATCCAACTGTCGTCAAGGTGAATTGTCACAAAGTTAGGGCATGATTCCCGCTCCAGTGGGTGGAACTTGAAAATGTACCTGCTCTACTGGTCAACCACGCATTGTGTTGTCCTTGTTAAGACGATGCAATTCTCTCTCTCTCTCTCTCTCTCTCTCTCTCTCTCTCTAAAAAAAAAAGCTTGCCCTCCCCTATTTGAAATCCTGGCTACGCCTATGGTTATTCACGTCATACAAAACACAAAAAGATTAAAAAAAGAGTCGCCCTCACCAATTTGAACTACGTGACGTCTTCTCATTTTCGTCGTGTTGTACCCAAAGCCTGAAGATAGTCTTGCACAGTGTGTCAAATATTCACTTGTTGTACCTAAAAACATACGAAAACATATGACGAGTGATACACGCATTATTCTTTCACTCTGCAACAATGATATGTTGTAACTTTAATGTATTACAACAAAACACGAACGAAAGCAACAACATTGTTTATCGATGATGGGAAAGAGACAAGTTGCTTTGAGAAAATGTTGTGACTCGAGCACGGATTTGCGGATTGCAATGTCCTTGTTTTCATGTAACAGCGTTAAAAAAACGTTTTGTCATTATTGCAACACACTACCGATAGCAACATTGCTTTGTCAGCAACATGAACAAAAGGTACAATCAGTTTGTTGCTGTCAAATTTGTTCAGGATAGACTTCACCCTGGAGAAAAATGCCTGCATAAAATCACACACTGAACAAAAACGAACACTATCTTCGGAAAACTTGTTGAAAAATGAATACTCTATCAGGGAAGAATAAAAAATATATGCGTTAAGCCTGATTTTGAATCTAGACCATCCTTAACATGAAGAAGTTCGTAACTACAGTTGTAACTGAAGCTTTTTCGATTATGTTTGTATCTTTTCAAACCGTTTTCATTTAGTCTGATGGAAGATCTATTTCAGATCTTAGGATCTATAGTTGAAACTGTAGCCAAATATATAATATTAACAATATAAGTCACATCCCTCTTTTTTCAGGCGAATCTTTTTTTACGCTTGTGGCGCCATAAGTGAGAAGCGCGGCAACTACTAAATGCACACGTTCAAACTAAGCTATTCAGTTTTTGTTTTACCTAGCGTAATATTCCAAAAGCACTCAGTAGACAAATTGAAACGAATCACAAATTGTTAAACTAAGGTCCAAACTAAGGAAACGATTTCCGAACAACTCGCCGTAACTTCGACTTGTTGCCAACTAAAGGGTGTCCACGATGAAATTGCCACACACAAAATTGATTCGCAAAATTCCAGTTTTCATCCGATTGCCATCAAATTTTCAGGGATTTAGAAATAACTATTAAACTTCATTTTACCATTTTACTCGTATTTTATTTACAGTCCATACGCAAATGCCCACACCTTGGCCTTAACCCCGGCCATAAGATTCTGCACAACCTGTGAATCAACCGTTTTTTGCATGTAAACCCATACTTTCTTCAGTTCCTCGACTGTCTTCACTACCTTAGGTCGTTTAAGAAGGTGCTGCTTCATAATCACCCAGTACTTCTCGATGGGACGGAGCTCCGGATTGTTGGGAGGGTTGAACATTTTCGGCACGAAATTGACCTTATTGTCCGCATACCACTTCAGCACGTCCTTGGAGTAGTGGCATGAGGCCAAATCCGGCCAGAAGATTGTTGGGACGTTGTGGGCCTTCAGAAGAGGAAGCAGCCGCTTCTGGAGGCACTCTTTTATGTACACCTGTCCGTTTATCGTGTCCTGGGTCACGAAAGGTGCACTCCGCTTCCCGCACGTGCAGATGGCTTGCCAAACCAGGAATTTCTTCGCAAATTTGGAACGCTGAACTTATCCTTGGCCGTGAAAAACAGGTTGCCGGGGATCTGTTTGAAGTCGGCCTTCACATATGTTTCGTCGTCCATGATGCAGCATTCAACTTGCGTCAGCATGTTGAGGTACAACTTCCTGGCACGGGTTTTGGCGGACTTTTTCTGCGTCTCTTCGCGATTAGGGGCCTTTTGTACCTTGAACGTTCGAAGCCCAGCCTTAGTTTTGGCCTTCTAGACAAAACTTCGGCTTAGGTGCAGCTTCTTAGCCACATCCCGAACGGAGGCGTTCGGATTTCGGTTGAAGGCCCCAACTACGCGGTTGTGATTTTTGGTGTCGTACGGAATACTTTTTCCTTCACTTCTGGGCTTCCGATCGTTGGTCAACCGTTCCTCGAACCGCTTAATCACTCGCGACACCGTGGAATTCGCGATTCCCAACGTTTTAGCGATGGAACGATGCGAGAGATCCTTGTTCTCGTGATGAATGCGCAAGATTTTATCACGCACGAGCTGTTCTTTCGACTCCATTTCCGCGAGTTTTAATCATAGGACTTTAAAACTTGCAGGATGTAAATAATGCACTATGAACTAAATCCACCCAAATTTTCATTAAATTCTACCCAACGGTTAAAAAGTTAGAGCAATTTCATAGTGTGGCAATTTCATCGTGGACACCCTTTATTATCCTCCCTCATCAATGGATGAACTGGTAGGATACCGAGGTCGGTCTGGCGATTCCGGGTGGATACAGCCATCCGGTTTACTGGCGCCCCGACGATCCAAATCCAGTATTTGCCTGCGCTCTACTTGACTAGTCCCCGGCGGTGGACCTAGCCTACACCGACGAAGAGTTCCCCGGCGGTGGACATTCTTTCGAAACCGATTTTTCTGTTATTCACGGGCCAACCGGTAGGGTGCCGTGGTCAATCCAGCGATGCTGGTGGAGCCAAGCGTCCGGTTCACTGGTGCCCCGACGACCTAGTCCGGTGCTGCTTCGCGATCTACTCAACTAGTCCCCGGCAGTGGATCTAGCCTACACCGGCGGAGAGTTCTCCGGCCAAAGAATTTCTCCCGAGACCGATCTAGCCAGTGATGCCACTTCCTTTGAAGTTCGGACAGTATTCGCGTTACTACCCAGTTGACAGCGTTCAATTTCTCTTCTTCGCGGCACATTTCCCGTACGACATTGTCGGCGGTCATACCATGCATGTCCCTGCGCGCTTCCTTGAATCTAAGGCATTCGAAGACGACGTGCTCCGGTGTCTCTTCTACGTTTCCGCACTCTAGCCCGAGAGGCGAAGGTGACCAAACCGATGCAGATATTTCTTGAAGCAGCCGTGCCCGGACAGGAACTGCGTCAGATGGAAGTTCAGTTCTCCATGCTTCATGTTCACCACGCTTCTTGTTCAGCCGGTGGGTCCACCTACCATTTCCCGCATTGTCCCACTCTTGCTGCCACTTAGCCAACGAGTCCGTTCTGACGATAATCCTCACGTTCCTCGTATTCCTCCTCCGATAGCATTCCACGTCTTCGGCCAGGGTGATGCAAATGGGCATCATCCCAGCGATAACGCATACTGCCACCGATGAAATCGTTCGGTAGGCGCATTCGACTTCGCATGGCCATGAGTCTGCTCAGTTTTTCCCGGTTACGCTTTGTTTTGAGCGGGGTGGCCCAGGCCGGAACTCCATACCTCAGAGTTAAGGTTGCAACGCTTGCCAGAATACGTCTCTTGCTGCTCCTTGGCCCGCCGACGTTTGGCATAATCTTTGCTATCGCATTTACAGGCTTTGACGACTTTTCGCAGGCGTAATCGACATGTGCGTTGAAACTTAAACGGTCGGCGACCATCACCCTTCAGGTGCTTCAGCGCGCGCTTTGATGCAATTTCGTGTTCTCCGACGATGATGTTTACTAGTTGACAGCTTTCCGGTTGCCCACTAGCACTAGCACGCTTCTATGGTATCCTCCGCTACAACATCTCACCTCCTCTAACGTCACGCCAGTTATAGCTAACACGACATCGTCGTCGTTATCGTGATTGATTTTTGGCTCAATTCCGTTTCGTACACCAGGACTCTGTTTTGGAAGTAACTTTTCAGTAACTTTTCCTGCACAAGTAGCTGGTGACACGCATCCTGTGCAGTGCTACGGCGATAACCCCCAGTTATCTCTATTAAAACCGTTTTTACGTCGATTGTTACTACGGTGCAAAATCGATTTCCTCTCCTCTTCTGTGTGGATGCTTTCTCTGCACTATACACGACTGTCCGGATTGCATCCGCCGACTTCCTTTTGGAATCCGAATTGACTCCTCGATAGACCAATCTAGCCCGCCGTGCACTGTGTGAGCCTGTTAAGGATCCTTTCCAGTAACTTTCCGATGGTATCCAACAAACATATGGGTCTATATGATGCTGGGTCCTCTGGCTTCCCCGGTTTCAGTAGCAAAACCTCCATCTGGACCTTCCATCTGTCTGGGAAATAGCCTTCATCCAAACATTTCGGGGACCGACTGTATAGCGGTTTTTAGCACTACATTGGGGATTCCATCCGGGCCAGGGGCTTTCTTCACCTTCAGACCCTTCGCAACTCTTACGAGCTTTTCGTTGGAGATCCGTGAGCCATTGAAATCAGCTTCTTCGTCTTCATATGGCGTAGGCGGCCACAACTTTGAGTCATAGTGCAGTAAAAAACCTTCCACGATCGCTATCAACTTGTCCGGACACATTTCAACGGGAGTCGCCGGGCTCTTTAACTATTCCACCACGATTCGATAGGCGCTACCTCGTGGGTTGGCATCAGCTTCTCGGCAAAGCTCTTTCACGCAGCTCGACTTACTCAGCCTGATCTTGAGAGCCACGCGAGATTCGCCAGAAACGAGTCTCTGTTCTTCCCTCTTGGCATCCGTACTTGCCCTATGGACACTTCTTTTCGCTCGGAAGTATGTAGCATGGAGGGTACTGAGTGTTCCGTTCTACCAGTAAGCAAGGCAACGTCGGCACCTGGGCTCCAACTTCCTTGCCATTGATGCATTACAAGCCATTATATCGATTCTGTCAACTCCTCTGCGTCGAGATTTGCACCGCTGTGTGTTCGAAGCGCCTCGATAAAGGCCTCCTTGTCGAAGTCTTGTATCATCCACTTCCACTCGCGGGTTCTCGTTCGCTTCGTTGCCATATAGGTTCGTCGGCTGACGCTGTAGGTTATCTGTAGGTTAGACCTCCGATGACTACCGGCTTCTGTCCGACCAGCGTGTCATCCTTCTTGTACTCTTCTTCCGTTCACCTTGGAGATGCATAACAGCTGCACACGAAGATTCCCTTGATTTTGGCAACCACGAAACCGTCATATGAGCTTTCGACCACTTCTTGGATAGGGCGTCTACCTACGACCTGTATTGCCGCTATCTGGGCTTTGTCCGCCGCCCAATTGCCGTTATAGGGGGAACCCGATACGGCTCTGCAACGATCGCAACATCAGACTTAGGTATCTGAGAGAGAGAGAGAAAGAGAGAGAGAGAGAGAGAGTTTCTCTCTCTCTTTCTTTCTCTCTCTGTGTGTGTGTGTGTGTGTGTGTGTGTGTGTGTGTGTTAAAAATTATTTTACATCGGTTTCTCAGCCGTTTATGAATCGATTTCAGATCAGTTCCCAAGGAACATTGCTGGTTTTATTATGGTTTTATAGCATTCTTGCAGCCTAATTCATGCTCTTCAGAACCCTTATAAAACCAAAATTGTTACTTGGGTTGGTGGCAAATGAAAGCGACAACATTATCATTGAACGTTATTAATTTTTTTGTCATTCTGACGTTTCGTTACGAAGAAATGAAACTGTAGGGCCTATTATAAAAGTAGTCAGACAGTTTAGTCTCCGATCACACACTGAGCTATTTGTGTACTGATTCTAGTTATGTTGATGTCAAATCATAGTTATATTTTCACAGAATTAAATAATTAATTTTAACAAGCGCTTAAAATTTCGCTTCGTTTTTTCTAAGCCAACGGAGGCGTAAACAATGTTTGCATACAACAATTTTTGCAATCTTTCATACAACAGGCTGAATTCAGGCGTTATCTGGCTTAAATTTACATGAAATATCCTATAATTCTCTGCCAAATCTAGCATTCCCTTTATGTGCATTAGATAACGCAGAAAATGCAATGTTTCTTTTTATCTGTGTTATTATTGAAAAACTTGTAAAAAATTCATTATTATTGGATAATTTCTCATGAAGATATGACCAAAACAAAACCTGAGAGCACATACATAGTGATATGAAAACATACTCGTTGCAGTTTTAAACCGGGCAAGACCACTCGCACCAATCGATGCCGCTTGCATTCTTTAGTGTCGCTTTTGGTGCGTTGTATTCATTGCACTGAATGTGACACTATAGACTCTATAGAATTAGAGCAGTATCGATTGGCACGAGTGGTCTTGTCCGGTTTTGAACTACAACGAATATATTCAAAAATTCCACAAAGTCTGCATTTACTGCACAATTTTTAACGATCATCATCTCATCACTCAGACCAAGGCCGGTGTGGCTTCTGCTGTACGCAGAAGTTGTCTCCATTGTATTCGGTCCATGGCTGTACTTTGCCCTCCCCGCTGTCTGCGGAGGGTCCGCAGGTCGCCTTCTACTTGATCGATCCACCTTGCTCGTTGCGCGCCTCTTCTTTTTGTACTCGTCGGTTCGTTTTCTAGAATCATTTCAACTGGGCTGTCGTCCGACATTCTTACGGCATGCCCAGCCCACTGTAGTCGTCCGATTTTAATTATGTGTACGATGGGAGGTTCTCCCAGCAACTGATGCAATTCGTGGTTCATTCGCCTCTTTAACGTACCGTCTTTCATCTGCAATCTACCGTAGATCGTGCGCAGCATCTTCCGTTCAAAGGCACCAAGGGTGCGTTGGTCCATCCCTAGCAACGTCCATGTTTCGTGGCCGTAGAGAACTACCGGTCTAATTAATGCCTTGAAGATGGTCAACTTTGTAGTGCGGCGAACTTTGGAGTCCAAAGGAGGCACGATTGCCGGCCATAATGCGCCTTGGTATCTCTTTGCTGGTGTTGTTAAAGGAAGTCACCAATGAGCCCAGATATACGAATTCGTCTACTGCCTCGATTTCATTACCGTCGGTCTAAACCTTGGTTGGGACTAACATTGTCTTCTCGTGAGCCTCTTTCCTTCATGTATTTTGTCAACACCAGCAGCTTTGATGTTTTTAATTGACCTATTTCCTTGTCAACTTCCTGAAAGGTTGGGGTCGGGATCCCGTCATTTTCTGCGCGAAAATCCTAACTAGTCTCACACCAAGCTAACTAAATTGTTGAATGTGGCTAAATTAACTGCTACCAACGTATTAAAAGTGTGCGGTGAACATTTGTCAACAGCCAGGAAAGCTGAATCGGGGGGAAATCGAAAGTCGGAGGCCACAGTGACAACAAAAAGAGTTGTCCGCTGTTTCGAGTGGAACCCCAACCTCTTCGTCCGAGAAGTCGCAAAGAAGCTGGGAGTGGCGCCTTCAACCGTGGATAGAGCTAAAAACGAGCTGGACTGTCGACTTACAAGAAAGTGGTAACTTCAAATCACGACGATTGCGTGGTACAAGACGATGAAACTTACGTCGAGGCAGACTTTAAACAGCTTCCTGGACAAAATTTTTATACGGCAATCGGACGGGGAAAGGTGGCAGATATTTTCAAGCAGATTAAACTTTCAAAGTTTGCGAAGAAATGTCTGGTGTGGCAGGCCATCTGTACCTGTGGCTTGAAGAGCAACGTTAACATTACGACCGGAATCGTCAACCAGGAAATTTAACTAAGCGAACGCCTACAAAAACGTCTACTGCCTTTCCTGAAGCGATACAATTGTTCCGCTCTATTTTGGCCGAATTTGGCATCTTATCGTTACGGAAAAAGGCCATGGAGTGGAATGCTGACAACATTCAAGTGGTGTCCAAGGACAAAAACCAGCCCCAATTTGACTTATTTATAAAAACTTTGGTCGACTCACACACATCACTGTTTGACCAAATTTTGATCGGAACATCCTTTATAACACATCATCTTATACTTACGTATGGTTCAATAGTTTAATGTTCAAAATCACAAGCTTTAAATATTGGAATCGAAGTGCAGAAAAATTTGGTACACGATTGGTACAAAATTTTTGGAAATTGATCGTAAAAGTTATTAACGTTGAAAACCCAAACACTTTTCGTGTATCCCAGTAGTGAAAACACAGACGTCATCATACGTCAAAATTTCGTTTGCAACGACGAGATCCTCAACACTAAGCCCGAAAGTTCCCCGTTCGAACCGGGTTCGAATATGCCGCTTCCTTTTTCCAGCATTGGCCACTTTTGCCACCAAGAGAGACGTTACACACAGCGTAACAAACGGAACCCCCAACACCCAATATCCTGCGAGTGGCCAGAGTATCGTAACTCCGTTATCCTCCACCCACATGAACTGTCCTATGGCTTCTCTTTGCAATTGGCCGAAGCCGCCAGCGGTCCAGTTTGCATTCCACGCTGGAAAAATTGGTTCAGTTTTTCGTTGGCTTTTCGCGTGTGCGGTTGTCCGGATTGAAAGGAGGAAAGAAATCATTGGTCGGACGGTTCAAGAGATTGGATGTGTTAGTGTGACAATTTATAGCAGGTCTGGCTGTGCCAAATTGGATTAACCCGGCCGCGGTTTTGGACTACCCTGTGGCCCACGCTTTGCGTTTTTGCGAGAGGATTGGATTTACAGGTGGTGTTTCTTCGGCGGAGACCCGGTAAACCGTTGTTGGGCATTTCCTTGGCGGGAAGCATTGGTTGTAAAAGGCTTGGAATCTCGGATAGAATATGTTGCTCTACATTTATTGATGGTGAAAGGGAAAGTATTTGGTATATTTGATGGTGGAATTGTGTCGCACTGGAAAATCGATGCGGTAATTCAATTAATTCAACATTGAAACAAGGAACTTGCTGTGAACTGTAGTGTGGTGGTGGAAGAGAGCTTGTAGTTTCATGTGCAGTGATATCGAATCAACGTTTGTTCAGCTTTTTCCACCATGAACACGTGATTATGCGTAACTAATAGGTAGTGCATACGTTGCGTGACCTCTGTTAAACTTAGAAGATTATGGATGGAAGCCGCCGACTAACATAATGGAAGAGGCCTGTATCTAATAGGATATGTTGGACCCAGATTTGGACAATTTTAGTTCACGAGATTAACTGTGGATTATTTTAAATAGCGCAGAAATGTATCGCATTTTAGGAAAAATATGAAAAGAGCATCCAAGTAACTGACGATGAAGATGAGAAACTCGTGAAAACCGACTGATTTTGTTCTGCTGCAGTGATTCGTTTTTGCAGGAAGGTTCTACGATTGCAAAACCACAAGCTGTCGCGACGTGACTGTAGCCATTTGTAATTCAATCGACCGTACCAAACTCGGAAACCATGGAAAAGTGACAGAGTTCAAGCAAGTGTCCGAAATGCAAAAGTACGTCTTAGGGATAACATGTTTGGATCGCTTGCACTTTCAGCAATGTTCCTTCGAATGGCAATGTTTGGTGATTAGTTGGTATATGCTGCATGTATCCAGCAAATGCGTGCAGTTGACACAATATCCAAAGAACAAGAGTGTCAAAGCATTAAAAAATGCAGTATCACTATACTGAAGAAAGTAAATAATACTACAGGAGAAAGGAAGGACTGGTATCATCCATATGGCTGTCTACTTAGCGGCGTTTTCGGATTCTTTTCTGCTTCATCACGTGCTTAAAGCGATCGTGTTTCAAACTGCAAGAACCGTGTCAAGCTGGGTTTGCACCGATGCTGCATGCGATTGCAAGGAAAGGATAGAGCTACCATTCGACTCCACATATTGCACCATTTTTTGTGAGGTGGATCAGGTGACTGGAAGGTGTTTACATGCTGTGAACGCCTACAGGGGCACCCGAGCAAAGTTCAGTATCAAATAGATAACAAATTATCAAACAAAAACCTTCTTACGTTATCTATGAGAACAACTTTTTAATACATCCGTGAAAAAATATCATCCTTATGTTGATAATTGAAATTCCATCTCTGATGTCTAGCACCGGCAAACAATCGTTTTGACTAAAGTTCTGAGTTTTTTAAATAAATAACTGGGAAAATTGTGGATTATTTTAAATAGCGCAGAAATGTATCGCATTTTAGGAAAAATATGAAAAGAGCATCCAAGTAACTGACGATGAAGATGAGAAACTCGTGAAAACCGACTTATATTGAATATCCATTTAGCACTGTTACCTCATATAATCATGAATAATTTCGAAATTTCTAGATTTATTTGCCATATTTTGAAGCCAAAAAAGCCAAAAGGCTAAAACTCAGAAATATCTACAAGTTTGTGAACATTTCACTTGGATGCCGTGAGGTTTTTAAAATTGAAGTTGATTTTATCTCAAAAACTTTCGACTTTCTAACATTGGACACCTTTCTAGTAGTCACAAAAAAATTCCATCACCTTAGCTATGATACCACTTATATTTTATACAATATTTAAGCTTTGGTAAAATTTGGAGCCAAATTGGCAAACAAAAATAAGGTTATTGTCGCTAGGTGGCACCACACAGAACATTATTCTGGTATGAAATATGCCTTGAGATATTCTCGAAAATTTGAAGACGATCTGAGTTTATTCTAAAAATTGAGTAGCGGATTAGAGAAATTGTGTTTGATTACATTTAAAATTGTCGTGTATTTGAATGATTTGTCACTTTTATCCATTTAAAAATTTAGAAATTTGAGAATGTGTGTTTTCTATAACAGTCACTGATTTTCAAAGTTAAAACAATAGACACATTATCACTTTCAGAAATGTTTACCTGTTCTGCTTTTTTGTGAGCTGAATCTGAAGGCTCACGTCGCAAGAACCTACTGTCAGTAGCAAAAAAACCGAGCAAAATTGTGCTTCCAAAACGCCATGTTCAAGCTTCTCTAAATTTGTTGATTATTAATATTTTTAGCTGAAAATTTCACAATATTTTGACCAATATATAGACCTTATGTGACCAAAAGTTTATGTTGATAAAGTTTATAAATTTAAAGTTTTCATAACAAATGTGAAAAAAGTCATTTTTGGACATACCAATTTAAAAAATCCGTATTTCTGTGAAAAATTTAGACATAATATTTTAAATTTCACCATAGTTGAAAAATACATAGGAAGCAACTTGGACAAAATTCGTACTATTTCCATCAAGTGGTTTCGACTACACCTGGCGTCAGATTTAACGCACCAACGTGAGTATTTTCCTCTTTCGCCCGATATGGACCATCCTGAAATATTGGTGCAAAAAGAGCCGTCATTCATCTTATTAATACACATGATTTGTAACGCGTGAAATATCTCAAATAACTAGTGTATCCCACAAAGAACTTAAAAATATGTCATTCGATATTAATTGGTTTTTGAAAACTTTGCATACAGTATTGTACAGTATTATTAGTAGAACTCGCCTCGGCTTATTTTTGCACCGATATTTAGGCATGGTCACACCACCACACTTTCTTTAGTTCAAGTTCATTTTCTATCAGTTTTGGAGTTTTAATGAGCTTTGCCTTCATGGTTGCCCAAAATTTTTCAATTAGGCGAAGTTCCGGAGTGTTTGGAGGGTTGACGTTGGTACAAAAACTACATTATTATCTTTGCACCAGTCTAAGACGGGCCGGACATAGTGGCAAGATGCCAAATCCGGCCAAAACAGTGTTGGGCCATCGTGATATCTCAAGAAGAGCAGAAGTTGTTTTTGGAGGCATTCGTCCTTGTAGATTTGTCCGTTGACATTCCCAGAGGTGATGAAGGGCTGACTCATTTGGCAACATCCGCAGATCGCTTGCCAGACAAGGAATTTTTTGGCGAATTTCGACCGTTTCTTCTTCCGTACACTCTCCGGAACGGCCAACTTAGAGGTGGCGACGCAGTGTTCCTGTTCTGGCATTTGTTTGGTGTCGGCTTTAATGTAGGTCTCATCGTCCATCACAATGCAGAACGGTTTTGTGAGCCACTCCCTGTACAGTTTTCTTGCACGAGTTTTGGCCACCGAGTTCTGTTTATCGCTCCGGTTCGGTGCCTTCTGGACCTTGTACACATGTAATCCAGAACGTTTCCTTTTTTTTTACACAAAACAAACTGAAACTTTCGTCTTTTTCGCAACATCCCTGATCGAAATGTTGGGATAACGCTTAAATTGGTTCAATACCATCCTGGCCTTCTCCGGATTTGATGTGCCACGTTTTTTGCCTCTACCATTTTCCGCTTGGTTGTCTTACGGTCCTTGAACGTTTTGATCAAATGATATACGGTTGAATATGCGATTCCGAGCTGTTTTCCGATCCATCGATGAGAAGCGTTTGGGTTTTCGAAGTGAGTGCCCAAAATTTGTTGGCGCACTATTTCTTCATTCGAAGCCATCACTGAAATCACTCGACCGATTTTCACGAAACTCATTACACAATTAACATAACACAATGAAATACATTCAGTTAAAATTTCAATAATTTTTACCCACACGCTAAAAAGTTACGAACAATTGCGTGTGTCCAAATTTCATCGAATACAGTCTTTTTCAGAATTTGAGGTCCATCAAACATGCCTGAAATCAATGAAAACATATACTGGGTGGGGTGAAAGTAACCTCCTTGGGGTTTTTTAAATGTTTTTTATAAATTTTATTTAATGTAGTCCCTTTATTAAAAGCTCGATACACTTATTCCAGCGATTTTCCAACTTCTTGATCCCGTCCGAAAAATAATTTTCCGGAAGGTCTGCAAAATCTCCTCCGCGGCGTCGATGATTTCCTCGCGCAAGTTGAATTTTTTTATCGATGAGCCATCTTTTGATGTTTGGGGACAGATAATAATCCCAAGGAGCCAAATCAGGTGAATATGGTGGATGTGGAAGCAATTGGAGCCGTGAGTCCTTGATTTTAGCCGTGGTTGTGATGATTTTGTGCGCTGGGGCATGGTCTCAAAATTGTTTTTCTCTTTTTGTGAAGCCACTCTGCAGCGATTTCGGCCTTCAATCGCTTTAATAATGCACAATAATACTCGCTGTTGATGGTTTTATATTTTCCGAGATAGTTCACGAAGAGTATGCCGTGACAATCCCAGAAAACCGACGCCAAAATCCTTCCGACCCATTGAGCCACCTTAGGGCGCTTTGGAGCACTCGTGCCGACTTCAGTCCGTTGCTCGGCACTCATTCTGTTCGCTGGTGTGTAATAGTGAATCCAGGCTTCATTAGCAGTTACCAATCGACGCCAAAACACCTTCCGATTCCGCATCAGCATTTTGACACTGTTTCGAAGTACTCTCGCGTTCGTGTTTTTTGGTCAGCAGGAGTACTCAGGAGTGAGCACTCGTGGCACTTTTTCAGAATTTCGCTCAAAATATGCCGTTTGCGATCAGTACTAATCTTAGTGGCATCTGCTAGCTCATGCACCTTCACTTTTCGGTCAGCCAACACATTGTCATTGTCTTAATCGGACTTAATCGGTAGAAGTCGAGGAGGTTACTTTTCACCCCACGTAATATATGAATGTTTCATATTTTGTTAAACATAGGAATTAAACATAAAGAATTATACCTTCTTTAACTTTCGCTTCACTCAGCCTATGGAAAATACAGATACAAAAAAGGCTTACCCTGTATATCGAGTTTCTTTACAAATTGTTTCATGAAGCCCAATTCTGAGTGCAGGGGTGGTAAAATAATGCTGTTTCGTTGCACATATGGTACATTGACTACGTGTTTTCTCTCAATTGGAAACGAATTCCGTTTCCTGCGCCTGATAGTACTTTCATTACGGCTATTCCATTAAAAAAAAGTGACAAGGGTGCTTGGCGTATCCTCGTTGCATACCGAGCAAAATTGTCAGGACATTTCTTGTTGAGTTTTATAGATTTGGCTTCACTGAATCCAAATATGAGCTCAGAATTGCTGTAAAACGTCGAGCTTTGACCTGTTCGACCTCTTGCACCTTATACAATTCTAGAATGGATTTCGCATAGTGACAAGAAGCCAAATCGGACAAAAACAGAGCTGGAGAGTCGTGGCTTTGTAAAAACGATAGCAACCGCTTTTGCAGACATTCTTTCTCGTACACATCCTTATTGATATTAATGTTGTATCCATATATCTACTGTGGTAAAATGTTAATAGCAAGCCTGAATACCGAACCGTCGATCGGCTCTATAATACAAGCTAATAAACGTACAGTCAGTTATAGTTTGAGCGTACCAAGAACAACGCATCGTTGTAGTTATCTCCCTTAATCCGATGATAAATACTTGACTTCAACACCGGTTAGTTCAGTGGCGATGAGGATGGGATATAGACAGTGGATCTGCTGTTTCCGTTATTAGTAAGCTGACTTACAATGAACGTTTCAGGCACAAACCGTTAGCTATATGCAACTTGAAATTGGCAGTTGTAGACGGCGCTCGCCTGATCGTTGCTGGTCAGATCATAGTTTCGGTGAAGGTCAACGGGCGGCGCGAAAAGGTACCATTGGTGGTTTTGAATAGTTCGAAAAAAATTATTCCGCTGTTGTGCAGGGATTGGCTCGATATTTACTACCCAGCTTGGCGAGATGCTTTTCGAGGATCGTTGTTGGTAAACCATACAAGCGTTTTGAAGGAGGACGGAGTTGTTGAAGATATAAAGAGTAAGTACTCTAGTGTTTTTGACAACGATTTTTCTGTACCCATATCAGGTTTTGAGGCAGATTTGGTACTCAAAGACGATAAACCCATTTTTAAACGCGCTTATGACGTCCCTTATCGTTTGCGTGAACAGGTAGTTGAGCATATAGAATCGTTGGAAAAAGATGGGGTAATCACTCCAATAGAGGTAAGCGAGTGGGCTTCACCTGTTGTTATTGTTGTCAAGAAAGATAAAGGAATTCGGATGGTAGTTGGTTGCAAGAAGTTAATTGCTTATTATTGAAAAACCATGTCGTTATACGTATTTTCCACAGCATTTAATCAGCACACATCGCGTGTTTCGTTGTGTCTAGTGGTGATCAGTTTTTGTGTGATTTGGACTCCATTGTCCAACACCGGTTAGTTCAAGTAATAAATGGTGACTACGACCAGCAATGATACACTAGATATTTACGTCAATTGTTAAACCCAGAAGAACATAATGCTTCTCTAGTATGATTGCCAAAAACTACAGAAAAATAGGCCACTAAGAAGCTAGAAAAATTACAAAGAATGGGTAATTTGTCCACGCTAGCACACCTACGAAAGCTTTAGATACAATTCTAAATCTTCATCCGTTGCACCAGGTCATTCAATTGGAGGCCTAAAAAAGCGTGCTTTGTCTCAGAGGACATTTAAGTATTTCGTTTGCTCAATGTGATAGAACCAGACCGAACTGTTTGGGTGGAGGACCACAAATACGTCTTGGATCTACCGTATGCTATACTGATGGGTCAAAACCAAATGATCAAGTAGGAGCTAGGGTGACAGGCCCTGTAGTTAATGTTTCAGTTTCAATGGATAGATGGCCAACCATCTTCCAGGATGAAATTGAAGCAATTGCGGAATGTGCTTCCCTTTGCAATAATAGAAATTATTGCAATAATAGGAATTATAATAACTTTCAAATTAATATATTTTAACTGATAGTTAAACAGCTTTATTTGCTTTGAAATCTTTTACATTTACATCAGAACTAATATGGAAATGTCTCCTTTTAATTCAAAGATTATGCATTAATAATGCAGTTAATCTTTTCTGGGTTTCTGGATACTGTGGAATCGATGGCAATGAAAGCATAGACTAACTCTAAGACCAGTAGGTCCCATAGAAATACGATATTTTTCTTGGCTCAGTCAGTACTAGCACATCGGTCCCAAGCTCAATAATGCGCCCCTAATAATGAAATCACACGAACACACTCTCAAACATTCTGTCAAAATAACACAGCAAATCAAAACAAATTCGCAAATATGTACAACAAGGTGCTGGCTTCTAGGCTCAGAGCAATTTGGCGGAGTCTCTGCATGTGCAATCAAAATGGACCTCAGGAACACGCAAAAAAGATGGTGATTACAAACTGGAATATGATTAATCAACACAGCCCGGCAGTCTTAAAAGTTCCATACGCAAATATATCGAATACACAAAAGCTCCTGGTTGGTTACATATGTATATAAAAATGAGTTGTGTTTCACAATGGATAACAATAATGGTCGCAGTAATAATACTCAAAAAAAAAACAAAAAACACACCGTGGTAGTAGGCCGATTGCCGGATGAACTTCTCAATGGTCCGCTGGTGTGCGTGATCACGCAGAGATTCAGCGAAAAATGGCTTGCTGATTGCCATTGGCAATCTTTAACTTTTCGCTATCGCGCTGTAAAAACTACACTTTTTCTTCTCCAGATTAATAAAAAATTCTCGAACCTCAAATTATTCTGATGATAATTGTACCGAGAAAAAACTGATAACTATGAAAAAACTCCTAAATCAACGGAGCAAAGCAAATGAACTGACGGCTTGCTAGTGCACAGGGTAATTAAATACATCAGAGTTGCTATGTGATGTGATTTGATAAGAACCCACCATCAGTGCAAGGATTACCTATGTTTGCGAGACTATCCTAAGCAGATTACCCCGAGAGAATAGGCTACGTGATGACTTGTTGTAGCAGGGCCAGTCAATCTCAATGAGGACCTCCGGAAGACTACGGCCAGAACTGCATGTCTTCTCATGGCAGGAGAGTGGTCACTCCACGAACCCTTGTCCTGTCAACAAATCTTTTGACTGCCTTAGGCCAGCCCCCGTCAATACCAGTTATAAAGTTGTTATAGGAAATGTAGTGGAAATTTGCAGCGAGTGCTCGACACAGAAGAAGTCTGTAAATAGCAGACAAAATAGGCCTATCTGTCAAAAGATAAACTTCTAGTAGAATTTAAAGGAATTTGCTCGCGTTTACTAGCGAAAGTTTGAAAAAAGTGTTTCAATGTTTTATTTTTTATTTTTAAAAAGTGATCAAATGAAGTGTTAATTTTAAGAACTGGAAACAGCTGAATTAAGACAAAACTTTACAGATTTCTGTAAAAAATCTAAGTGTGTACATCAACCTTATTGGGGACTTCAATAGACATTCGCTTTGATATAAATTCAGGCTAGGGATATTAATTCATATAAAAAGCATTTGTTGAAACAAATTATTTTTCGATTGCGCTGACGTTTTGAAGTATCAAAACGTTATCATACAACCAATTATACGCATCCTTTTGATCGATCATGTAAGCAATTGCCAACTGAAATTTCATTCTAGATGACAGAACTAGGTTCTTGAATGTTGCAGTGACATACGAGTATATGACATAAATATATGTTAGATATATATTTGTCCAAAGCTCCAAAATTGTATTATTCCGTCCAATACGACGCTACACTGAAAGTTAATTTAAGTTTATGTTACAAAATCGAAGGTAATACTCACAAATCCATTCGTTGTTTTCTGCAACGAAACTGCTTTGTTCTTTTTATGAAGATACATTCGTAATTAATGGCACATGCGCAACTGTCAAAAGCACGAAGCTTTTGTTGACACAGAAAGAACATTCGTACATTGTACGAATACAATACAAAGAGCTACAAATATTTGGTCACAAATTAAAAAGAAACGTCTATCTGGTGGTTGCATGAAGGACTGACAGATCTACTTTATCGACCCAAAATGCAATTGACAAAAAAAGCGCAACCACGTGGAGTTGTCCAGCGTTTTTTTTTTTTATGTTTCTGACATGGGGTTCGAACCTGCATATTAGGAAAGTGCTGATTCTGAATCCATGGTTGATCTCACTAGGCCGCACTGACTTGTGAGAACATGTATGATTAATGAGCATGAAGTTATAACTCTCGGCAGCGCTTTAGTTTTTATTTTGGGTTAGATAAATCCCGCCCATACCAGCAGAAACACCATTAAGCATAAGTACAGTATAAAAGAGAAACAGCGATTGGTTGGTTATCACGAAGATCATTTCGTGCATTTTACAAAAATGTGTAATGATAGCATTTCACCAGATAAAAAGCATTATGAATGTTTCATACAATGTACGAGGCTTTTGTTCTATGTACAAAATCCATGTTTACGAAGCGCTTGATAGCTACTTTACGAAAATAAATTTTCAGTGTAACCAAATACTTATACCTGGCTATTTTGGTTGACGTTTGGCCTTTCTCACATATGTTTGTTTCTTGAAATACGGATAGATACATTTATGAAACACAATATACAGACAAGATTTCAGACGTAAACAAACTTGTCCTATCTGAAAAACCTCAAACACATGTATGACAAATAAATTAGGCGGCTAAAAGAATCCGGATTTTCAACCGAACATATTCAAGACTTACCTAGTCAAATCACACTGTTATAGATCTACAACATGACAAATGATACATAAAGCAGGAATATTTATGTTTTCGGAGCTACTTGGGAAGTCGCTCTGATGCACCTAGACGGGATAGTTTGTACAGAAGTATTCTGTCATCAATGACGTCAAAAGCAGCCTTCAAGTCCGTATATACGGTATCCATTTAATTTTTAGCTTCAATCTGCGTAATACAGGTACAAGTGAGGTTCAGAAGGTTCGTTGTTACAATGCGGCCTGGCATAAATCCATGTTGATTGTCTGAAATGTGTTGTTTGGTACAGCCAAGAATGACACTACTAACGATTATTTCGAAAGGCTCCGTTCCCACAGAAAGACTGGTAATTCCTCTTTTATCTCATTTTCTTGAACACGGGAAACATGAAAAATTTGATGAAGATGAAGATAACAGCCGGTACACCATCAGGCCCGGGCGAATACGAGCTTTTCAGTTTCCTAGAAGCAGTAATGGGCATGTCCGAAGTGATGGAAAAAGTGTCACGTCCAACACATCAAAAAGTAAATTAGAATCTGCCACTTCAGCTTCTTGTTGAGATGTGAGGCCAGCAGAGAACACGGACGTGAAATGCTTGGCAAATAGTTCGCATGTCTCTTCAGCTGAGGATGATTCTGACTCGTCTTGAAATACATTTGACGGGCTGGAAAAGCATTTCCTCTTAGAATTCACAAAACTCCAGACATTTTTTGGATCTCTCTAGGCAAGTTAAATTTTACATGTACTCTACGGTATACGTCACTTGCAAGTTTGAAAGCCTGTTGATTCGTGAAGAAACGTTGCTTCCGAAGTAATCTCTGTTTAGCATTTCGCCCAGGTTTCAAATTACGCAGTTCTGGGTTGCTCCATGGTGGCTTAACAGGTGACCGAAGCTTCGGGAGGTTTTCATTTCTGTCATATCGTCAACATGCTGTATATTGAGCAGTTCTATCCTGTCCAGATTGTAATGGTATCTAGTTAAAGCTCTGTCATCACATGAGGGGTGTTCAGGATTTTCAAATGCACGATTAAAATAACTACACAGAAAAAATAATTAATTTTAACAAGCGCGTAAAATTTCCGCTCGTTTAATTCCAAGCCCAATGAGGCGTAAACAACGCAATTGGTTGTAGTCCTTGATGCGCCATACAACAATGTTGGCAATCTTTCATACAACATGCTTGATTCAGGCGTTATCTGGCTTAAATTTACATAAAATGTCCATCATTTTCTGCCAAATCTAGCATTCCCTTTATGTGCATTAGAAACGCAGAAAATTCATTGTTTTTTTTATCAGTGTACGTCATATTTGATTCGACCTTGTTTTTACCGTTCTATCCTTTCCGTTGAAGGGAAATCCTTTCAACAAAAACTTTACCGAAGACCTTTTTTCGAATTAACGATTGAGCAGCAGTAACTTTCTTACATTAATAATCCACAGCCTTTAAGACGCGAACAAAGATAAACAAAATTCCAATCACTGTCAACTCTCCTTCCAGAAAAAGAAAGCCATGATCAGCCGCACAACCGCACGAAAACGATGAAAAGCCAAAATTCTACAAACAGCAGACACGTGATTAATACTGCCATTAGGATATGGTAATATCTCGTACAGTGGTGCCGTACTTAATAAACCCACTATAAATTCAAACTCTCCTCAGGATCCACCAACACAAAGTCCTCCAACGCTTCCGCAAGATTTCCCCGAGCCCACGGCAACCGATGCGTACATCATCCCGACACTCGGACTCCACGAGGGAACCTTCGTATTCTCCTACCTTTCCACGTTCCTATCGTACATCACCCCGTACGATCTGCCAGTAGGTAAGCGGTTGCGTCGTCTGTCCACCACAGGCAACGGCCATGCCATCACAGGTTTCCAAAAAATCGATTAAAGTCTATTGTATTTTAGAGCTCTTGAGAGATGCGTTCCACACGCGAGTTTCCTTCCTGCAGCTGATCATGGAGGTAGGGCTCCCTGGGCGGTCGATCGTGATTCTTATTGGATTGAGATCGTTCCTATATTTGCAGGCTTTGAAGGTCGAATCCGGATACATCTGCCTGATAGCGATATTCTTTTTGATATCACTGATCCCTCTGTGCTACACGATCGCGTGGGGATGTTCGAAAACCGTGGATGAGGACATCAATGCGGGGCCGACGGTAGATGCGATCATCCAAGCCGAAGAGCTATCGCTGGAAGAGTCGCTGCAGTGTCGGAGGAGTTTCCTCGGGTTGATGTTGCAGGTTATAATACTGCTGCTGATGTAAGGATCGGTTGGGGGGAAGGTTGATGTGAAATGTAATTCCAACTGGATTTTTCAGAGCTAGTGTGATCGCAATGTTCGTGACAAACGAGCAGATTGCTTCCGCCATCGATCAGACGCCGATGGTGGTCAGGTCATCGCTGGCGGATGCGGAGACGTTTCTGAAGGATACGGAGCAACAGATTTCGTTTGTGCTGTTTGAAGGTCTTGCGACGACGGTGGACAGGATACGGAGTGATCTGAACGATTTGGATAAACTGCTGGGGGAACCGATACAGAATCACTTGTCGTTGTTTACGGGGATCGAGATCATTTTCGAGTCGATTATGGAAATCAGCACGAGTGAGTTTTGAATTTTACTACGAAAGGTTGTTTTATTTTCAAGAGAAATGCTTTTACAGGTAGCAACAATCTTTCGCGGAGGATTGTCTTGCTTCAGGAAACTCTAGCTAGAGCTGCGAAGATATCGTACGAAGCGGAATATCGACTGGATGAGTTGCAGATTCAGTTATCTGTGCTGCAACGTCAGTGTACCTATCGGGATCGTCCGCTTTGCGATACGCTGAAGATCAAGAACTTTGAGGAATCCGGGTTGATTGAGAAGATACGGAAACTTCAAAACGATCCTGTTTTGGCGAAGCTGGTGTCGATGGGTGAAGCTGGTAAGGACAGTACGATGAAGATGCTGACGCAAGAGTTGACGTTGGCACGTTCGATCTTTAGGAACTACCGTACCGAATTGAAGAATACGACGGCTCCTTCCAAGGAAAATATCGAGAACTATTTGGAAGATTTGAGTAACGCGACGCTGCTGTCCACAAATACGTTTTCGAATACTTTGAATAATCTAGTCGTGGAAGTGACAAAGACGGCTAATTTTTCGGACTCCTTTTTCGATTATTACCGGGAAGTTGGCGCGGTTTTATGGTTGACGGGATTGACAGCGACTGTGACTACGTTGTTGGTAACATTCATACTATTAGGGGCATTGAGCTGCGGATGTTGCCACGCTGATAACAAGGCTGGGATTACACTTGTATTTGGGGCGATTGTGATCTGCATGGCAAGTCTAGCTTTGTCCGGATTTGCCATGGTTCAAATGCTTTTAGGTGCACATGGGCAGGTCTTCATCTGTCATCCATTGTATGATGAGCCAAACTATACCGTGCTCGGCAAACTGATTGACAAACCTGGATTGATCTATCCTGTTGAACCACGGAATGGAATAATTGACGCACTTTTGAAGTCTGCTAACCCGGACCGGACATTCTCGGTTAACGTGCCACTAGCAGCGGCGATCAACGAATGCGAACGGAACAAAGGGACATTTTCGACCTTCCAGTTGGAAGGTCTACTCAATGTCTCTTCAATCATGGACTACCACAACTATCCTCATTTGGACTATGCCATTGCAGAGCTGTCTGCTACGGAGCTTCCTTTCATCGGGTTCACGAAGCAGATACAAGCGATATTGGAGGACATGTTGACCGATTCGGATATCAATTTGACAGCTTACCGTATGGAGTTGACTCAGATTTCGCCAGACAAAGATGTTCTCACGTTCATTGATCAACTGCAGCGAGTTTCCGCACAGATTCAGGATGTGGCAACATCCTCTCGGATGACCACGCTGGGAAGTAGGGCCAAACGTTTGCAGGCGTCGCTTTTGGCACCGCTGGAGCAACTTCGGGGTGACATTGTTTACCATTTAACCGCACTAGAGTTTCAGCTTTCCCCTTGGGCGACGCAAGTAAACAAAAGCTTGATCCATCTACGCAACGCTCAATCGTACTTGGACGCAGAATCTGCGGAGATTTGTCACAATAAGAGTGCGCAGTTTCGAGGCAGGTTGAAGGGACACTTCGACGCTTATCGGAATCATACGAAGGTCATTTTAAGTGACAAATGCGCCAGCTGTAGGCCTTTGTTCGAGGTGTTTGACGCTATGCGAATGCTGTTCTGTCATCACATTATGGATCCGATGAATGGATTGTGGTTCTCGTCGTTTCTGTGTCTGTTCCTTTGGGCGATTGCAACTCCCGTTTCGTTGATGATGTCAACGACGTACCGGAGGTTGGAGATGCTCTCAGGGAAGCTGCAGCATTCCAGTAGCATCTATTACGGGTATGTTCGGGTGGGAGTTCTCGTAACGATCGTTAATGGTTCTGTTGTTCCAGAAATTCCAGCTCAACTCGTACCGACCCACGAGGCCAACATCACCACCAACAGCAACAGCAACAGCAGCAGCAGCAGCATTATCCCCAGCAGCAGGATACGTCCAGTCATTGGTCTGCCCAAAGGTAATTTACCCATTGGAAATCCGGCACCTCACAGTTTCATTGTCACGCACTGAACTAATTCAAAATTCTAACCTCTCTCCCCCTATGTGCACTCCAAATTGGCAATCTGACGCTTCCACATTTAGATCGCATATGGCTACCTCCGCCGGTACCTCAGTCAACGTGCTCCCGGACATTGATAGGTCCAATTGGTAGCCTAGAGAACTTGCCAAAAAAAGCAAAGAGCTATTCCCAGCCTCATTCCATTCCCATCCGATCGGCGGTGCGATCAACTGTGTCCTTCTTCTTGTTCTTCTTGTTGCTGTTCTTTCCCAAAATGGCCAAAATGCGGATCATCAGATCCGTTTCGGTGCACATTGCCGCCGCTAAGGAGAGCTGCACTGACGACGAGATCATTGCGGACGATTTGGATGCCCATCGGGACGGCGAGGTCGTTATCGAGTACATAGAGCTGCAGGTCGACAGCGACGATCCAACCAAGTTTCGAGAATGTTTGATTTGAATTTTCCACTGGCATGGTTTATGCGTGTTTCATTAGGTTTATATTGAATAAAAAACGAGAGTGATGATGATGTAACTATGCGTACGGGTTCATTTCATTTTGAGAGTGCTACCTTTGGTGATAAGAGTTAATTTTCATTGCACGAAGATGCGGGATGACACTTTCACTTTCGTACATTGCAGTTTGTTTTATAAGTTGATGGTTGGATCGCTACGCGATCAGTTTGAAATTACCATTCAGCGGAAGATGCGGTTTCTAATACCGGTAGCAGTCGTGGTTCAGTTGTGGTTACTCTCATCTTTGACAGTGAGTGAAGGCAGTCCGAACGATTTGCAGCTACACCCAGGTACTCCACGAAGAGGTCGGTTTCTAGGATTGCTGGGGCTTCTAACAGGACTATCGTTGGTGGATTCATTCGATGACAATGAGCCCCGAATAAGGCCTCCTGCGGGAATAGTGAAGATCAACATTGGAAGACCAGATTCTTACTACATGTATGCCTACAATCCATACTATTACGGAGCTGTGCCAACAATCAATATCAAAATCCCTCTCCGGCCAGACGGTGGGCCCGATGGATTTGATGGAGCGACGTTTAGTGGAGGTTTTGGACAACCTGGACATTTTGGACCGCAAGTTACGTCTAATTTGATTGAGCCAAGGCCTACGTTTGCTGATCCAGTGGTGGTATGCTTTCTTTTTCTAAATCTAGCACCAACTCCCATTAAATCTCTATTCCTTCATCTAGGATCAATCATCCGCTGAGGCATCCGAACCCACGCCGAAAAAATACAGGATAGTAAAAAAACCCAAACGATCAAAGCTTCCTTCCACCCGCATCATTCGGAGCACCCTCAGAAGTGACATCATCGATGATCAAACCGCTGAAGAAGAAAAGCCATTAGAAACAACTACCATCGAGCTGAGTGATTTCGCTGAATCCATCCCATCAACCACGGAAGAGCCTCTAATCCTCCACGCAACCGCCATCCCCATAATTGAGGACACTTCAGCCGTCTCCCAAATCGCTCAGCAATCCATAGAATTGGCGGACCTCCCGCAACCGATTTCGCAGTCCTACTTTCAACACTCCGCAAGCCTTCACGATCCCTCCGAGATCAGTCTAACAACGATCGAACCATCCGACCCTTCATCCTTTCGGGCGAGCCGACCCGATCACTTGCAAAACTATCACATCAGCCATCCCGATGAATTTCGACCGATTGTTAGTGTTTAATAACCCCCCATTCGTACATCCATTAAAATTGTGTCAAAACGACATGAATTCCCAATACACAAAAATGAAGTAAAACACCTCACACCTTCTGTTTTGCTTTGTTTACACCGCAAAAGACTCGACGGGGGACTAAGTATGTATATCACTCTAAATAGTCTGGTGGTCCGGACTATGCATTGTGTAGCACAGGTGATTATCAGTAATTTCTCACCTCAAATGAGGCCTTTCGGATGGGCACCAGATGGGCTTCAAAAGGACGGTAAGTAGGTAGCTACATATGTAGTTGATGAGCAGGCAGACGACGGGTGCCGCCGCCGTCGTCGTCGTCGTCGTCACTGCCTATGTCTGACCTGCATGATTTGCGATTCTTCAAACGACGAGACCCCTCCACAGTCCGTCAGTCAGCTAGTCTCTATCGGGTCACAATTAAACCACATTACGTAAATTCGGGTAGATAAAACGCTATTGCTGCATTAATTGGAATTGGGGGCTTTCTTTTCTGGCTGTAAGAATAATGATTAAGATGTGATGTGTTTGTATGTGTCGATGCTAAGAAATTTCATCTTAGAGTATGCGTCGGTTGCATTTTATAGAAAATCACTCTGATGAGTGTTGTGATGACACAGCAAAATAGCTTTCTAGCAACTAATATTGAACTTGTTTTGGTATTTTGAGATGGGAGAAATAAGTGGCGGTTCATCGATCGTAATTAATTGTCACTTTTAACTGGCGATGGTAATGGTGGGCTCTTATGAATCGGTTGAGTACAT
The DNA here is from genome assembly GCA_034211315.2 of Aedes japonicus. NCBI lineage: Eukaryota > Metazoa > Arthropoda > Insecta > Diptera > Culicidae > Aedes > Aedes japonicus. The sequence goes on from JASCZW010001818.1 coordinate 1,151,305, forward strand.
TTTCAGAATAATGTCATTGGAATTAAGGGCATGAGGGATGCAAATTTGAATTCGCTCATCGCTATGCATATTTATTTTCCATGTATTTGGAAGTATAAGAAAAGTTTTAGAGTCATTTTATTTCTGTATGATCAATGTTTCATAAAACAGAAGAAAATGTTTTTTTTTATTTTTCTGAAAATCGTAATTACTTATTATATTTGAAAAAAAAAATGCACGAATATTCATATCCGTATAATCTGATATCGAATATGTTTATCTATTCAAGGTTCAAGCAGGGTAGCCCTGCTAATTGCTACAGCCCTTATTCAATTCGATTTTAAGGCAGCGTTTGGTAGAAATGATTTTTGAGAAAATCTTTGTTGGAAATCGGGTGGATTTGAACATTTTTTATTCATACAGTATCCAGATTGCCGTGGTAAAACTTAAAACCTATTCCCAATTCCGTTTAGCTGGCGCTTCGCTTCAAATTTTCCTTCAAGGCATTTTGGTATATATTTTGATCCATTATAAGGACCGAATTTTCAACAACTTTACCGGACACATACTCCCATTTGGAATGTATCAGTAAGTAGTAATGAACATTCAAAAATAAAAATGATATTAAAAGCAATTCGCAAACTTTCAAAGCAATGTTTTTAAGAGCAGCTCCACAAATAAAGATATAATTTAAACTAACAAATAAATCAAATAGCTGACAGCGGTAATATGATCGTACTCAAGGGGGGATACCCTAGCAAAGGAAAAAAACAAGCTGATATCATATAAGTAACAAGTTCTGTTATCCCAGTTATCGTTTGGATTTCCGCTGTTATGCATAACAAATTTAGTTATCACTGTTGGCAAATTTTGTTATCATATGATATCATTTTGAACACACTATTTTTTATGAACGTTATATGTTGAATTGTAAAACTATAAATATTTCCAGCATATTTGAACAAGAAATTTTGCTTTTATTCAAAATATTTTTTTCAGTTATGCCCAGCATGAGAATTTGATTTCAAATTCATAACATAATTTGATACTATTTCAATAAATTTGCTTACAATACAGGATTTGTAATCAATTTGTTCCTAGTGATAACAAAATAAGTTATTATTATGATATTCAACGAGTATTTTATCGTTGTTCATTCTGTTATTTTGGGATTGGCGTAACTACTGGGGATGCCTAGGGTGCCAGGCCCCCTCCAGAATTCTGTAGGCCCCCCCCCCAGGATTTTTCGCTAATATATTTCTAATTTGAAATGAAACACAAATCTCTACGGAATTGTAGGGTTTTCCAAGTTTAAATTTTGTTTATACTTTGCTCCCTTCCAGAATAAGGAGTGTATCGAAAAGTAGTTATAAACATTCGATGCGTTATTACGCATAAACTACTGTATATATTTTTAGCGTGTAAGCGCCATTTGCTTTGTTTACATGTCAAAAATGATTATTCGATTCATTCATTTCCGTTGATAAAGTTGTATTCAAAATGTCGCGAATTGAATTTGAGACTAAAAAGAAAATTCTGCACACTTGGTGCACCGAAAAGGGTGTTACTTACAACCAGATTGCGAAAAGAGTAAATGTTCACCCGGCAAGTGTAAAACGCATCATCGAAAAGTTTGGTAAGGAGTGCTCCCTCAAGGATTTACCAAGAGGTGGCCGGAAACCCGGCTCCAGCAACCCCGATTTGGACCAAAAAGTTGTGGATTATATTCAACGGAACAAATCTGCCTCTACTCGCGATCTAGCCAAGAAGTTCAGGACCAGCATCGTAATGATTCAACGAATCAAGCGCAGGAATGACTTGAAGACGTACAAAAAGCAGAAAGTGCCCAAACAAACTCCGGAACAAAAGTCTCGTGCCAAAACCAGGGCTCGAAAGCTGTACAGCTGCATTTTGGACAATGTCGACCAGTGCATTTTGATGGATGACGAAACATACGTTAAAGAAGATTCAAGAACGCTACCGGGGCCGCAGTTTTATACTAAATCTGTTGGGGAACGTGTGCCAACCGCAGATACGACTGTTGCGATGGAGAAATTCGGTCAGAAGGTGCTCATTTGGCAAGCTATTTGCACATGTGGCTTGCGTTCTTCAATTTTCTATACAAAAGGAACTATAAATGCTGAGATTTATCAAAAGGAATGTTTGAAGAACAGGTTGCTACCATTGTATAGAAAGCACCAGTCCCCTCCTCTCTTCTGGCCAGATTTGGCATCGGCACATTACGCCAAATCCACTCTACAGTGGCTGACGGAGAATAACATCAAGTTCGTAGAAAAAGACATCAACCCACCAAACTGTCCCCAGTTGCGACCGATCGAACGCTATTGGGAAATAGTCAAGCGTATATTTAAGAAGGATGGTACAGTGTCCCAAAACATGACCGATTTTAAGAAAAATTGGGCAGCGGCATCCAGGAAGTGCACAAAGGTCACTGTGCAGAATTTGATGGCAGGTGTCAAATCAAAGGTACGGGCATTCTACAGAAATGAACATGATGACTAGTTTTTCCGTTTGGATCTTTTGTAAACATGTTAAGCTATAATAAACTGAAATAGTATGTTAATTTTAACCATGTTTTCATGCCTATTTTATTATTTGGAAGTTTATAACTACTTTTCGATACACTCCTTAGTTTGAACGAGTAACTATTTCTGAAAAGTAAAGTGCGCATACCCTTTTCCTCACACTTTTCACTTACCCCAGGGTGCCTTAAAGCATGAAAAGTTGGTACATATATCAAGAAAACCATTGTTAAGATCCATGAGAACTCCGATATATCAACATTATATCACCTCGCTCGAGAGTTTGAGTATGTTAAAATTGAAAATATCTTCCCAGCATCATGGTATCCCAGTAGTGAACAGCAATTCTTGCTAGAGCCAAAGATGTGAAGAGAAAGTATCGATAGGTCCGAGAGAGCTCAGCAGGTTATGAAATTGAATAGAAGTAGTTTGAATATGAGCGTAGGGCTTTTGTGAAGCAGTATTTCGAAGCAAACGCACACACTTTTGCCACACATCCCCATGCGGGGTCGGTCAAGGCAGAAACGGATCCGCTGAATTGAGTGGCAAAAATGTATGCGCTTGATCATGCTCAAATACCGTCAAAGGCACAGAATGGTTCTAACGATGTGAAATCTCTATTTTTACTCTCCCTAGAGAACACATGTGATGGAAACCAATTTTCAATTTGAGGTTTTTGAAAACACAACTTCTCTTTTTTACCAGTAATGTTTTTTTTTGTCGTTGTTTACTAAACAACCTCTGAGAGAAACCCAGTAAGGTGTTGTATGCTGATCCTCTTAACAGCATATTTTGACGGAAATCATTGAATCATTGAATAAATACTACTACTAATTATATTTTGTTATAATAGGTTTGCTTCAAAATACTGCTAAACAAAAGCCCTACGCCTTAGACTTAAATAATTCTGAATTCTAATACAGGTATACATCGATAGTACGTATGTCAACTTTCTCACTTCAAATTGCAATTGCATAAAAACTGCTGGTTGCATGTGAAATCTAATAAAACCAAAAGAAAGAACAACTTCTGTGCTTTCTTTTGGTTGTACTAGTTGATGTACGTACTATCAAAGTATACCTGTAATTCAATTTCATTAATATTAAAACCCCAAAACTCATAACTAAAACAATAGTGACAGTAAATAGTAGAGCCTGTTAAGTTGAAACATAAGATATGAAACTCTTTTCTGTGTACGTATTTTATTTTAATTATTCAAGAAGGTTCAACAATAATAAGGTCTTTTTAACGGCGCCTTTTAGAATTCACGATATTATTTTTTCTCGTACGAACAATTTAGTAGAGTATAGACTCCCCAGGTTGATTAAAAGTTTCGTAGCTCACGAATGTCGATATGCAAAATATGGAGATAGAAGTTTATTCATTAACGATAATTAACGTACTAATGGGAAAAAATCATCATGTGAAATTCTTATTTCGAAAATCTCGCCTTCTTGTGCGCGCGCCCACTTTTGCTAGAGAGTCCGCTTTCTCATTGCCTAAAATTGAGCAATGTGAGGGGACCCATACAAAGGTAATTTTACATGATCTTTCGACCAACACACACATCTGCTCCCTCATTTTTGAAAGAAAGTCACTGTTTTCATCGACCAGAGGGCCTCAATAGAACTGAGACTATCCGAGAAGATGAAATAATGGTCTATGGGCATGTCGGAAATAATCTCCAATGAGAAATTGATTGCTGCCAGCTCAGCAACATATACGGAACAAGGTTCCTGAAGTTTCCGGAAGGCAGATGAGTATTCATTGTAAACACCGAAACCAGTGGATCCATCAATGCGGGACCCATCAGTAAAAACTCTTCTATTGCAATTGACATGTTGGTACTTTTCAATAAACATATGGGGAATTAAAATAGGTTGAAGTTAATCTGGAGCTCCTTGAATAGCCTGCTTCATGGAGAGATCATAATCAATGGAGGAACAGGGATGAGTCAAGCGTACACTAGGAGAATAATAGCAACGAAGACTAATATATAAACTGATTCATGATGCTAGCTAAAAACTGATAAAAATTCAGAAGGAACTAACTTGCGATTACCGGCAGTTCAGATATTTTGTGTCTTTTTTGTTTATTTAATAGGTAATCGACAATATTGTAGGACATCTGGAGAAGATGATCAAAAACATGCCGTTTGCTGAGTCAATTGACTCGTTATCGCGTTTTGATAAGGCAAATTGGCAGGAGTTTATAGACCATTATTCAGATGCTCTAAATATAAAACAACAAAACCAGGCAGCATAAGCAACTGTCGTTTGAAATTTTTGCGCGATAAGAAGTTAAATATAGTTTGGGAAACCTTGCGAGCGGAATTTAAAATTGATATTACACCGAATTTAAATATTGGTTGCGCCAGGTGTTAGCCTCCATTCCCATAAGCTCAGCTGGATGCGAGTGGAGATTCTAAGACATGAGACGCAAAAAAACATGACTGAGAAGTATCATAACGCTGAACCGATTTTCAAATCTGGCTAATTTAAGCATTGGGAACGGAGTTGTGGTGGAATCAGTATCAACCGACACAATTTTAAAGACTTAAAACGCGTTATCCAAACCAATCTAAATTCTGATATAAATTAAAAATGTTCATTGACTTAATGTTGTTCTTTGAATTTTTAAGATTTTTAGTTCAAACTTGACTCAATATAGATTCAGGTCTATTCTCCGCCTCGGATGTGGTGAGACTTCACAACAGAATCGAGTAGAGTGACTACAGTGACCTCGTGTGAGTCCATTCTTTATTTGATCCACACGGAATAATACGAGGTATATATTCACCACACTCGATTCTTTTAAGGCATCTCGACTCACCGAGGCGCAGAATAGACCTAATTATTCGATTAAACCTGTTTTGATTTATCAATAAAAATAACCTTTTCCCAAAAAATACGCTACTTTCGTCGCTCTTTCCAATATACCTATAAACGAAAAAAAAAAATCCTTCGGACAGGCCCCCTCCAGACTAATTGTCTAGTTTCGCCAATGTATTCTAGCTGTTTATTCAGCCTGAATGATAACACATTCAGTGATCAAAAAATTATAACCTGGTATTAGAACTTGTTATCAATTTGGTATAATCCTTTGCTGGGGTATGACCAAAAAATTATTTTTTTGTTTTTGGATAAAAAGTTAGTAAATTTCCCGTAGAATACGCTCCTGACACCCTTTTTTCGAAATTCGAACTCCAAGTGTTTTTTTCATCGTTTTTCGAAGACGCCTTTTTCGCGCGCAGCAGGTATAAAGATTCGCTTGACCGAGAAGACCTATTTTCTATTGTGTGTGGGTCAAAACAGCATTTTCGAAGTTTATGCCGGTTATAACTCGAAAACTAATTATTCGATTAAGCTGAAACTTATAGGATTTCTTTATTATAGTATTACCTTCTATATGAATTAAAAACTATTGTAATATTTTATTATCAAATATAGAAAAAAATGATAGAATGGCGGAAAATTTATGGATTTTTTCAGAAAAGTTACGCCAAAAGTGCAATTTTTGTTTACTTCTTTTTTCAATTCATCTACTAAATAATGTAAATAATGTACTATTTTTGGGTTAGCAGGTTTCAGATCAAAACAGCGACCAGGAGAGCCGGCACAAACAAAATAGAACGACTTATTCAACGCACTCTAACGGCCGCCATTTTGTTGAAAAATCTTTGAAAAAAAATATGTTTGTATACTACAAGGAAACACTTATAATTGTTAGCAAGTTTCGATTGATTTGAGTAAAAATTTGCAATTTTTTTTTCAAAATTAAGTTTTATTTCTCGTTTTACTGTATATCGCCCTTTAAGGGTTTATATCGTTCATCAACATCTGCACAGTGGTTTTAGTGCAGTTCCGTGACGCCACGCGACTTGTTGTACCGTAAGCGCTCAGTGGGGATGCTTATGCAAGACCCAAACGTTTGAGTCGGTTCGATTGTTGTAAATTCACATGATTTAGTTTTCCCACTGTATTTATCAAGTCAGAAAGAGAAGAGAAGAGAGAGAGAGAGAGAGAGAGAGGAGTGAGAGAGCGAGAGAGAGAGAGAGAGTTTTTAAATTTTTGATCACCAGTTGCACTTATCGGGCGTGGCCCAGGGGTGGTCCTGTGTGTTGGATTGATTTTCAGTATTTCAGTCTAACTAGAAAATGAGAAGTAAGATTAGTAATTTAAATGGAAATTACGACTGTCGAGTATTAGAACACAACACTGAAGGAGTCAGCACATTGTAGACGAAATACGCGCATCTGTCGAGATAAGCAATAAAGGTAGTTGGAATTAAATGGTAAATAATAATTTTCCTTCTCATTTTCGAGTTACAGGTAATCCACTAAACAGCTCACACGTTCAGGGATTCATTAGACTGGTTTTTCATTGTTGGCCTTTTAATAACATTGCTTTAAATACTATTCCACAATAGTAAAAAAAAACATTCCACTTATCAGGAGTATATGATCATATTTCAATATTTTTGCCTAAAGGTATTAAAATGGTTTCAAATTTGATATCTCTACGTATTCTTATATTCCATTCTATTCTCATTTCGTATTCCATTGAAATACTCCAACCACACTTGGCAGTGGTCAGCATCCTTACTGTTGGTTCCAGTCGGTTTTAAAACTCGATGTTTTAATGTATTCTGGTATTACATTCAAATAAACCACCCGCACTTGTGAGTGAGAATCCCTAATGTTGGTTTATATTGTTCCTCAAATTCGATGTCTCAACGTATTCTTGTATTCCATTGGAATGAACCACCCATGGTTTCAATTGATTCTCAAACTCGATGTTTAAAGCAAGCACTTGTTTTGGTAAATTTCTGAATTTATTGTTCCATTTTTGTAACCATTTCAGATCGCAAGCCACATGTGCAAATTGCTTGCCAAATGAGCACTTTTTCAGCTAACGTTTACTTCACAACACTCGTATCTGCAATCGAGCCACTCTCCCTAACCGATTTGAGGTGGAGTTGAGGTTACGGCCGTGTTCTGGAATTCACTTTCACGTACGTTTCGTTGTCTATCGAAACGCACTGGGAGGGATTGTCCAAATTCGATTGTACAGTTTTTGGGACCTCATTATGGCAGGACACGTGTGCTCCGGAAATTGCTTGGTATTTTCTGCTCCCTGTTCGCCTTCAAATAATTTCTTTCCTTATTTTACAGGATAATTCCGATGCTGATTCTGTATTGCTTGGCCAAATCATGATAAGAGGTTGATTTGTTCTCCAGAATATAATCGACAACTTTTTGGTCAAATTCAGGATTACTAAAACCGGGGTAGATCCCAGCAAGCTATGCCCAGGAACGGTTGGGTTCTGGTTAACTGTCACTTTTTTGCCGTATTCTTAGTGTGGTGAAATTAATCTACATAAGAATCTCAATAACAACCGTCGCGAGTGTTAGTAAATGCTGTGGTTATGACTACAGAGTCATACCTAAATGTCATTTGTGTGTTGAACAGAACTAAAATCCAGTGTAAATAGACCGAGTACGAATCGATTGGTATACTGTTGCTGATTGTTGCGGATTACCCGGGTGGGCGCTTTCCATTTTACTAATTTATTTGCCGTTTTGTTTAAGAGGAATGGAAGTTAGCTGTCGAAAAATGCAGTGTACAATATTGACAGCCTTGGTCGCACAAATTCATAGACTAACAATTTCTAGGACTTTTGATTCGAACTTTTTCGGATATTTATTTTACCATATAAGGTTAATGTTGATCATAGGAATATAAATGAGTTTCGTATATCTTGAACATCCTAAAGATCTTGAAACGGTAAATTTAATTGTGTTTTTCCAAAGATTGATTGGTGAGTAACCAGTACTTATTTATTAAGGCTGGCCTACAGCCCAGCAGGACCCCACCTTCATAGTAATACTTCCCCATGAAACTCGATTGAGGGCAGCTTGTTTCCTCAAGTGAAAAACTAATATATGTAACTACGAGTATGGGGAAGTCTTTTAATGCATGTTTTGCTACATCCATTATTTGGTATACTTATTTGGTTTTATAGCTGAATATAGGAATAAATTACCCTGTCTCAAATTGTTATTTTTTGTAGTTTAAGTCGAGGGGCTGTCACCTTGCGTAGCTTCGATTAATCTATCGGTATTAAAAAGGTGCATTTTATATTTTTGTTTTATCATGTACGTGTATTTAATGGAGTATTAATTGTTGTTTTGAGTATTCTGTATTTCATGCTGTAATTCAGCTAGTATAGAAATAAGACTGTTTTAATCCCACCTTCTTTGGACTTATCTAGCTTTTATTTATTAGCAGTGGCTGGATAGTAACGAAGAAAATATTTTTTGGCTCAGGAAGTACTAACAATACAATACCTATTAAGCTTGTTCTCAAGCTTAATGATTCGCCCCTAATAACGTAACTCACACGAACACACCCTCAAATATTGTGTTCAAATAACAACCCCGCTAGGGGCGCCAACCCACAGGGACGCTGCAATCCAAAATTTTGCAGTGAGAAACTTTTGCACAAATTCATTCAACTCATTTTCAAAAATTAGAGTACAAAAATTAACTTTTTTCTGATGAACATAACATGCTGACTGGCAAAGGGCACGCTCATTTCATCCTTAAATCTTTGAGTTTTTTCTTTGTCTATCGTTGTTCGGTAAATATTTGATTATGTACCCATCGTTAAATATATATCATGAGCAGCTCGGTTAATAATTTGGCAGGGACTAAGAATCGAGCACAGGTTGTAATTTATCAGATTACCAATCTAGCCCGTTTAGTTCCTTGCGCTGTCTACATTTTGAATCTTCTTTTCCTTAAAAAAATCTTTTTTTCCCTAAAACATTTTTTTCCTAAAAAATTTCGTCCAATTCTAAGATAGCCATTTTTCGCATATTGGCTTGACATTTTGAAATATTTTTTCTACCATGTAGGAATTGATTTTACAAATTTTACATTTCTTTTTCATAAAAGCTGAGACAATTTTCTAAATGTCATCCATACATCACTTTTGTATAAGTCTTTTCGTGTTTGATTTATGATGATTTAAAAAAATCGATTAAAAATCCAAAGCCATTTCAAATGGTAGTCTAGATGAATTTCGAAAAAACAAAGTATGCAAAGTCACTTTAAAAGACATAGTCTACAAACTCAAAAAGTTTCATTTCAGTGTGATCATTTCATTCCAGTGTTTATATCGGTATAATAAAGTTATATTGAGACGTTAAGTAGTCCTTCTTTACCTAAAATTCTCGAACTTTCTATGGTAGTTACACCCGCCATCAGATTCCGTACAGTATCCTCAGATACGAGAGCGGTGGCGGTTCTCCATCTTCTCTTGAAATCGTCGACCCAATTTGCTTTCTTCTTAGTTTCGAAGAGTTTCCGCTTAACCAAAGCCCAGTATATTTTTACCGGGCAAAGTTCTGGACTTTCTGGGATTGGCTATTTCTGGCGCGTATTTAATCTCTTGTGTCGTCGACAATTTCAGGACGGATTATGCATAGTGACGAGGCCAAAACAGAGCTGGATAGTCGTGACTTCTTATAAACGGTAACGATTTTTCTCGTACACACCCTTGTTGATTGTGCCGATAGAGACGAACCAGAGCCAAATCAAATAATTCTTGGCGATTTTACGATTCTAACGGACATTATCTTAACAAACCTGTCCGCAGCTATCGCTAAATTAATCATGTTATAACGAAAGGCAAGTAGGGGAGCCTTGATGTTAGTAGAAGAGTAGTGAACTGGTTCAGCTCTCGTCTCTTGCAAGCTGATTGTGACCGTCGAAGGTTTCCAATCCAGTGAGCATCTGGCCCTTTCAGGAATTCCACAAGGACCGATTAATTTAGCTACTGTACTTCAACGATGATTTGAAGATTCGCAATTTTGCTTTAACAGGAGTTCTATTAACTAATGTACATTAAATTGCATGGCTGTGAATATGATAAATGATTAGCATGCGTGTGTGTGTTTACAGTCAATCTCCCTTTGGCCGACAGTGCTTTTGTGGAAGAAACTTGTCTGCATTCCTTCAGTAATTTATATGTGATCACTATGATTGCACTAGAGATTGGCATCACTGGATTTGTTTACACAACCTTTGTCTTGGGGCTCATGTATATTTTTGCTTTTTCAAGTGCATAACGAATCAGTAAATCGAAAGTGAGTGAAAAACTTATAGTTGAAGCAATACCGGTGACAAAAGTTAAGTGTATCAGGTAAAATCTAGTGTAAAAAGGTATTTATCCTTTATTAACTGTGTGCCATATAGAAAAGTGAAAAAGAAAAGAAAATAAAACGCGGCAAGTAAGAAAAGGCATTAAAAGCTTGAATAAACTTTTATTCAACTTGGTTTGAATAGAATAAGACCTCATTGCAAACTTGGATGCAAGTTTGGCTTGCGAACTTGCATGAGGAGCTTTCGAACTTACATGGGAAGCTTTCAAACTTGCTTAAAAGCTAGCGCATAAATATTGTTGCGTGAAAGTAATATAATACCAGTGATGCTAGTTTCACTGAAACCTAAGTGAAATCTAAACTAATAAACGCAAATATAAAACTATTTTCTAAATTTAAAAAAAAAATTGAAAATCATAAAAAAAAAGTAAAAGGAAAATTTAGGATGAGTTTGCTTTTATTTAAATCGAGGTCAATCGGCAAAAATGGTAAAGAGTGGATTAATCATTAACGATTATCCAAAACTCAAAATATTGACAGTGCAGCTCGATGCTCTGAAAGAAGCTCCTCTACAAAAAGTAGAGGAGCAAAGACATGACGTAAAATCTAAGTTTACAAAATGTAGCTACAGGCAAGGTGATTTGTCTCTTGAATGCAAGGTTCAAATTACAGCAAACTGGCTAAAGGTGTAACTGAGTATTTTACTCCATACGTAAATGCCGAGCTTATTGCTCTGACCATTAAAAACATCGATGGGTCTATCGCTCCCCGCACAAGCAAGAAAGAGCGTGCCACCCTTAGAAATGAAACCAACTAAGTTCCTGCAGGTGAACCTCCATCATGCAAAAGGAGCATCTGCTGTCATGAGTCGGAGGTTTAGAAAAGAGGGGCTGGGCGTGGTACTAATTCAAGAGCCATGGACTAATAAAGGAAAAATACTGGGTATTCAAACACAGGACTGTAAGTTGTTCTATGATGAAAATCAGAGTACGCCAAGAACTGCTGTTTTGGTTGATAAAACACTGAATTGCTATCCCATTACAGAATTCTTCAAACGGGACATTGTTGCGGTCATGGTTGAGGTGCCAACCACCAGAGGAAAAACTGAGGTCATAGTGGCTTCAGCCTATTTTCCAGGTGATGCTCCTGAGGTGCCTCCTCCTGAGATCGACTCATTTGTCAAGTACTGCAGAGAAAATAATAAGTCATTCATAATTGGCTGTGATGCCAACGCACATCATACCGTGTGGGGTAGTACGGATATCAACAGTCGAGGGGAGTGCTTATTGGAATATCTCTCTTTAAACAATATAGACACATGCAATAAGGGAAACGAACCTACCTTTTCAAATGCTATCAGACAAGAAGTCTTGAATTTGACATTGTGCAATAGTGCAATTTATGAACGTATTTCAAAGTGGGAAGTCTCTGAGGAAACTTCATTGTCGGATCATAGACACATTGTGTTCGAATGGAGTGGTGGAAATAGGTCAACTTCTACATTTCGAAATCCGAGGAAAACAAACTGGGATCAATATGCACAACATTTGAACTCGGAGTTATTTACAGAAGGTGGAAAGATTGATTCAGTTCAGAAATTGGAATAATTTTCCCAAAAGGTAAATGACACGATTTTAAATTCTTTCCATATTAGTTGTCCTATCAAAGAATCATCCTCTAACAGGGATGTTCCGTGGTGGAACTCTAAGTTGGAACGTCTGCGTAAAACATCTCGTAGGTTGTTTAATAAACCGAAAAGAACCTCAGATTGGACTCCCTATAGGAATGCCCTTACTGAGTACAATAAAGAAATTAGAAAATCTAAACGAAGATCCTGGGTTCTAACGTGTGAAAACATAAGCAATAGTCCAGAAGTCGCAAGACTTCAGAGGGCTCTTGCAAAGGATCATACGATTGAACTTGGGAATCTGAAAATGAGGATGGAGTTTTTACAAAAACTCCTAGTGAAACGTTAAAGCTGATTATGGAAACACATTTTCCTGGATCAGTTTTGTGTGTAGATTCAATCAGAGATGGATCACTTGAAGGTGAAAAAGTTCTACAAGGACATCTCAAAAGTCTGTTAGAGCGAAAATTGCTGCAAATGACTTGGCTGACAAAATATTTAAGAAAGCCAGGGTAGAAAATGCGTTGAGATCTTTTCAGCCTTACAAATCTGCAGGAACGGACGGGATATTTCCAGCATTACTTCAAAATGGCGAAGCAGTGTTGATCTCGCCATTAATTGAGATTTTCAAGGCAAGTTTAAGACTCAACCATATTCCAACTTCATGGACACAAGTAAAAGTTATCTTCATACCTAAAGTAGGAAAGCGAGACAAGGCGCATCCTAAATCATACAGACCCATTAGTCTTTCATCAGTCCTATTAAAGACTATGGAAAAAGTTTTGAATGATTATATCAATTCAAATTACATGAACAAGCATCCACTATCTGAGTTCCAGTTTGCTTACCAGTCTGGTAAGTCAACAGTTACGGCACTGCATAGTGTGGTTTCAAAAGTAGAAAAAGCTCTATCGGTATAAGAAATAGCACTTTGTTCTTTCTTAGATATTGAAGGAGCTTTCGACAACGCTTCCTATTCATCTATGGCTCGTGCCATGAAGAAAAGGAACTTTGACATGAACATAATTAACTGGGTTCATACCATGCTTGCAAAAAGAGAAATCACTTCAGAGCTGGGAAGTTCGTCTATTACAATACGGGCAACGAAAGGTTGTCCCCAAGGAGGAGTCCTCTCACCACTTATGTGGTCCTTAGTTGTAGACGAGTTTCTAAGAAGCTTAGAGGAAAAAGGTTTCGAGGTTGTAGGTTTTGCAGACGATATAGTCATTATAGTGAGGGGAAAATTTGACAACATCATTTCAGAAAGAATGCAATGGGCCCTAAAATTTACCCAGTCTTGGTGTATCAAGGAGCATTAATCCAGCAAAAGTAGTAATTGTACCTTTCACTAGGAAAAGGAAGTTTAGTCTAAAAGCGTTCCAGCTAGGAGGATTAAAGATCCATCTTAGTGAACAGGTTGAATACTTAGGAGTGATACTGGATGCCAAACTGAACTGGAATGCTCACCTTGAGTGTGTGATCGGTAAGGCAACTAGTGCTTTCTGGATTTGCTCAAAAACATTTGGCAGAAAATGGGGTCTAAGACCAAAAATGATAATGTGGATTTATACATCCATAATACGTCCTAAAATATCGTATGCTTCTCTTGTGTGGTGGCCAAAAACAAAAGAGGCTACTGCACAGAAAAAGCTTGCAAAACTTCAACGGCTAGTATCCATTGCTATAACGGGAGCGATGCACAGCACTCCATCAAATGCGTTGAATGCAATGCTAAATCTGCTGACTTTGCACGAATACGTGCAACTAGAAGCGGAAAAGAGTATGCTTAGACTTAAACGGTTGAAAACTTTCATGTCTGGTGATTTAGTCGGTCACCTGAGCATTTCACAAAGCTTTCAAAATGGGCCAGTGATGTACATGAATGGAGACTGGATGAAACCTGTGGAAAACCATGACATTCCTTACAACATATGTGAAACGTCACGTATAGATTGGGAAGTTGGAGGTCCCACTGTTCGTCATGGCTCCATAAAATTCTTCACAGATGGCTCAAAAATTGGAACAAAAACGGGAGCAGGAATCTTCGGCCCTGGGGTAGAAATCTCAGTGGCGATGGGAAACTATCCAACGGTTTTCCAAGCGGAGATCTTTGCTATAATAAAATGTGTTAACGTTTGTCTGAAGAGAAAATATAGATATGCAAATATTTGTATTTTTACAGACAGCCAAGCGGCACTCAAAGCGTTAAGTAATTATAAATGTACATCCAAACTTGTCTGGGAATGCATTCTTTCATTGCGAAAGGTGTGCCAAGAGAACTCGGTAAATTTATTCTGGGTTCCGGGACACTGTGGCATTGAAGGCAATGAAAGGGCAGAAGAGCTTGCTAAACAAGGTTCAAATGCAGTTTATTGGCCCAGAACCATTCTGCGGTATATCATACTGTGCCTTAAACATGGAATTATAATCTTGGGAAGAGCAAAGGGTGATGACCAATTGATTGGTCACCACAAAGTGTGTTTAGAACTCCAAATGTTACAATAAGTAAAAAGCTTCTGGAGATTCTTTGTACCTATACTGGCCTAGTAACCCGACATTGCCCGAGTAGATATCATTTGAAAAACATTGGCCAGGTTCAGAATGATATCTGTCGTTTCTGTACCATGGAACGTGAAACCTCGGAACATCTGCTTTGCAGTTGTGATGCGTTGTACAAGAGCAGACTTAAAATTCTGTACAGTGTCTATATGCAACCTGAAGAAATTTGGACTGCAATTCCTGGGAAGGTGGTGGGTTTTATAAACTCAATTTTGCCTGACTGGGAGACGCGTCTTAGGCTGGTCACTTGACAAATGGTGATCTAGCTTTAAGATGCGAATTAGTATAGTAAACAGGGGTATATCACAAAAGTTCAACTCAGTGGACGCTGTGATTCTACGCCCCAACAAAAAAAAAAAAAAAAAAAAATGATTGCACTATGTTTTTAAACCCTGGAGATTGAAGGTGACAGTTCTATTGGAAATCCAAAGTCGCATTTCAAGAATGCCTGTTCATACACGTACATTCTGAGGTCAACTTCATATACAATAAGCCCCGCATGAAAATCTTCACATATCATATGGATGTGTGAAGAGTTTTCACACTTCCAGAATCAAAAATGGACATTCTTAACCCTGGCGTGTATATAGTTAAGGTACATTTTTTATAATGTAAAACCACCTCATCAATGTTCTTTATCTGATTATGGAAAACAAATCCGGATGCGGTAGCAGAGCACTAAAAAAAAAAAAAAAAAAATGGGAAAAAACTACCGAAAAACACTATGAGATTTCATTCACAACGTCCTACACAAAGCAAACAGATAAACTATAATTTCACCATTTATTTTAGTGTAATGAAGGAATAAGTTTACGCGGAAAACGACGCAGCATAAGCAAAACACGTCATTTTGAAAGCACGGCTTGCTGCGATCTTTCAAATGATATGCATCATAAATCCGGAGCAATTTGCGATTAGGGCGAACACGAAGAAAATGGTGATTGTAATATTGCAAGTAGAATTTCAAACAGTAATTTACAAATTATTGAATAAATCCAAATACAATCTAGCATACAGACAGAGAAACAAGCTAGCTTCTGATTTATATATAATACTGATGTAAATTCGTTCGTTATTCATTGAAATTTTTACATTTTTTATATTCGCCTGTCAATACTAGGATGTTTGATTACGCCATTTTCAATGTTGGCCCCACAATTACTGGAAGTAAAAGTATTGCCCTATACTGTTCGCTTAAGTTTTCCGTTTTCATAGGTTTCGCATTCCACGTTTCGCCTTTGTTTTGATTATTTTTACAGTATCGCCTTTTACTTTTTGCCGTTGTTTTGATTTTTTGTCAGTATCGCCTTTTACTTTATGCCATATTTATGTTTTGATTTAAATTACGCCTTTCGCTTTGTCAACAATCAATATGGCGTAAATCTCAGGGTGAACTGTTTTGATTACGAAATAACTCTACGCCCTTTGCAAAAACAATTTTTAATAAATAATATTAAAGCAAAACCGTGACAAAAAGGTTATGATTTAAAAGTAATAATTATGCTTGCATTGAAAAAACATTTTGTTTATATTTTGCATGTACGCCCTAGTCGCAAATTGCTCCGGAAATGCTCCGAAATTTCATTCGCTTGAATTTGCCAGCCCATCATCTTTATAACCTGTTACACGTACATTACGTAATCTGAACAACATCTATTCTCGGGTTTTTTTTTCATTAGGGTGAATCTAACATTGAGAGATTCTCTCCTGGCTCACTCTCTTTCATCTATTACAGCGCCATTATAGCGATTTCGATGCATTCTTTAGTCCAGATCAAAACACAACAGTGCTGGCTAGCATACACTACAAATAGTAAAATGAAAAATCATAAAGGTGATTGGAATATGAATGAGGGAGAAAGTAGTCAAAAAGAGCCTATCAATGTTAGATTCGCCCTAATGAAAAAAAAACCAAGAATTGTCTAAATTCAAATTAATCTACACAACCAAATTCTTAAGAAAAGCACGTATGAAACAAGTTACTTAGAATTTAAAAAAAAAAAAGATATATGTTCCATCGTTCATACTGGCACTTGAATATGTTCACATTCACATTAAAAAGGAATTCCAATGAAACTCACATTTTTATAAATTTGTTAAATTTGTTTATTTAAGGTTATCTTCGCTTGGCACGATCCATTGTTATTATGTACAATCATTTTGTCTATTTACAAAGTAACTGGTTCAAGTAGGACTTAAAACTAAATAATATTTGCAACTACCCCATCATATTTTTTTGCACCGAATATTTACACTCCCTCTAATAACAGTATTTACAACACAAAATGTACGATACAATATGTATCTTCTCTGCTTTAACTATACGGTAAGGTTGCCTACCACCACTTGTAATCGTCATCCTCACTGCTGGCAGTGCGGAACCTGTTGCCACGAGCGCCCACTTCTGAGCGTTTTTTAGCGTGATGTTGTGCTGCCAACAAGATCAATTCATTGATCGACGGATTCTCAAAATCTCCCGGACTGAACCTCGGCTTGAAATCAGTCATAAAGTAATCATCATCAACTCCACTCTCATCATACGCATAGTCCGGCGAGCGCTCTTCCAACCCGTTACTTTCACCCGAAACTCGATCGTCAATATTATGCACCTTTTCACCGTCGGTCTTAACCGCTTCTGTCGGCACGTGCTCCACCAGGTAATCGTCATCGTCTTCATAATAGTCATCGTCATCATCAACACCGCTGCTGTTGTCGTCGTCGTCGTCGTCGTCTAGACCATTGTTTCCAATCTGCGCGAGAACAGCTGCCATAATTGCTGCCTCGTTTGCCTCGTCGATGCGCCGTTCCTCTGCTGAAGTCAGACCAGCTGTCTTCTTGATCGCAACGCCCGAGTAAAGTGATCGTTTCATCCTTGGCACCTTGATAGTCACCTTAACATTTTCCAACTTGATTGATTCCGAACGCTTGTTGCGTGTTTTCTGAACTGGTCTTTCTCTGTAGACTTGTTGGCAAATTGCAGCAACCATGCGGAGCAATCTTTGCGAGGGTTCCATGCCAGCATCATCCGTGAGCTTGATCGATCGAGAGCTGTCCGGTTTGTAAACCATCTGGACAGAGTTGCCTTTTATGTCGTTTTGGAGGTGGCTTCTGATTTCCGGTTTTCCGAAACGAATCTCGCGAGAACTCAGCAGATCTGCCAGCAGATCACTTCGCGGCTCAGAACGTTTACGATGGGCGTCTTCCTCGATCAATTCCCAAAAGCTGCCGAAGATTTTTTGAAGTGCAACTAGCTCATCATTGCTAAGCTTGTGCTGACGCAGCTGTTTGATTGTAACTGGTACAAGTCGGAGAACTTCCAGTTCATCGAAGTTTTGCGAGTTGATAGTTGATATGTCTGTAATGGAACGAGAAACATTTCTTTAGCATCTACTCAAAACGTTCTTGGTGGAATGATTCTTTAATGATCACAAGGTAAAACTGTCACAACTGTGGCATTGAAAGAGAACTTACCAGTTATTTTTGATTTAGGAAATAATCCTTCGATCTGCAGCCGCTGGCGATAAGATGCCAGGGTTTTGAAATGGACGCCGTAGTCTTCCTTCAGGTTTAGTTTTTCCCGAATGATGGACCCAACTGCGATGTCAAAAATTGTGCACAAAGCGACCAACAACACTGCTTTTGAAAACATTTTATTGATCGTAATTCAAAGTCTTCACTATCACTCAAATGTTGTTCTAATGCAGGGCACAAATCACTCACAATTTCTAGTTTTAATTACAACGTCAGAAACGATGTTGTTGCTTGGAAGAACTTTTTGTTAATGTGTATCATGACTACTAAATCCAAACTTTAAATATCGTATCTCTACCTCCCTTCCCTTGAAAGTTCACTCGAAACACACTTGTCTTGATTTCCCTTTTCACTCGGCCAGGAACGACTACCCATTGGCGACGCGACCCTCTGGCGCACGGCATAGTCTATCTCTGTTTACCTAACTCTCAGCCTTCCCATTCCTTCTATCGTTTCCCAAGGAATGCACTGTCTGGTCGACGATTGGTCGTCCGAAGGGGGGAAAGTGTCCTGTGCAGTGACTCCTATAGCAGAAGGATAACCCGGCCTCAATCTGAATGATGCGGTAAGACGCAGTAGGAAAGAAGGATAAACCACAGAAATTATGAGCTGCAGGTGGAGGCGTGGCGCTCGTCTCAACGATAACCAAAACATCCGGTCTAGGGATGGCGGCACGAGTTTTGTTGGGGATTTATTTGAATTGGAGCGATTGAAATGATGGTAAAGCAGGATTGGTAAAACATTATTTGATTCGGGCTTTAATTACTCAAGTTTACAATGTAGATTCTCCCCTCCCCACACTGGCGCAAAAACGTGATCAAAAACGATGTTTTTTTTGTTATATATACACTGAAAGATAATTTTAGTTTATATTACAAAATCGAAGGTAATACTCACAAACCCATTCGTTGTTTTCTGCAACGAAACTGCTTTGTTCGTTTTATGAAAATACATTCGTAATTAATGGCACACGCGCAACTGTCAAAAGCACAAACCTTTTGTTGACACAGAAAGAACATTCGTACATTGTACGAAAATAATACAACGGGCTACGAATATTTGTTCACAAATTAAAAAGAAACGTCTCTCTGGCGGTTGCATGAAGCACTGACAGATCTACTTTATCGACTCAAAATGTAATTGACAAAAAAAAAGCGCAACCACATGGAGTTGTCCAGCGTTTTTTTAATGTTGCTGACAAAGGGTTCGAACCTGAATATTTGGAAAGTGCTGATTCTGAATCCGTGGTTGATATCACTAGGCCACGCAGACTCGTGAGAACAAGTTTGACTAATGAGCATGAAGTTATAGCTCTCGACAGCGCTTTAATTATTGTTTTGGGTAAGATAAATTATTCCCGCCCATACCAGCAGAAACACCATCATGCATGAGTACGGTATAAAAAAGAATCAGCGATTGGCTGATCACCACGAAGTTCATTTCGTGTATTTTACAAAAAGGTGTAATGATAACATTTCACCAGATAAAAAGTATTATGAATGTTTCATACAATATACGAGACCCATGTTTACGAAACGCGTGAAAGCTACTTTACGAAAATAAATTTTCAGTGTAGAGGCACAAATAGAGTGGCATGCGTTAGACCGCGCTTAACTCGAGAACGGATCGATTTAAGTTGCCTTTTTTTGTTCAGTTTGGCTATGCCCAAGGAACATTAAATGTTTTTTTATAAATTTTATAAATTTTATAGTAGTTGAACAAATTTTATGGGAAAAATGAAAACTTCGAAAATGATAGATTTTCAATACCTTAAGTATGTATTTTTTTTTATCGAGTTATCCTAGACATGGATCATAGATAACGTTCTTAGTCCTCCTGATATTGCGCAATTGTACAGGTGTCCTTATTGTTCTGCTGTTGGCATAGTTGATGTTGATCAACGCTCGCCTTAAGCTTTCTGATTTGTGGCAATATGTAAACAAGCTCATACATCGTAATCATAAAATCGGTTAGATTGGAACTAAGTTCGCCGGGCCAGCTAATTTCTCTTAAATTTAAATCAAATAACGCCTAAATCCACTCTGTTGCATGAAAGATTGCAAGCGATTTCGTTGTTCACTCGCGTTGCTCCCCCCTAAGTTTTGATTTTATTTTTAGAATTTTATTATTGGTTTCAATTTTTTTTTGTCCCTAGCAGGTTGCAAGGTAACTTGTTGCAATACTGTTGATGTTACTTCAATTGTACTCAATTAAGTCACAATAAAGTCACTGTAACCAAATATGACGGCTTGGGATGTTTGACAGATTGCTCCTTTGCCTAAATGAAAAAGCCAAATTACGCGAAGTTGCCTCGATTTTGTAACAAGTTGTAGCAAAAAAGCGTTAAAAGTGTAAAAAGTGGACATCCATGAAAATTAGTTATAAATAGTAGCGACTAACAATTTTATTACAATCTTTTACCTTTAACAAAGAACCCAACCAATCTAGCCTAAAGTATTTGAAAAACCCAAGCAGCACACAACCGTCACAAATGTTTCAGCAGCTCGATTGTGACTTAATTGAGTCACAGAGCAGTCACCTTTACTGGGTTGAAACAAGTGTGCTACTAGGGAAATATCTCTTAACCTGTAATGGTAGCTATTAAACCACCATTGATTGCTTGTGGCCTAGTTGAAAGTTGAAGAAGCTATGCTCAATTAAATTTTCAGTTCTTGGTTAATCAAAAACTGAATATTCAAACCAATACTATAGCTTTCAGAACCCAAAAAATACTGGTTTAAGAAACGTGGTTGATATTGTGGATTTGTTTTTTTTAGAAAAGACCGTGCGTATCGTAGTTGCCACTCCGTTACCTATCAGAACTAGTGTAATTGTACAGAGAACTACAGAGATGGAGCTTGGGAGTAGCTTTTACATCATCAATTTACATGTTCACTAGTTCATTCTATTTATAAATTAGTACCGGCGCCGGCCACGTCCTCACGGTCTTTGGGGAAGGGGAAGGATGATTAGTTTGACAACCGTTGGTTAGAGACCGTGTTTACCTCTGCGTCTCCACAATTGTCAAGGGAAGGATAGATTTGTGTTAGCGAGGCAGGTTATTTATAGATCGTGGATTCACTGTGGTAAGTGATGCTATTAATGAAAGAGCAGTGACTGCTTTTTATTTTAAATCTACTGGTGATAGAAAGAGGCAAGTGACAAATAGCAAGAAAAGGGACGGGCCTGGGATTGAACTCCCGACCATCTGCTCAGTAAGCAGAACGGGTAACCACTGAGCTATCCAGAAAAAAGAAACATGGTTGACAGTTAAAAAGAGTATCAACGAAAAATATTTATTTGAATTATTCATGATATGGTTTTTACACAGCAGATCAATAGATGATGCATACATTCTCAATGTGTAAAACTGGTGATCCCAAACTAAGGCAATACCGGCGCAGGCCTCGCTCGAATGCAGGTCAAATAAGGAAAGGTTAGGAATGTGTTGACGTTTATTCGGACGTTTTATTGGAAGCCAAGACCACCGCCGCACTTCCACGAGAAATCACTGTGATGTTGGATAGCAAGATTGAGTCGCAACAGGGTTCGTTTTGGTCAGCATAATTCACGATTCGTTTAGTAAAATATTTAAATATTAGTACCGAGTTCTGATTAGAATCGATTTATACCACCAGTGGGGACACACTCATAGTATAATGGTGGTTTTTCATTGGAAAACAAGGTGATTTTTTATAATGCTGGAAATCCGATTTGAACCGAAGTGAACCTAATTATTGGAAGCTATTGGAGTCACTCACAAAGTGTGATGGTGGATTTGAGAGACGCTTTGTTGTTTTCTTACTGTGCGCACTCGATCACTCGTATCACAGAATTATAGATAACCGAAACAAAACGAAACACGCCATGCCCGATAGGAAAATAGTGCGTAATAAAGCATCGTCGCAACCTTTCACAGTCGATGCTCGAACCAAACTCTTTTTTCGAAACTTTCAATTTTTCTACTGTATCCTACACAAATAAAAAGAAACATTGAATTTTCTGCGTTATCTAATGCATATAAAGGGAATGCTAGATTTGACATAAATTACTGGGATATTTCATGTAAACTAAAGCTCGATATCGCTTAAACCACGTCTATTGTATGAAAGAATTGCATCAATGTTGTATGGCGTATGCAAAATTGCAAACAATATCGTTGTTTACGCTTGCTTTGGTTTGGAAATAAACGAGGGTAAATTCTACGCGCCTGTTAAAATTCATTATTTTTTTCTGTGTACAATCTATTGCACTACTGTAGATAATATCTGTATCAATCAAATTGATGTTTCTAAAGAACAATCTCTGATAATCTATTAAAAATTGCAATTGAGGAATTTCGAAAAAAAAAAGAGTCAACAGATGCATTTCATGTCTCCTGGAAACTTTATGTTTCTATTGATGTCCATGCTCTTTGGTTTAACACCAACCGAGACTTGGTCTTATACAAAATTATTTCGTCATCTCGAATCCGCTCAACCAATCGCAATGTTTTGTGATATAGTGGACGGATTATTATAATTTGAGATAACTCAATGAAGACGTCTTCCAACTTTGGCAGATCGACAAGCAATCGGTGTAATGCTTAGAAGAAGCCCGGAAAAATAAGCGATGGTTCTGTGCGTGTTTATAAACAGAAGAACCTTCATAACAAAACGGATCACCGGATAGAATACATACATAAGCACTTGGTTACACAGATAAAAAGAAACATTGAATTTTCTGCGTTATCTAATGCACATAAAGGGAATGCTAGATTTGCCAGAATGTAATGGGATATTTCATGTAAATTTAATCCAGATAACGCCTGAATCCAGCCTGTTGTATGAAAGATTGCCAATATTGTTGTATGGCACATGAAAAGTTGCAAACAATTTCGTTGTATACGCCTCCTTTAGATTGGATTTAAACGAGGGGATATCTTACACGCTTGTTAAAATTAATTATTTGTTTCTGTGTACTATTTTGCATAATAATGGCATAAAACTAGAATAAATGAATAAGTTGCTCTGCTGGTGAATTTAGTGCACAATGTGTGAATTCCCCACTTTTTTTGTAAGCAATTTTATAAGCAGCTTAAAGAAGTTATTTGATTCATTTTTATCTAGAAGAACAATAAATGGACATTCGAGAGTTTTTAAAAAGAATGTATAATAATTTTCAGAATGTAATTAAAAGAGACAAACAAACAACACGAATGTAATTCTTTCTCTCTCTCTATCCCTAAAAAAGCAAGCTCGCCCACCCCCCACCCCCGCACCAGTATTTGAAATCTTGGCTACGCCTACACAGAAAAAAATAATTAATTTTAACAAGCGCGTAAAATTTCCCCTCGTGTAATTCCAGGCCAAAGGAGCGTAAACAACGATATTGTTTGCAATCTTTCATACAACAGGCTAGATTTAGGCATTATCTGACTTAAATTTACATGAAATATCCCATTATTTTCTGCCAAATCTAGCATTCCCTTTATTAGATAACGCAGAAAATTCAGTGTTTCTTTTTATCTGTGAATGGTGTAGATGAATACAGTGGAGAAACTAATGTACACTCCCGCTTCACTTTACTAAATTTTTGACTACAATTGTATGCTCTCTCTTTTTCTCTCACGGAAATGTTACTCAGTTTTCGTAAAAAGTGGATTTACTCAAAAATTGAGCTGATCCACTTTTTAACGAAAATTGAACAACATATCCGTGAGAGAAAAAGAGATAGCTACAATTGTACTCAAAAATTCAGTAAAGTGAAGCGGGAGTGTATGTGATATTACCACAGTGGAACTGACTCTAATCTTCGGGTCTTGACAAAGAATACGTACTGATTCGTAACAAATTCTGCCCAAGTGATTTTTAGATTTGCATCTACATACACATAAAATCCGTCATTTATTGATTCACATGACGTAAAATTTGAATTATCTATCAATTAAAGCCGATGTATTTTCCATTATTTTTAAAACAGGTATTCCACTAAACAGCTCACACTTTTCAGGATTCATTTTGCTTTTAATGTTGAAACAATGTTTTGGAGGTCCGGTAAAAATCCCTTTGTTATTAATCAACAATGGATCGCAGCAAGCGCTGCCCGCGGACGGATGAGTTTTGCGTGAGCTGTCACGTTTTTTGTTTCTGTTTGTTGAAAATATAGATTTTGTGAAAATGTGAATTTGTGAAATTTGGTTTCGGAAAGTTTTTTGGCTGTGATTGCTGCTCGAGTCTAGCTCTTCTAGCATTGGTTCCAGTGGTTCTAGTGAGAAATGTTATGCCAATACTTAGCACCATTTTGTCTGTTAATAAAATATTTGATTTCTATTGTATGTTCTACCATTGCTCCACTAAATATATTATATTAATATGTTATTGATAATAATTATCAAACAATCAAATTAACGCTTTAAATTAATTTAACATCCATAATTTCCATATTAATTAAACTAATTAGCTCAGTAGAACGATGGTTGTTTCTAAAACCATGTGAACGGAGATAGTAACAACCTGACAAAAATTAGAGTCTCATTGCAGCATTGCATAATACTACATTAACATGTTTTATTCGTATTTGAAGTAACATACCTTTTGCTCAGACGAGACCTGATGAATAAAACGGTCCGCGGGTGACAGATTTTTCTTAGATTGGCAGGACTGTTATACGTAGAAATCAAATAGATTATTTGACGCTTGTATATTGTCTCTGATATGCTACAAGCATCTCTCCCCCAATTTCTCTCTCTCTCTCTCTCTCGGATTATACATGACAATTTCAACGCAAAAAGCTTCCAATTACCTTTATTGCTTATCTTGAGAGATTCGTGTATTTAGACTCCAATGTGCAGACTACTTCAGTGCCTTGTACTAATACTCGACCAGGATTAATACATTTCCTATTTCACATACACATAATTCATGGGTCCAGTGGCAAACAAGAATTATCAATTCAATGTCTTTTCTTCTTATTGTTAGCTTAAAATTTCCTTGCTATATTGCTAGGTGATAGATTTTCTTTTAATAAATCAACAAATGTTTAAGTCCAATAATGAATAACATAAGGTCTGTATCCGCAAAATTCCGGACACCTCAAAATATGAATGAAACATAAATTTCGCATTATATTTCCGTCGTAGTTGTTGAATTCAGATTCATGGGATGTGTTTTAACAATTCGTGAAGACAAAACATAGTTATTCGGTATTTGCATAAAATTTTCGAACTTTGCGCTTAACTCCGTTCATTAGGGTTTGTACAGACTCTTCAGAAATCGTAGAAGCCGTCTCTGTCCAAATTTGCTGGAAATATTTGATGTCTTTGATTCCTTGCTTTTTTCCAGAAAGCTTCCGCTTCATCAGAGCCCAATATCTCTCGATT
This sequence comes from Aedes japonicus, assembly GCA_034211315.2. Lineage (NCBI taxonomy): Eukaryota > Metazoa > Arthropoda > Insecta > Diptera > Culicidae > Aedes > Aedes japonicus. Next base: position 1,177,069 of record JASCZW010001818.1, read on the forward strand.
GGTCGTAGCTCTGGGCAATTTGGCGGGTTTGAGGTTTTTGGTACAATGTTCACTTGATTTGCTTGGTACCACACCATCACAGTTTTAACATAGTGGCATGATGCCAAATCGGGCCAGAACAAAGGTTTTTCCTTTTGACTTTTGATTAAAGGTAGCAATCGCTTTTGCAGACACTCTTTCTGATAGATCTCCTTGTTGATTGTGCCTGTAGTGACGAAAGATTTACTCTTTTTGCCACACGTGCAAATTGCTTGCCATACAAGGTATTTTTTTTGGGAAATTTCGATGCCTTCTTCGTTCTGAAATGCTCAGCTGTAGCATTTCTGGCCATAGCAGAATAAAAAGCCAGCCCTGGAAGCTGCTTGAAATCTTCCAGGATATAAGTTTCATCGTCCATAACAACGCATGAAAACTTCGTCAAATATTCGCAGTACAAATGTCGAGCATGTGATTTTGCTGCCAAGTTCTGTTTGTCGTCGCGATTTGGAACTGTTTTTACTTTATACGACTATACGACTCACTGACTAGCCTGATCCAGCCTCCTGGCGCCTCTGAGGATCAATTTATTTAGCCTTGGTTCGGATAAGCAAGCAATAACGCGACTGAGTATAGAGAAGAGTTGGTTTTATATATTATCCTGGCATGGAGTTGGTCCAATTGTCGCCGTAAAAGGCAAAATGAATCATACATGATCATAATGGATGAGCAGGTATTTCAACTGTTTCAAAGAATAATCATTTTAAAATTACAACTAGCTACTTCTCATGATGCGATCCACATTTCCAGTGGTTAACGGATCCTTTTATCTGTGTTCTTATCATAATATCAATATAGGGTAGGAAACGGTTTCAGCTCCACGGGACACTGTTCGAATCACGGGGTCAACGAAAACTTACAAAGATCACTTTTTGAAGCACGGTGCTTCATCTAATGAAGTATCATACTTCAAAAAATGAGAGTTGTAGGTTAATGTTTAGCCCTTGCTTGGAATAGTGTCTCGGGGAGCTGAAGCCGTTATCTGTTCTAGATGCTAATCCAAAAATAAGGGTTGTTATTTAATATACACAATATTATGTGAAATAATGTCTTGTTATGCTATATTACATCAAGAGTTGAAAAGTAGATTATACAGAAATTATTTGAAGGGTCAACATACTTTAAATAATACGACTAAACGGGATTGAAAATGATAGGTCTCTTTGATTTATATAGAGTCGGATTGCACATGGCTAATAACGGTTTGTACGCTCTGTTGAGTAAATCACATTGCAAACGTCATCTAGAGATTGTCATGTATTCCGCTTTATCGCAAAAGCCTAATAAGCACAGAAGTTCCGTCTTTTTCGCTACCCAGAAAGCAAAGGATTATCATTAGCTTTCACGCACGTCGAGTCAGTCCACCGTCGGTCAGTAAAATATTGACTCCTAAATGCTTCCTAAGTACCCAAAACAGACACAAACACGCTGCGAGGGGACCGAGCGATCGGATTATAAAGTCTCTTTCGTCAAAGGTTGAAAGCAATATCGTTATTATCGGTTCTTCGTCGTAACATTTTCTGTTCCATACGCTTTCAAGACTTCGACTATGGGAAGGGCTACATGAACAACTAACCTTGGCTTGGTCCGGAATCGAACAGTCTGATCGGAAATGGAAATCAAAACCAGGCGCCTAGCCAATTTCCTGTACGGGATGCGGGTTTCTGCCTTTTCCAGACGTTCCTAAAAAGTCAAACAAGTCTTGTTTGTCACACACAATGAAAACAAGAGAAAACCATCTAGATAACGCTCACCCGGGAAGGAAGTGAACTTTATTATTCTCGTTTTATTTTTGGAAAGTTTTATTTGCATCCGAAAGCGACGGCGGCGACGAGGCACAGCGGAGTCCACTCCAGAAGAGGACGACGAGGTGAAACTCCTGGAAGCACACCAAAGGATTTGATCTAACTCAAGTGGCGCTCCACAGTAGGCTGGGAAACTGAGCCACTCTAATTGGTCTCTGTCTAGTCATCCTTGTTTTGTTGATTTTTTGGGCGTACGTCTCATCTACTGTTGCCTCCGTGCGAGTCCTGTGCTGACAACTGGCTCGTGGTTAAAGTTTGTTAAAAGGTTAGGAGACAGTTTTTTATGCCTGTTGCTTTCGACAAAAGGTTAAAATCGTAGACGATAAGTGGATGTGTCTAATTTTTTTTTGGGAGAGTTAACCAAATGATGGATGGTTCTTTGCTCAACAGGAACATGTGTTGTCTGTCCTTGGCGAGTGGACTATGGGAGATTTATCGACTCTCACTTGTTTACCCAAACCACGATCATTTAGCGTTGAAAATCTGCTCGCGACTTCTTTTTTTAAGGTAGAAATTTCCGGGTCAGACGTCTGATACTTGGATGCTTCCACTGAGGTAGAACTGAAGTAGGTTGAATTTGAAAGAGGGGAGGAACGAGTTCAAGTGGGTAATAAAAGCGATCTCTTTTTAGCAGTGCTCACTTGTTCCGGGATACGGTGAAGCGAAAGGACAAAATTTACATTTCTAGTTAAAAAATAATAATAGATGTCTAGAGGCAGCCGACGGCAGTAACGATGAATGGGTACTGATCGATTAATGACCGGAACTTTGCTTTGTTCATTGGAAGGAGTAAAGCCTTAAAAATAACAGTCGCCTTGGCTAATGGGTGGAGTTTTGCCGGTCGGGTTTTTTTTTTCATTTACTAGAGACAGGTGCTGAAGTAATACCCGTGCATATTATTTTTTTTTCTGACATGAGGACTACGACATGATGTAATGATTCGAAGCCAACATGATCAACAAAACTGAAAACTCATAAAGTAGAAGTAGAAATTGTTATCTTTATGCAAACCGCAAATAAATTTTTCGTAGTTTCGATATGATTCATCTGTTTCTAACGTTCTTTTAAATTTCACTATTTCTTTCCTCCCATCATCATAACTGTGACAATGGAAAAATTGCTTTCACCACACAGAAAAAAATCTAAATTTTCATTATGTTGTAAGTATCAGTGCTTGGGCAATTGTATATAATTCCACACGAACCAGCAACTTGCATGAAATAGTTCTAACGAAGACGAGCTTTTGCATACAATATTATCGAAAATGTATGGAATGTCCTAAAACTTTACACGATTTATAATTTAAATGTGTATGATTGGGAAACTAGGAGAATTTAAAATCAACACTTCATTTGATCACTTTTTAAAAATAATAAATAAAACATTGAAACACTTTTTACATATTTTCGCTGTGTTTCAATGTATTATTTTTTATTTTTAAAAAGTGATCAAATGAAGTTTTGATTTTAAATTTTCCTAGTTTCCCAATCACAATCGTTCTAATAATACGCTCAAAAAAGTTTTTTTTAAATAATGTTTTTTAAAAATAGTGAAAGTTAAATGTGTATGTTTTGTGACGCTCCATTTATGTGCATGATTGTGCACAGAAATTCACACTACTTTTTCGAGCTGTGGTATAGTAATTTCCACGTAAATTTCAAATAGCGAGTGCAGTGTCAGTTTCTTATCAAATGGGCTAGTTACAAATTTCAAGTGACTGTTCAGGACGTGCTTCGGAATCGATTAAAAGAAGGAGAGCGAAAAATTTCAAACTTTGCACGCATCAATTGCACCGCTTCCTGTCATTGGGCCACTTATGATTTGACAGTTTGTGGGGGAAGAGGGCGTTTGGAATTTTCAAATACATAAATAAGAATTCTTGAAAAGGGAATGGAGACGTTTGTAAATCCGGCGTAACGTCTTACGTTCCCATCTCATAGAATACACAGCTGGAGTTTCTGTTTGTTTAGTTCAATATTATGCACATTAATGGAACGTCAAAAAGTTCTGGGACATTTCATTTATTGCGGATTATGTTGTTTACAAGAGCTCGTCTTTATTACAACTATTTCATGCAAATTGATGCTTCATGTGGAAGAAAATACTCTCATGTTAACACCTTAATGAAAATTCAAATTTTGCTTCTGTAATTGGCTGAATTCTGACTCTCTTTGTTTTGTAACACTAATAATGCGCTTTTTCCGAACTCACTTTCCTCATTACTTTTATAGATCAATGTGGCTTTGTTTGAAAGTTTTTTCTGATTACATATTATACATGACCATCATGTTGTGATGAATCTATTAGAATCCTTTAATTTTATAAGTAGTTTTAAGAATATACTGTTCTACACAGTTTGAAAGAAACAGAGCTTGATGTCGCTGAAATCATGTTTATTTTATGGAGGATTGCAAACTATTTTTATTTTCAACGGTGGGAAATTTTACGCGTCTGTTAAAAATCACTATTCCTTTTTCATCATTCATTTTATGTGTTAATATACCTACGAAATAAACAATCAAAATAGTTTTTTTTCGTTTACCAAAATAAATCAAAAAACCAAAATAGCCAAAAATATATTTTTTTCACCGTAGGCACGAATTTTCCGAGCAACCATTTAATTTGTCAACTGAGATATTCGGCTTTAAATACCTGAATCAATATTTTTGACGCAACTGGGTAGCTCAGTGGTTACCCGTTCTGCTTACTGAGCAAATGGTCGGGAGTTCAATCCCAGGCCCGTCCCCTTCCTTGCCATTTGTTACTTGTCTCTTTCTATCACCACTAGATTTAAAAATAAAACCTACCTCACTAACACAACTATCCTTCCCTTGGCAATTGTAAAGATGCAGTGGTGATAACGGTCTCTAATAAAAACGATTGTCAAACTAATCATCCTTCTTCCCTCTCTCCCCACAGACCGTGAGGACGTGGCCGGCGCCGGTACTGATCTATAAATAGAATTAGTGGACTTGTACATTGAGGATGTAAAAGCTACTCCCAAGCTCCATCTATGTGCTTCTCTGTGCAATTACACTATTTCTGATCAGAAAAGGAGTAGCAACTACGATATTGCACGGTCCTTTTTTTTTAAATAAAAATAAATAAATAGCTGAATCAGTATTTTGCTACACCGTACAGAATAATTTGCGGAGCTTTCAGCTATCATTTTTACTGAGATGTTCGGCACTGCATTCATTGCAATGAATATCGTAATTGCCGAGATTTACGGCAATTTTGCTTTTTGCCGAGATGCTTTCCGAGCACTCACCGGTGCTCAACTCGACAGTTTGATTGTTTGAGGTTCGGCAAAAAATACTTAGTGTGTAGCATTAAAAAAATATACATTACAGTAGGAGCTCGCCCATTAATTCTGCCGGTCCGCTTCCTAGCATCTTGCTATGAAGTACCTGGTGGTCACTCACACACCGATTGCCTATCGATTTTGGTAAATCGACTGCTTAGAATTATCTCAAGTTTTAATATTCCGCTCACTATAACACAAAATATTGCGAGCTGTTGAACGGATTGGAGATAAGGAAAGCATTGAGTATAGGACCAAGTCTCCTTTGGGAGGCTCAAATTATGAGAAACTTAATTAAAAAACCATTTTTCTAGACTGTAAGAAACCTGAAAATTTAAAATTAAATAATAGAAAACTACTAGATGGAAAAACTTTAAGGAAGAATTAGCTATTACGGTCATATTTTAAGAAGAGAAAATAGGCATCCTATAAAGTTGGCATACAAACTTAATTTTAAGAAAAAGAAGGAGGGTAGACCTAGTATGACATAAAATGACTCATTGCTTCAGGATCTCAATAGATATAATGAAAAGAATGAGGAAAATTGGAAGCAGTTAGCTAGAGATAAAAATAAACTTAAAATAAAAGCCGAAGAATTATAAAAAGAAGAATGGAGCGAAATCTCTGATGGGGAGTCTTCCAAAGGTCATAGTAAAACTACGAAAAATTCAAATATGGGAAATACAAACAATATATTTTTTTGTGTTTTTTTTATGCGGAGGATTTGCTAAAAAGAAAACGCAATTAGACAAACACTTAAATTTTATTAAGAACAAAAACAAAATAGAATATAAGAACGAATTAATGAAGCATGAACATTACGATAGGTTATTAAAGCATGTTTATTGAAATAGATTGGCAGCACTGAAATTGTATGTTCCTCTTATGTCACTGCGTTTTGTCATATATTATATAGCACCAGGGGTTACCGGGGCTGTGTTCCGGTACGGAGACACAGTATCGGAACATCTATTGAATTTTCAGGAATGTATGTCAGAATGTTTGGAATAATTCCTAGAAACAATTTCTATCCAATTGTGGGCCATGTGCCAACTTGTTCCTGGAACGACCATTCTGTAACAGGTTCTCGTAGGGCCTAGAGTAGCCATAGACATATTTAGAAAGAAAGCCGGGCAATATGGGTATCAAAATTCATTTTCCTTGGACTTGTCAATCCGGAACAGGTTCCCGTGGGGTCTCGAGTGGTCATGAACATTTCTGAAGGAAACCTTGGCAATGTGATTATCAAAATACATGAAATATAGGATATTTCTCAACGTTTTGTGGCCAGTTTTGTTCATGGCCACTCGAGACCCCACTGGAAACTGTTCCGGATTCACAGGTCTGAGGGCAAATCATCAGATTGCCACTGAACGTTGAGAAATATCCTAATGGGAAATTTCATGAATTTTGATACCCATATTGCCAGGGGTTTCTACTGAAATTGTTCTTGGCCACTCGAGACCCCCTGGGAACTTGATTTGGAAAGACTGGTCCGAGTAAAAATCATCAGATAGCCACAAAACGTTGAAAAATATCCTACTGGAGAAATTTCATGAATTTTGATACCAACATTGCCAGGGTTTCCTTCTAAATATGTTCATGGCCACTCGAGGCCACACGGGAACCTGTTTCGGGATGAGAGGTCCGAGGACAAATCATCAGATAGTCATAAAACGTTGAGAAATATCCTAAACCAATGAGTTTTTGAATCTTACGGTGCCAAAAGAATTGAAATCGGTCAATAATAGCCAGAGTTATAACCATTTGAATTCGGTGGATACCCGGGTACCCTGACGATCACTTAAGAGGGGATATACAGTTAGAACGAGAAAAAACTTCATTTTTGAAAAAAAAAATTCAAGGGGAAGTTTTTACTCAAATCAATCGAAACTTTTTTACAATTATAAGTGTATGCAGTATACAACAATATTTTTTCAAATTTCCTACGGGAAATTTATGAACTTTTTATGCAGCAAAATAAAAATGAATTTTTGGTCATTCTAACTGTATATCTCCCCTTAAAGGTGTTTTTTTTTGTCGAACACATAAGGGATAGAATCGATATCATTTACTGGTGCTATGATGGGCCACCAATCGGAGGAGCTATTTTCAGGACTCAGGATAAGTGGGCATTTTTGTGAAACTATTACCTACACAGGCGGAAAAGCGATTACCAGTATTTACGAGTTTAGGGTCATGTTGGAATCTTTGGGCTGTGGTGCAGCTGGCGTTCGATGTTCTGTTGCTTGTAGGAGCGGATCCATAATTATGACGGATAGTGCTAGTTACATATTTTCACCTTATCGTTAACCAAAACGAAGCCTGCTTCTTACTTTTTGCCAACTATCCAATATCCCAGTGATTTCTCGTGGAAGTGCAGAGGATTTTTCGGCTTTCTTCAATGCGAGTGTCACGTCAACACGTTCCGTCCCATGGGACTTCCCTTAACTCAGTCGGTAGAGGCGCGGCTACAAAGCAACACCATGCTGGATGTGGCTGGGTTCGATTCCCGGTCTGGTCTAGGAAATTTTCGTTAAGGAAAATTTCTCGACTCCCTGGGCATAGGTACTTGCCTCACAATCATACTAATGCAAAAATGCTACCTGGCATCGAAAGCTCTTAATTAATCACTGTGGAAGTGCATTTAGAACACTAATTTGAGAGCAAGCAATAAGCTAATTGCGAAACTTGACCAGAAATCGGGCACCGCCAGCGCCGGTATTGCTTCATAATGGGTCACCAGTTTTTACATATTGAGGATGTATGTTAGTCCCAAACATCATCTGTTGGATCTTTGTGTAAATACAGCTGATCTGGCAATAACGAAGTAGCATCCGTGGGCAGTCAATCATGCTCATGCTCATGCTTATGCTCTCCTATTGAAAATTTCGACAGAATCTAATAGACTATTGCACGGAAAAAGCTAACCTCACTTTCGACCATGAGAGTATAAGAGATAGCAATAACCGTCGTGTTCTCCGTCCTTTTTTCTCACTCACAAACTTCTGAACACAAAGGCACAAGTATCTGTCAAATCTGAGGTTTGACGTCACTGTGATTTTGACCATAGAATCCAACCTAACTAGTTCAGTGGCTTTTATAGGTGTTCAGCAGAAACAATTATATTATTTTACTAAGCAAAAGAAAATGTCATTATGTATGATGTTTGATATGTACTACCACACATTGTAGCACGGAAACTAAGTCCGACAGCAATGGGTTCTCCTCGCTGTTAGACTTGATCAAGCTTTAATAACCACTGATTATCCTCATCATGCCATTGTATGAAGGGCCAAAAAGGGGTTGGGTGGATAGATAGGCAACATCACTTATACGTTTCCACAGGAGTATAAAGAATCTCCTTCCGACAACAAGATTGAACAATTGGTCAAAAGAGCTAGCCATCTAACATGAGGATGCCCCAAGGGGCGGGGAGACGAACCAACCCTCTATTCACAAACTGTTAGCAATGGGGAGTTGGCATTTCTACTCTCCCCATCAAGAGTGCTACAATCGGGTGCCCTGACGGTCCCTCCCATTCCCATGAAATATTTCATGGTGACATGCAATGTCTCCAATGAATTATTCCTCATCGTGACTCCGTCCACGAGGTGTGCAAACGTCAATGCTAATGCTAATGCTAGTATCGACTATTTCACACATTGTATGTATGACAACCACGAGATGTTCGAAAAATGAATTTTAGTTGTTAATTTTTTTTACAATGATGACCTGGAAAACCTTTAAGATATGAGAATGGAAAATTTTGATATGATTTACAGGTCACATCCCCTCACTTCGATATTGTCAAAATGACAACATTGCCCAGGCTACGCCAACCAGCGTCTCCATGTTTCAGCTGGCAGTCTTTTGCGATAATATGACTCGACGAGGTGTGAGCTAGGAACTTGTGAGGACCAGAGGTCGGTCGCACCCTTCTTCGAAGTTGTCAACTCACCATTTGAAGCCCTAAGCAAAAGAAAATGTCATTATCTGAAAAATTGCAAAAGATCCTGTATTGAATGATACCATCCTCGTTCATATTTCGGACATTAAGGCACGTTTCACAAAATATTGTCTTAAAACAAACCAAAATTACCTCACTATCATCCGGAGTAGGTTATGATGACATTTCTTAAAAAGGTTTGCAGATTTTTGAATAAAAGTGTTATTTTAATAGGGCAAGCAAGATTAAAACCTCGAACAGAAGAGATTCAAATTTCATACAATTTTTTTTTGCTTTATCCTAAAAACGAGATTGTAAATCAGTTATTTAACTTCTAAGCTAAATACTTCATTGGGAATTTGGATACCTTCTTTGTCCGGAAATGCTCGGCAACGGCGTTCCTTTGCATTGCAGTATATAAGCCAGATCCGAAGATTGACGACGTTTCACATTGAAAACCAACTTAAAGATTTTAGGATACAGTTGCAATAACGATTTATAGTATGTCCCATAAAAAATGCGAAAATCCATACCTCAGTTTAAAATAAGTTTTTTTCATAGAATATGATAAAAAAATCATAATTTTATTTAGGGAATTGTTTATTAAGCCTTTGATGCCCATCATTCTTCTTGATCACCTTCTCCAAACGGGGACGGAATCGAGAGCATACCTTCTCCATGTATGAGTCAGTCATCAAGTTCCATGCTTTTGTAATGGAAGCCTTAAGGGTGCCAACACTGGGGTGAGAACGTTCACAGGGCTTAGCCTGAACATATGCCCATATTGAGTAATCCAAAGGATTCAAGTGCGGGCTGCAAGGAGGCCAAATGTCCTTTGGTCAAAATTTCTTGTCTTCTTTCAGCCACGCTTTTGTCCTTTTTGAGGTATGACACGGTGCTTCGTCCTGTTGAAAAATGACGTGTTGGTGTGCTCCAAAGTTGGCTTTCATCCATGGCAGAACGTTGTGCTTCAAAATGTTAATGTAAACCTCGGTTTTAACATTTAATCCAGCATTGATAAATACTGGAGGCATTTTTAGGCCATTGGAAGCATTTACCCCGAAAATCATGACTCCGGGCGGATGTTTGGTTGTAAACTTGAATTTCACATTTTCTGGAACATCCTCAATCTTCTTCGGCGAAATAAACCTGTCTGTACGATGATGGTATGCTTATTTTTTAATGCTGACACCAAACGTTTCGAGCCGGAGTTATTTGTTTCGGCCCATTACAAGGTGGCGCTTTACTCTTGCCCTGGACGAACATTTCAAGTCATCTTTGACCAACCGTTGCATGGTAGTTTTTGATATATCGGCTTCCTTAGCCAATTTCCGGATCAATCTGGTAGGATTTCACCTCACTTTGTCCCTTACTGATCTGATGATCTTTGGTGTGCGAGTGGACCGTGGACGGCCACTTACCGGCTTTCGTAGACGAGGTCCATCAAGCAATGAACACCAGGTGGCATCCCAGAATCGTTGCAATCTGTGTTACGGGCTTTTGGACTAGTTTGATGCTAGTCACAAACTCCTTTGCGTACATTTTTCTCCACTTTGTTACTCGCGTGCCACTGTTTTGTTTTGTTTACATCGTCACCGATTCTACAGTCAGATGTTTACACACACGCATTAAAACAGTGAAAAATAATGTTTAAAGCTACCCAAAAATAAGTATTGAAAACTTTTTTTTTATGGCACAGACAACGCATTTTTTTATGGCACAGACTGTAGAAATCAAATTCAAATTTTTCATTCTATTTTTCTCAATTTGACACAAATGTTACATAGGACTTTATGCAATGTTTGGCTTGATTTCATTAAATCCAACGCGGACCACTTGGGAAATGTGAACCGCAAGAGATAGCACATTTAAATTTTTGCCTCTTGTGTTAGGTATCCAGCCATACAACTTAAAAGTCATTGTTAGACCGAGGGGTCACCCTAAATTAACAAGCGTGATATATTTTTATTGTTTATGTAATACGGGAATATGAAAATTTTATGTCATACGCACTAAGAAATTATGAATTTTTCACGAGACGTAATTCATGTTTGTAAAAAGTCGGGGAACGTAAAGAAAGATTTCGTGTAAAATTATGTCTCTTGTAACTGACACATACGCAATTCGACGAAATATACGTTTGATTGAATTTATTTTCTCATCTCTTTGAACTCATTCTTATGTGCTAAAGGACGCTTGCATGTGTCGGTCTCAGGAGACAGAAATTTACATGACATTTTGGTAGTGTGTAACTATCAAGTTTCCGAATTATGAGTCAGAACGGTATCCATGAATACATTTTTGTAAGAGAAGTACTTTCTTTCTCGTGTATACAGCCCTTGAAGCTTATTTGTCATACTAGTGTTCGTAATGATTTCCGTCATATTTACGCTTGCTCTAGTGGCACACAGATGGAGCTACTGCCTAATTCCTTTTGGGATAATTTCGCCATCGGCGAAACTATTCCACAGTTATTGTATACGAGCTAATGAATCAATTACATTCAAATCCTGACACTAGACACGATTGCAAAACTGACTTTCTAGCAATGCTCATCCGAGAGTATATATTTGAGTAACATAAATTTGTAACAAACCAGGAAACACAAAAGTTTTTGTTAGGATCTCATATTGCGAGACGACATGAGTCAAGAACCGTCAACCAGTAGGCATATCGATCGGAACACGTTCGTTCTATCCATCGCATTTCTCGCATCGCGCTTTCTCGAGTTTCATGCACTCTCGCACGACCAGGTTCGAGATAACCGTCGCACGTGAGATCGAGAGAGCGTTGTAGTAAAAATGGAAAACTGACCTACCTATTCATACCGAACGATCGGGATCACATCGATTGCCAAATCGATTAGCTCCCACGGGTTGAGAGCGTCTTAGCAGTTTCATTTGATCCTTCAGCCGGATAGTTAGGATACTGGTTTGCTTGGAGTCCTGTTATAGTTATAGTTTTTTTTTCATGGCCAACATTGGCCTAAAGTAGCGATAAATATATTTCTCTACAAGTTAAGTAAGCAATATTTAGTAGATATGTTCGTACTAGGAGTTTTGACGTTGGCATCCGCTTTGAGATGCTGTATTGGATATACCATAATTCAGCGACCAGGTTAGTTTCGAGATTATCTATTGCAGTGCCATTTTGGATGGAAAAAAGATATCTGTGCTCTATTGTTCAGAGAATAATGCGTTCAGTTTTGGGTCATTGCTCCCCATCTAGACGCCATCTGGATTTAAAACCAGCAGTTTTTATTGTGCATGATGTTTGAGTTTTTAAAAAAAAAATTATTGAAAAATACCTGCTTTGTGGAATTAATAAGTGCCACTAATTAAGCTAGCAACACAATTATACTAAAAATAGAGAGAATATCCTCGACATAAGATGTTTTTTATGTTTTGGTTAGTTATCTTAATTCAATTCTCTTATGTCGAATCAAGATTTTTTGCAGGCTTTTGATTTTTTAACACTGGTAGTTAAAATTTTGTGCGGTTCTTGAGGTTTTAGAATTCTAAAAGGTTTAATAATGAATAAGATTGCGTTAAATTCGTTTTACTTGAAATTAATTTACGCAATATTATCATGAACATTATGAGAACCTACAGCATAAAGAAATTTACAATGTTTTGATTGATCAGAATGAACCAGCCCGAGTGCTAATAATCTCGATAATCAAGACAAAAAAAAAAAAAGAACTGAATCCAATGAAGTTCAGAAAGTTCTTTGCATCTATTAAAAGTCTATCACAGGTACGATAGCAAAAGGCGTTTTGTATCTTTTGGAGCTCACCATTATTATTCATGGAGACATATTCTTTTTGTCCTGGCATGACTCTGCTGATGTCATTGTTATCGTCGAATTCAAACAATTGCCCAATTTATTGTTCGGGTAGCCAATACTCCGTTTTCGGTTGCTTACTTTTTTGCTTATAACGCAGTGTATTTGTTCGCCTCAAATACGTTCATCCATTATCTGCTGAATCGGCTACAAATTTTGCAACACCGTTAATATTTGGATGTTATTCGTTTTTGAGCAATCAAGCTTCTTAAATTTTCTCTTCAGTTTAGCCATGGTTTCATGAAATGGCGTGGCTTTTGTTTTGAATTCATATACTTATTTATTTGTTTTGTCAATCATTGTAGACTACATATACATTTACATATATTCATTTACATTTGAAGAAAAAATGCCTGAGTGTCTACGAGGTCGACCTCATGCAGGCACTAATTTTCCTAATGTCCTAAAGCGATCAATAATCTAACAATATTCATTACTTTTTTTCCTGTGGGGATTTGAGCCCCCGCTACCATTACTCTTATCTATTGTGGTTTATTTTGCATCCCTTCAGGAGTTACGAGTTACCATTCAGGGTAATTGTCGTTCACTGATTTTCCAAGGTACCCCAATCTGGCATGATTCTTAGATTAAACTCAACCATTCCATACAAATTTCATAAGGACTAAGAATGGCCTTGTTGAAGTATTGTCTCCAACGTACAAACAATGCGGGACAGTCAGTAAACGTTAAGAGTTCTTTATCGCACAATCACAATATCGAAAGACATCTGTTTGACTTCTTTTTTACTTTTTCAAACGATATCTCAATGGGCAATGTACCGTGAGTAACCCGGTAAGTATGCTTCATGGTTCTTTATTTAGGTTTAGAATTTTGACTGCGATTCGTTTGGTTGAAGTTATGAACAATTTGGATTGCCTTGGTGTGTCTTTTACATTCCAATTGAACCGAGTAATATATTCCTCCCATTTTTTAAATTCCATTTGTATTACACAATTAGATAACCCACAGTACCGTTCGGGCTCTATGGATATTCTATATAGATATTCATCATTCTATTGAGTGGCCTGTTCTTTGAAATAAATTCGTAATTCTTAAAATTCGTGATGGTGCATAAAAGTTCCAGCCTCCTATAAACCAGGTTATCGAATGTATACGATTACATTATTAACAAAAGAGATCATGTCAATGTATCGTCTTGTCTTCAGTTTTTCAATGTCAATTAGTATGCAACAAGACTTATATGAAGGAAAAGGAAATGCATTCTAGCCTAGTTTTCTCAGAGAAAATAACAGAATTTGTTTTGTACAGCTTCTATTCGGCTAATGTATGTTTATTTGCATGAAGCCCAAACAACAGAGCAAAATTCGAGAATGATCTTCCGTACGCTTCATACAGTGCTCCGATGGTGTATGTATTCTTAAAATGATTGTCAAGGTTATAGGGAGGGTGATTTCAGGTAGTGTATATGTGTTTTTGATGGTATGTGTTTTTGAGGTATTTTTCTTTTATCCTCCCACACTTGTAAGTGGCCCCAACGGCATCCTTACTGTTGGAGTAATGCGGCTCTTAAACTCGATATTTTAACGTAATTCTGTATTCCATTGAAATTAACCACCCACAGTCAGAAGCAGATAATTTCCATCTACATGAGAGACTCTAGGAGTGGACAGTTAATTTATTGCTAGAACGGATAGAAATGAAAGAAAGTATTGATAGTTCCGTATAGGGTAACGGCAGGCTTCGAAAATTGAAAGATACAAGTTTGAAAAACGAGCGGAGGGCATTTGAACAGTAGTATCAATCAGGAACATAATCTTCTGCAGGGTGAGCAAGGGGAGGATACCCCCTTGACTGGTAAGATTATGCAACCGATCGTGCCTTATACCTTGCTTTGGTCTAGTTCTAGGATGTACCTCAATAACACCTAACATGGTGAGCAATTATCTCCGGCTGTTGGGTTTATTTTTAGCATGGGTTATCCTCCCCCGTGCCTACCCTGCACTGGGTAGGTTGGTAAAAGATTATGTTCCTGATTGGATACTACTGTTCAAATGCCCTCCGCTTGGTTTCAAATCAGTATCTGTCAATTTTCAAAGCCTGCCGGTTACCTATACGCAACTATCAATACTTTATCTTTATTTCTATCCGTTCTAGCAATAAATTAACTGTCCTCCCCAAGAGCTCTCTCATGATGGATGAATGTATCTGCTTCTGACAAATTTCATCATAGATCGTTACTCCGCGCTTTGGGAGAATACAAACAACAACAATCAAAGTGTATCCACACTTGTGAGTGACTCCAACAGCATCCTTATTGTTGGTTTTAATTGGTGCCAAAATTTGAATAGCTTCAATGTGCTTCTCTGTACAGAGAATAAATCAGGAACATGGTAAAATATCTTATTCGCTGCCGACGTCAGTTGAATTCAGCAAAACGTTTACCAAAACGGATCCCGCTGCAGAACTCAACCATTTTATGCACTATCCGAGTGATTTCTCGTGAAAGTGCAGAGATGTTCTCGGCTTTTAGAAAAGCGAGTATTACGTCAACATATCCCTACTCATTTCTTACTTAACCCTACTCAAAAAGCAAAAGGCATTCGGGCGAGGCTGGCGCCGATAGTTGCCTTAGATTGGGATCACTAGTTTTTACAGATTGAGGGATGTATGCTTGTCCCAAGTATCATTTTCTGGTTCTCTGTGTAATAACAGCTGATCTGGCAATAACGGAGTAGCAACCTCGGGCGGTCAATCATGCTCATGCTCATATATATGTTTCCCTCAAATGATAAGTGGAGCTTTTGATAATTCCAATTATCATTACAATGATCTACAATCACTCATGTCTCTAATTTTGTAGCATCTTTTAAAAAACTGATTTCCTAGAGTACACGTGATATCCTGATGAGTACATTTTCATATGATTTTTTTATGTTATGATGTTACACTTTTTAATATTGATCAGAAGCAGACTTTTATACTATTCGTAGAAGACCTCAGTTCCACTTTGAAAATGTTGCAAACCCTAACCTACTAAGGATTTCGTATCTGAGATGAGAGTAAATATGTTTAATGTGATTCTTCTTAATCCAAACTTTGTTCAAATATAATTGATTTTATTTCAGATTATGCCTAAAAACTAAATCAATTAAAATTAACAAGCAAATGCTATGTCAGAGAAGTAAGGATCCTATTTAATTTCAGGTCTTATGCTTTTTATTTTTCTTTTAATAAATTCTCCTTAATTTAGGGTTTTCAGCTTGGTTTTCTTTTTTTTGTAGACCTGCGTATCGTTTGACTTGCGTTTAATCTGTTTTTGGAAGTTATTACATCTTTTTTGTACTGTTGATTGTGTTTTGATTTGATTTCTTTGGATTCTGCTCTTACGCTGCAGAGCTTTTGCACTGTTTTCTTTTGAATTCGGATGGCTGTTGTGGAATCCGTTTTAATTGAATTTCAGTGGGCTTTTCGAATATCACCATTAGTATTTCTTAAATATGTCGTATTTGATGCTTTCTTAACAATGGTACCTTGCATATTGAATGCTCTACCGTTTGATTTATACACTGATAGTCAAAATTAAGTGCCCACTTCATCATTTTTTGATTTTTTCTCATTTATTTGGTTCAAATTAAAGTAAACACACTAGTCTTTTTTGATATTTTATTTTTATATTATTTTCAAATTTCACTTACGGAATAATAATTAAAAAAGAGTTCGACTTAAAGAACTAATAATTCAATTATTTTTTCGAAAGCGGTGTATTTTAATTATGTATATAATTTTGTAGAACATTATAACCAGCAACAACATTGTATTTCAAAAGATTTGAGTAAACCCGTTTTACTAATCATTTTA